>JAGFNQ010003131.1:243560-414879 GCA_024364735.1 Boesenbergia rotunda
TTGATATGGATTCGGGTTCGTAATTTAAAATTAATTACGTGCAGCGGAAGGTTTAGCATAAATAATTTTCTAAATCATTTAACCACACATCTAAGCATGCAATTTTATCTTGTGTAGACATGATCATATATTTAAAATTTTGCAGAAACATAAACTAATTTACGTATTACCTCGCGTAACTCGAAGGAAGGGACGAGATCCAACCGTAAGCGTCCCTTGGAAGCTCCGCCTCTATTCGCGTCCACGCCGAGTATCTTCGGGATGACTTCGCAAAGCCACGAGTTTCGTGTTCTCGAGAACTACTAGATTCTCCGAGAACGCGAGAAGAAAAACCAAGAGAGAAGTCGGAAGACTAACCACAAAAGGATGGCCGGCTTGGGGCTTGGGCTGGTTGGCGCACGACAAGAAGGGGAGAAGAGAAGGAGAGAAAGAGAGGGAGAGAGCCTATGCCTTCATCTCTATGATTCACACCCAAGCCTTGCCTTGGGTCCTTTATATAGTGGCCTCTCAACCATCAAGCCTCTCAAATATGGAATAACTTATTCCATCATGCCAAGTTTGATTTTATATCATGGTTAAAATCATATTTTAATTCATGATAAAAATCAATCAAGTCTCTTCTCTCCTATGGAATAAATTTCCTTATCATGGTAAATCAATCCATGATTGATTTTATAAAATAAACCAATCCATGGTTCATTTTAATTTCCATGAAAAATAAACCAAACCTTGGTTTATTATATAAAAATTTATATCATCCATAATTTTATAAAACAAACCACACTTGGTTTATTTTATAAATTGAACCAAAAACTTGGTTCTCTCCCTTTGTTGTGGCCGGCCAAGCAAAGAGGATGGAGGCCCTCTTTGGCCGGCCCATCCAAGCCAAGCCCCAATGAATTAAACTTATTTAATTCATCTATTAAGTCTTCAAAAGACTTAGCCATTTTACGCTTCCGATGCGTCTCTGAAAAATTCAGATTCGACTTATCGTTTGGCTCAACCAAACTTAATCTCTCTTGATTGGAAAATCCAATTTTCAACTCGTTTTAAATCCCTCGGATTACTCGTAGTGCGTGTGACTAAATAGGCTTTCGATTTATGTTGGCCGTCTATAATTAATCAATTATAGAACGATCATGAGTGGCACCTAGTAGTACATCATGATCCCCAATTAATCGAAAGATCAACGGTTGACCTCAGAAACAATTCTGAAACCCTTCAGCAGCTATAATGAATCGTGCCCCATTCCCTTCACCATCTTATACCCACTTGGTTCAGGACATGGTCTATGTGTGTCAGTCCCCACTAGGCTGACTACGTCACACCTAGCCCAAGTAACGTTTTCTCGTCCTACGGATTCTAATTACTCTCATGTATTTAAGAGATTCATACTCTGAACATGTCATGCTCTGGCCAGAGGCTTCGAGTAACAATCCGACGATAGGCCTCGGGTATACATCTCCTCGCAAGGAGTGGTGAATCCTTTGTAGGCTGTTCAAACATCTTCGGGCACTTCGGCTTATACCCAATCATCCTGGGTCCACACCTCCTTGGAGATGCTTGCTTAAGATGTCAAAGTATAAGTCTCCATGACCAAGATGACTTGAACACCGCAAGTCAAAGGAACATCGCACTTAAGCTGCAGTAAGAACTTCACTGACATATCTATATGTAGACTACCATATGAAGTTTTACAGCCAGTCACTCCAATGAACTAGTTCCCTTAACTAGCATTCATGTTTATCTCCGGACATCTCAATGTCACCAGCCAGTGAGAATCAGCTGATTAGAGAATAACCCATGCTAGTCTCAACAGAATTGATAGTGTCCGTATTTATCAATTCATCGACTAGGGACAATTTCAATACTTCACAATTGCACATGTAGAGATAATCACTAGTTGTGAATTCATCACAAATTCTCTCATGCTGTGAATTGTATTGCGGACATTCAGTAAATGAGTTTAAGATCTCAATCAAATACACAAACATGTATACTCAAATAGTGAATATTCATTTATTAAAATAAATGATTACAATCATAAGGCGATTGCCTTAGGACACTTCTCTCATATCACTAACAAACTCCCACTTGGCCTAATGCCAATCGCTACGGTACCCAATACCACAGGCTCTAACATGACCCTCAAACTTGCTTTGAGGCAAGGCCTTAGTTAAAGGATCCGCTAAATTCCTTTCAGTGGGAATTTTCTCAATTTGTATATCATTCCTACTTATAATCTCTCTGATCAGATGATAGCGCTGAAGCACATGTTTGGATCGCTGATGAGACCTTGGTTCCTTTGCTTGTGCAATAGCTTCATTGTTGTCGCAGTAAACCGGTATTGCTTCATCAATGGTTGGAACCACACTAAGTTCTGAGACAAACTTCTTGATCCAGACTGCTTCCTTTGCAGCTTCCGAAGCTGCAATATATTCCGCTTCCGTGGTAGAATCTGCTACGGTGTCTTGCTTGGAACTCTTCCAACTTATTGCACCTCCATTCAAAATAAATACGTATCCGGACTGAGATTTGGAGTCATCCTTATCTGTCTGGAAACTGGCATCTATATACCCACGTATTACCATATCACCTTCTCTATATATTAGGAACACATCCTTAGTTCTTCTTAAGTACTTGAGGATTGTCTTGACAGCCGCCCAATGATCCATTCATGGATCAGACTGGTATCTGCTTGTGACGCTTAGAGCATACGATACATCAGGCCTAGTACATAACATAGTATATATGATAGATCCTATCGCGGATGCATAAGGAATCTTATTCATGCAAATCCTCTCGTCTTCTGTGCGTGGACACATAGACTTCGAAAGGTTGATCCCATGCCTGATGGGAAGGTAACCTTTCTTGGATTCCGACATGCTAAACCTTTCTATCACTCGGTCTATATATGTAGACTACGAAAGACCAATCAATCGTTTTGATCTATCTCTATAGATTCTAATCCCAAAGATATAGGTTGCTTCTCCCAGGTCTTTCATGGAGAAAATTTTGGACAACCAAATTTTAACTGACTGTAAGACTGATATATCGTTTCCTATAAGTAATATGTCATCGACATATAACACTAGAAATACGACTGCACTCCCACTAACCTTCTTGTACACACAAGGTTCGTCAGGATTTTGTGAGAAATCAAACTCTTTGATTGTCTCATCAAAACGGATGTTCTAGCTCCTGGATGCTTGCTTTAGTCCATATATGGATCGTCGAAGCTTGCATACTTTGGTTTTATTAACCGATGTGAAACCTTCAGGTTGTATCATGTATACGTCCTCAAGAAGGTTTCCATTAAGGAAAGCTGTTTTCACATCCATTTGTCATATCTCATAATCATAATGAGCTGCTATGGCCAGGAGCATCCGAATGGATTTAAGCATAGCTACTGGCGAATAGGTTTCGTCATAATCAATTCCTTGTTTCTGACGATATCCTTTTGCCACTAATCTAGCCTTAAAAGTAACAACATTACCTTCCATGTCGGTTTTCTTCTTGAAAACTCACTTGCACCCTATGGGCTTAATCCCTTCAGGTGGGTTAACCAAGTCCCATACTTGATTTTTGTACATGGAATCCATTTCCGACCTCATGGCTTCAAGCCATTTATCCCTTTCTGAATTTTTCAGAACATCTTTATAACTGATAGGTTCGTCATCGTTAATGAGTAACACATCGTTCGATTCACTTATGAGAAATCCGTATCTCTCTGGAATATTGCGTGTCCTATCAGACCTACGAAGGAGTGGTGTTGTTTTAGGTTCAACTGATAGCTCATCATTATGAGTTATTGGTTGTGGGTCTAGACTAGGTGTCTCTGTAATGTCTATTGGAGTTTCTTGAACTTCTTCAAGTTCAATGCTACTCCCACTGTTTTTTTGTAAAAGAAATTCTTTTTCTAGAAATACAGCATGCCTTGAAACAAACACCTTTTGTTCTAAGGGATGATAGAATTGGTAACCTTTCGTTTCCTTAGGGTATCCAATAAATAATTTATCAGACTTAGCATCCAATTTGCCTGATACAGTCCGCTTTACATAAGCAAGACAACCCCATATCTTTAGGTGAGATAAATGAGGTTTCTTACTATTCCACGTCTCATATGGAGTAGTAGAGACTACATTGGTCGGGACTCTGTTTAGTAAGTAAACAGCTGTCTTAAGCGCATAGCCCCAAAAGGATTTTGGAAGAGTTGCATGATTCATCATAGATCTAACCATGTCCATCAAGGTTCGGTTACGCCTCTCAGATACACCATTATGCTGTGGTGTATATGGCGGAGTACATTGAGACAATATCCCATTGTCCCTAAGATAATCTTGAAACTCTTGACTTAAGTATTCACCACCCCGATCGGATCGAAGTATCTTAATACTTTTGCCAAGCTGTTTCTCTACTTCACTTCTGAACTCTTTGAATTTCTCAAAAGCTTCAGATTTGTGTTTTATTAAAAACACATACCCGAATCGTGAGTGATCATCGATAATGGTAATGAAGTAGCTATAGCCTCCTTGTGCAAGAGTTGACATTGGTCCACATACTTCAGTATATATTAGACCAAGCAATTCTCCCACTGGTTTACCTTTTTCAGAAAAGGGTAATTTGGTCATCTTGCCTTTTAAGCATGATTCACATGTATCAAATGAACCAGGTTCAAATGATTCCAGAATTCCACATCGGTGTAATTTGGTCATGCGTTTCTTGTTTACATGGCCAAGACGACAATGCCACGTATAGGAGTCTATTTGATTATCTATTCGAGCACGTTTGTTGCTAACTTCGATATTGAAAACGTCACCGGATAAATCTAACATGTAGATACCATTGCATAAAGTTCCGGTCCCATAAAGAACACCATTTAAAGTTATGTAACAGCAATTGTTACTAAAAGTTAAATGATAACCCTTTTCATTCAAGCATGAAATAGATACAATGTTCTTTATTAACGAAGGAACAAAATAACAATTATCCAATTCTAAGACAAGTCCAGTAGGGAGCTTTAGCAAATATGTTCCGATGGCAACAGCAGCAATCTTTGCTCCATTTCCAACTCGCAAATTCACTTCTCCCTTGACGAGTCTTCTTCTATTCCTTAGCCCCTGTATGTCATTACATATATGTGAGCTACACCCAGTATCAAGTACCCAGGTGTACGAGGAAATAGAATGACATTCAATAACGAAGATACCTGAAGAGGATGAGGCATCGGATGCCTTCTTCTTCAAGGACTCAAGTTAAACCTTGCAGTTTCTTCGCCAGTGGCCCTCCTTGCCGCAGTGATGGAAAGTGCCTTTTGGTGCCTTTTCAATCTTTTTGGCCCTTTTCTTCCTTCCCTTATTTTGTTCTTTGGGCTTCCTCTTAGAGCCTTTCTTTGAGGAACCAACCAACAGTACCGTCTTCTGATCCTACTTTACAGAAGGCTCTACAGTCTTCAGCAGGTTAAGCAACTTAGGAATGGTAGTTTCCAGTTTGTTCATCCAATAGTTCATCACAAACTGTGAGTAACTCTTGGGAAAACAATGCAGAATTAAGTCAATACTTAGTTCGTGATCCATTGCAAATCCGAGTGTGCCTAGTCGCTCAATGTACCCTAACATCTTCAACACAAACTGTGAAACAGAAGTGCCTTCCTGCATCTTAGAGGTGAAGAGGAGTCTGGAGACCTCAAACGTTTCGGATCTCGCCTGCTCGTCAAACAGCTCATGAAGATGGAAGACGATGGTATGAGCATCCATAAGCTCATGCTGCTTTTGTAGCTCAGGTACCATAGCGGCCAACATGATGCAACTCGTAAGTTCAGAATCGGCCACATGTTTCTGATAGGCCACTAACTGGTCTGGAGTTGCATCTTCAGGAGGATGGTTGGGAAGTTATTCTTCAAGGACATAAGCAAGCTTTTCTGCCTTGAGGACTATCCTCAGGTTTCGAAGCCAGTCCATGAAGTTTGGCCCAGTCAGCTTATTGGTGTCCAAAATGGAACGCAAATTCAGAGAAGATATGATCAGGTGATTATCCTAGAAATACAAATTGAGGTTATGTGATGAGAATGATAAAGAATGCATCAATATACATTAATTAAATCCTATTTATTTTTCGAATTGAATAACCCTTTTTTTTATCAATTCGGGAGATCGTAGGAACATCTCCAAATAGGTTGATATCCAACCATAGATAAGAACAACCATGGCTAGAGTTCATTAAGTTATTCTTAGCTATGAAGGTAGGTAATTATACCGATTACATATTATACATATGTAACTATCACATTATGCTATCAACTAATTGAATGTTTGCATAAATCATTGGGTTGTTAACTCATTAACAAGTATGCAACAATATACATAGCACTCAACTGCACCTCTCTTTACATCGACCTTGGCTGTGGCACAACAAATCGATGCTCCAAGCTTAAGGCTGACCCATTAATCAAGAAATAGTTTTAATATGGTTGGAGCTCATTCAACCGTTTAGTCAGGCTTGGATGTGTCCAACAACCAAAACTAAGGATTGACCTCTGACTCCAACTATATTAATCATAAACTAATTCTATGGTTTGAACATGTTGAGGTTCAAGCCGGGCATGGATGTGTCCATCAACCCAAACGAGAAACAAAACTCCGGTTCTAACCATATTAATGGAAGGTGTTGGCCTTAATATTTTGTAAGGGGTTTTGGGTCTCATCCTTTTCTTTTATGCCCATTCATTACATATAATTATGTCATGTTCTAGCGATTTTCTTAATAAAGTATGTATGTGACTTAATTTATCAAGTTACATTAATTGAATTAGGAACCGGATTTCCTAATTCTAATTTCATACTTTATTCAAGCAATTGTTTTGGGAAACAATTTCCTGAATTATCATAATCAATTTCGGAAATAATATGTTTAAGACTTTGATTTCTCTAAATCAAATCTTATTAAATTAAGAGACAGATTCCCTTAATTCAACCACATATTATTTTCATGAAAATCTTATTTAAGGAAATATACTCTATAGGAAACAATTTTCCTAATTAATTTTGGAGACAATAATATATAAGAGCATCACCTCATAAATCAAATAAGGAAATTATCGTTTGAGAATCACCTCAAAAATTTTCAAGATTTGATCACATATTTTATTTATGGAAAATTAATATCACTAACTTAATTTGGGCGGCTCCCCGAGGCTCAATCCAAAATAAGAATTTGACAGTTTAAATTCAATTTAGAAAATTTAATTATAACAACTAACTTTAAATTTGACGGCTCCCCGAGGCTCAATCCAAAATAAAGAATTTTGTAAATAATTTAATTTCCAATTACGAATTTAAATTCCAATTAATATTCCCATAATTTGTCTAGACTTTCTTGAAAGAAAGTGCCCAAAATTGCGTGCTTTTCATAAATGGAAAGTTTTGAAAAATAAAAGGTTTTCAGAATAATTGTATGTTTCTGGTCCAAAGAAAACTTACGTTTTTCCAAAATTGGAAAATTTCCAAAATAGGAAAGTTTCCAAAAATGGAAAGTTTTCACAATTATCATAAAATTTCAGAAACAGAGATATTTCAAAAGTTTACAAAATTTCATGAGGATTTCAAAACTTTGAAATTCCTAAATCGAAAATTTACCATAATTGGAAAGTTTCCATAATTGGAAAATTTTCCAAAATTGAGATCATGACAAAGTTTTCCGCAAAAACAATTATATGATTATGTCGAACTCAAACCTCGCTCTGATACCACTGTTGGGACCGGGTGCATGTTGACATGGATGTGGGTTCGTAATTTTAAAATTAATTACGTGCAGCGGAAGGTTTAGCATAAATAATTTCTCAAATTATTTATCCACACATCTAAGCATGTAATTTTATCTTGTGTAGACATGATCATATATTTAAAATTTTGCAGAAACATAAACTAATTTACGTATTACCTCGCGTAACTCGAAGGAAGGGACGAGATCCAACCGTAAGCGTCCCTTGGAAGCTCCGCCTCTATTCGCGTCCATGCCGAGTATCTTCGGGATGACTTTGCAAAGCCACGAGTTTCGTGTTCTTGAGAACTACTAGATTCTCCGAGAACGCGACGAGAAAAACCAAGAGAGAAGTCGGAAGACTAACCACAAAAGGATGGCCGGAATCAAAATTCCGGCGATGCAAAAGAAGAAACTTGCGGCAAACTCTAATTTCGGCAGCACCTACTTCCGGCCAAGAGATGGACGGAGCTTCCTTCTCTGGCAGCAGGTGATGGTCGGCAGGGAAAGGGCAAGGGCGGCCGGCTGGTGCTCCTTCTTGGAGCTGGTTGGCGCACGGCAAGAAGGGGAGAAGAGAAGGAGAGAAAGAGAGGGAGAGAGCCTATGCCTTCATCACTTCGATTATTTTCCAAGCCTTGCCTTGGGTCCTTTATATAGTGGCCTCTCAACCATCAAGCCTCTCAAATATTGAATAACTTATTCCATCATGCCAAGTTTGATTTTATATCATGGTTAAAATCATATTTTAATTCATGATAAAAATCAATCAAGTCTCTTCTCTCCTATGGAATAAATTTCCTTATCATGGTAAATCAATCCATGATTGATTTTATAAAATAAACCAATCCATGGTTCATTTTAATTTCCATGAAAAATAAACTAAACCTTGGTTTATTATATAAAAATTTATATCATCCATAATATTATAAAACAAACCTCACTTGGTTTATTTTATAAATTGAACCAAAAACTTGGTTCTCTCCCTTTGTTGTGGCCGGCCAAGCAAAGAGGATGGAGGCCCTCTTTGGCCGGCCCATCCAAGCTTAATCTCTCTTGATTGAAAAATCTAATTTTCAACTCGTTTTAAATCCCTCGGATTACTCGTAGTGCGTGTGACTAAATAGGCTTTCGATTTATGTTGGTCGTCTATAATTAATCAATTATAGAACGATCATGAGTGGCACCTAGTAGTACATCATGATCCCCAATTAATTGAAAGATCAACGGTTGACCTCAGAAACAATTCTGAAACCCTTCAGCAGCTATAATGAATCGTGGCCCATTCCTTTCACCATCTTATACCCACTTGGTTCAGGACATGGTCTATGTGTGTCAGTCCCCACTAGACTGACTACGTCACACCTAGCCCAAGTAACGTTTTCTCATCCTACAGATTCTAATTACTCTCATGTATTTTAGAGATTCATGATATGAACATGTCATGCTCTGGCCAGAGGCTTCGAGTAACAATCCTACGATAGGCCTCGGGTATACATCTCCTCGCAAGGAGTGGTGAATCCTTTGTAGGCTATTCAAACATCTTCGGGCACTTCAGCTTATACCCAATCATCCTGGGTCCACACCTCCTTGGAGATGCTTGCTTAAGATGTCAAAGTATAAGTCTCCATGACCAAGATGACTTGAACACCGCAAGTCAAAGGAACATCGCACTTAAGCTGCAGTAAGAACTTCGCTGACATATCTATATGTAGACTACCATATGAAGTTTTACAGCCAGTCACTCCAATGAACTAGTTCCCTTAACTAGCATTCATGTTTATCTCCGGACATCTCAATGTCACTAGCCAATGAGAATCAGCTGATTAGAGAATAACTCATGCTAGTCTCAACAGAATTGATAGTGTCCGTATTTATCAATTCATCGACTAGGGACAGTTTCAATACTTCACAATTGCACATGTAGAGATAATCACTAGTTGTGAATGTTGATGCAGTCTGACCCTGATTGTTGTTTTGGTGTTGACACCGATTTTAGTTTAGGTGGATGATGATTGATTATGATTAAGTCCTGATCGGGGATCAGGCATGGTGTTGGAAAATCCTAACCTGGAGGGTTAGGTGTTCAAAATCCTAGCTTGGAGGGCTAGGTGTATGAAAAGTCCTAATTCGGAAGAGATGGGTGAAAAGTCCTAGCTTGGAGGGCTAGGTGAAAAGTCCTAACTTGGAGGGTTAAGTGAAAATTCTCATCTTGGAGAATTAGGTGAAAAAGTCCTGGCTTGGAGGGTCATGTGCCTAGCTTGGAGGGCTAGGTTGGATGAAGTTCTAACTCGGAAGGGTTGGGTGAAAAGTCCTAGCTTGGAGGGCTAGGTGAAAAGTCCTAGCTTGGAGGGCTAGGTGAAAAGTCCTAACTTGGAGGGTTAGGTGCAAATTCCCAACTTGGAGAGTTAGATGGAAAAATTTTTAGCTTGGAGGGCTAAGGTGGATGAAACCCTAGCTTGGAGGGCTGGGTTTGACTCCCTGGATCGGTCTGGTGACCGATCAGGGATATTGGCATGCTGCTCCTTCGTGGATCGGTCTGGTGACCGATCCAGCGATGTCTGATCGGTCCGGTGACCGATCAGGGAGCAAGCAGCTTCCTCACTGACTTGCTCCTGATCGGTCTGGTGACCGATCAGGGAGCGAACAGTGAGTGAGTTCTCCTCCAGATCAGACCCTGGATCGGTCCGGTGACCGATCAGGGACTTAGGATCTGATTACAGAATCACTGTTCGGTTTGGTGACCGATCGACTTAACTCTGATCGGTCCGGTGACCGATCAGGCGTGTATAGCCGCGAGAGCTGGGAATCCCAGTGAAGCAGTGGATCGGTCCGGTGACCGACCCACAAGCCCTGGATCGGTCCGGTGACCGATCACTTTAATTCAAATTGCACTGTCAGACGTGATCAGAGCGTCTGATCGTATCCGATTCTCTGCGTTTCACTTCTGAATCTTGATTTATTACTTGATATGCTGCTCTAACACTCTGATTAAGCTGCAGGTGACAGGGGAGGATTCAAACACTCAAGGAGAAGTCAATGGAGGCTTTCCTTGGAGCAGGTTTGTCCGTTTTCCATCTCAGGTTGCAACGGCCGAGCTGCAGACTAGAGCTGAGACTGGAGCTTGGCTGAGGGAAGCTCAGGGAGACCAGGGATAGCTCAGTGATAGCTGGCGTTGGCAGATGAGCAGCTGGGAGCTGCAGAGATGGTGTCATCTGATGCTGAGTGGAGAAACAAAAAGGGTGGAGAAGGCTTCGTGGAAGCAAGAGTTTTGTGAACTGGTTTCTTGCCGCGCCTTGAGTTCTCCACAACTTGCTTGCTGTGTTTCTGAAATTCTCATCACCTTGAGCAAGCTACTGCATTCTTAAAGCAACCATTACTTGAGCGCTTGAAGGAGAGAACAAGAGGCTTGGAGTCCGACAGCGGGAAGACACGAGGAAGGGTTCCTTGCGTGAGATCGCCGCTGGGTGGAGCTCGGGAAAGCTTGCTGTGTTCTTGTCTTTGCTGAGTGCTTGAGTAAGATCCTTCCTATTGTTTCATTGTGCTTAAACGTATATTTGTGATTGAAACGCTGTGGAGAGGTTTCTCCATCGAGAAGGAGGTTGTCTTCTATCCGGTGTTAACCGGGGCTTGATCTGCCCATGATCAAGGGATCGCCCACCTTAAGGGCACACCAAGGAGTAGGGGCAAGTTATCCCCGAACCTTGTAAACCCTCCTTGTTAGCGATCTTGCTAGTTGTGTTCGTTTTGCTTTCGTTTTAGTTTTTTGCACACTCTGTTTTCTACTCTTTCCGCTGTGCTACTGATATCTGAGTTGTAGAAATTTCATAAGTGTTTAAAGTCGAAGTGATTGCTATATTCACCCCCCCTCTCTAGCCATCCGTTTCCAACAGTGAATTCATCACAAATTCTCTCATGCTGTGAATTGTATTGCGAACATTCAGTAAATGAGTTTAAGATCTCAATCAAATACACAAACATGTATACTCAAATAGTGAATATTCATTTATTAAAATAAATGATTACAATCATAAGGCGATTGCCTTAGGACACTTTTCTCATATCACTAACAACTACCTGGTTTGCCTCCCAGAAGGCAAGTTGAATTTGTGATCGAGTTAATTTCAGGAACTGTGCCATCATCAAAGGCTCCATATCGTATGACACTTAAGGAGTTGACGAGCTAAAGGTCCAGCTTCAAGAGTTGCTTGATAGGGGATTTATTCATCCTAGTGTATCTCCATGGGGTTCACCAGTTTTATTCGTCAAGAAAAAGGATGGTTCTATGAGGTTATGCATCGACTACTGGCAGTTGAATGCCGTAACCATCAAGAACAAGTATCCCCTACCTCGTATTGATGATTTGTTTGATCAGTTGAAGGATACCTTAGTGTATTCTAAGATTGATTTGCGATCCGGATATCATCAGTTGAGGATCAGGGATTCGGATATCCAGAAGACAGCTTTCCGCACCCGGTACGGACATTACGAGTTTTTGGTAATGCCATTTGGGCTTACCAATGCTCCTGCAGTATTTATGCATCTGATGAATTGGCTTTTTATGGAGTATTTGGATCAGTTTGTTATTGTTTTCATTGATGACATCCTGATTTACTCCCATTTCGAGAAGGAACATGCACGCCACCTTCGCATCGTCCTGGAGACGCTCCGATGGGAGTAGTTGTATACAATGTTTAGCAAGTGTGCTTTATAGTTGTCTTCTGTGGGTTTTCTCGGACACGTTGTTTCCAGTAGAGGTATCTCCGTAGATCCCCAAAAGATCTAGGCTGTCACCAGTTGGGAACAACCTAAGTCAATTCAGGAGGTGCGCAGTTTTCTCGGATTGGCTGGTTATTATCGGCGATTTGTTGAGGGGTTTTCAAGCATTGCATCACCGTTGACACGTCTGACCAGAAAAGGTGTGAAATTTGTTTGGAAAGAGTCTTGCGAGAGCAGTTTTCAGGAGCTCAAGCGGTGATTGGTGTTTGCACCTGTATTGGTGTTACCTTCAGGCGAGGATGGTTTTGTACTCTACACAGACGCATCACATCAGGGTTTGGGTGCAGTTTTGATGCATCATGGACGGGTAGTCTCTTATGCTTCTCGTCAGCTGAAGGAGCATGAGAAGAATTATCCGGTTCATGACTTAGAGCTTGCAGCCATTATTTTTACCCTGAAGATATGAAGACATCATCTCTACGGTGTCACATTTGAGATTTTCACAGATCACAAGAGCCTCAAGTATTTGTTCACTCAGAAGAAGCTAAATCTTCGTTAGAGAAGATGGATGGAATTCTTGAAGGATTATGACTGTACTATTAGTTACCATCCAGGGAAAGCTAATGTAGTTGCAGATGCACTGAGCAGAAAATCCCGGAGTGTTCTGGCTTGTCACCGAGTTATGGTCACTGATTTAGTTCAGAGCTTCTCAGAGTTGGGACTGGAGGAGTAGGGTAGACAGAGAAAGAGTTGTTGGTGACTATGGTTGCTCAGTCTTCGATCAGGACGAGGATCAGAGAGGCTCAGGCTAGTGATCAGCATCTGCAGTTCCTAGGCAGCCGGATAGGCTCAGAGCAGCATACTGACTTTACACGTGATGACGAGGGTATTCTATATTTTCGAGGGAGATTGTGTGTACCTAAGTCACATCCGGTTATGGAGGAGTTGCTTCAGGAGGCTAATCGATCTCGGTTTGCTATACATCCAGGCGGAACCCATATGTACCGAGATTTGAGACGTTCCTATTGGTGGAACGGTATGAAGAAAGACATCGCGGATTTTGTTGCAAGATGTCTAGTGTGCCAGCAGGTGAAGGCCGAGCATCAGAGACCTGCTGGATTACTACAGAAGATCCCTATTCCTGAGTAGAAGTGGGAGCACATCATGATGGATTTCGTTGTTGGATTACCGAGGTCTCGTAGAAGACACGATGCGATTTGGGTGATCGTTGATCGATTAAGCAAATCCGCTCATTTCTTGGGGATTCAGAAGCCAGATTCACTAGACAAGCTAGCAGAGTTGTACTGCCGTGAGATTATCAGACTACATGGTGTTCCTCTGAGCATCATATTAGATAGAGACCCGCGTTTCACTTCGCGATTTTGGCAGAGTTTGCAGCAGGCCATGGGTACCGAGCTTCGATTCAGTACAACCTTTCATCCGGAGACGGACGGACAGTCTGAGCATACCATTCAGACACTGCAGGATTTGTTGAGATCTTGCGTTATGGACTTTAGAGGCGACTGGGAGGATCACCTGCATTTGGTTGAGTTTGCCTATAATAATAGCTATCATTCGGCTATTCAGATGGCTCCTTTCGAGGCGTTGTATGGTAGAGCTTGCAGGACACCCACCCTCTCGGAGGAGGTTGGGGAATCTCAGTTGCTAGGTCCTCAGAGTATTCAGCATGATGCAGAGCTAGTCTTCATTATCAGACGCAGGCTGTCTGAGGCTCAGGATCGTTAGAAGAGTTATGCAGATCGGAGATGCAGGCCCTTGGAGTTCTCCGTGAGCGATCATGTGTTCTTACGAGTGTCGCCCACGAAAGGGGTGAAGAGGTTTGGGTTGCGAGGTAAGCTAGCTCCACGCTATATTGGACCTTTCCAGATTTTGGAGCGGATTGGAGCTGTCGCTTATCGTTTGGCGTTACCACCGTCATTGGCTAGAGTTCACGATGTGTTTCATGTTTCAATGCTGAGGAAATATGTACCAGATCCTACACATGTGTTATCGGAGGTGCCGGTCACACTACAACCATATGCGACTTATGAGGAGGTGCCTATGCGGATTCTGAACCGCAAAGAGCATCGGTTGAGGAACAAGACAGTTCGTTTGGTCAAAGTTGGTTGGCAGCACCACTTTGATGAGGAAGCCACTTGGGAGCTCGAGAATACTATCAGATCTCGCTACCCTCAACTATTTATTTGAGGTGCGTATGGTTGAGTTGCATTTCGTATTTATATTATATATGAGGTGTTGATACCTGTTGCCGTTGACTAGTATCTGTTGTGATTTACTGGCTAAATTTGGGGACCAAATTTTTGTTAGTAGGGGAGAATGTTAATACTAGATTTTTTTAAAGGGTTGAAAAGGTAATTTTTTTAAATAATGGGCCTAGTTGTGAATGATGGATCGAGAAAACGATAGAGGGGGGGGTGAATATCGTTTAAAATCTTTTTTGGATTAAGAAAAGAGAAAACACGCAGTGGAAAATAAAACAATCACATAGGAATACACGATTTTTACTTGGTTCGGAGTCGCGGTCGGCTCCTACTCCAAGGCCCACGGTCCTTGACCGTTTACTTTGGGCAATACTATAATCGCGCAAAAACAGTTTACAATTTGAGTACAGAAATATTGCAGTAAATGAAACTAATTACACTTTTCGTTACCGACGTCCGATGTGGATTGTATTTCGGAATAGAGGGACGTCGTCGGTGCTGGAATCTCGAAATCGGAGTTTGCCGGTGTGTAGCGCTTGAACGAAAAGCTTTGGAGAGTATGAAAACTGTGTTGTTGAAGCCTTGGGATCGAGCCCCTTTTATAGTAGTCCATTGGGCGCCTGATGGCTTGGGGGCGCCTGACACGTTCCCTTTGATCAGGAAATCCTTATACGTGGGCTCGGTCAGCGCTTATCCTCCCCTCTTGGGCGCCTGATCTGATGGGGGCGCCTGATCCTCCTTGGTTCAGTGTCTTCGTAGCTGGTTTTGGGTTTTTGCCTTCACCCTTGGGCGCCCATATCCTTACCGGCGCCTGAGCCCACTCGGGCGCCTGACTCCATTCGGGCGCCTAGGCCCAGTGAAGAACCTTCACTTGCAGACGATCAATCCTTCGACCCTGCAAATAAGGTTAGTCCCAAAAACATGATAAGTAGTAATTACAGTCGTAGCTGTCTTGGTTCTGACTTCGGGTCTCCCAAATGGAACCCTAGGTCTAACCGACACCTACGCGTCCTCACCTATTCCTCTCAGGAGAGTTTACCTTTTGCCAATCGGCTCCTCCGGTTGGACTTTTGCCCGATCCACCTGACCAGGTCTTCGTGCCCAACTTCCGGTCAGGTCTTCGGTGCCCAGCCCCTTGCCAGGACTTCGTGCCCAGTCCTCGACCAGGACTTCTTTCCCCGACGTCCGGTCAGGTCTTCGGTACCCATCCCCTTGTCAGGACTTCGTGCCCAGTCCTTGACCAGGACTTCTTTGCCTAGTGTACCTAGGGCTTCTTCCTGCACACTCAGTAAACAAATTAGACAACAATAACATCTTAACTCTTGAACCCTTTGCCATTATCAAAACCCAAGTTTGACTTAGGTGCTGCCTGCACCAACAGTGAATAGCGAGAGTTGGAGGGTTTAATTGCAAAAAGGCAAAAAACAAATATAAACCCTAAATCCTCCCTATAGATTCCTATTCCTGTGATCAGTTTTCTCTCGTTTCCTTTCTTTTCCCCCCGACGCCACAAGCCAAACTGCACGAGCGGTTCCTATCCCTCGCGACAGCCATCGCAGCCTTGCCTTCTCCATGCCTACGTCGAGCACATTCCCTTCTCCTTCTTCTCCGGTGCACACGAGCAGAGCGCCGTCGCCTCACGCGAGTCGCCAACCAGTCGCCCCCCTCGCCCGAAGCCCTAGCTGATGCCACGTCTCACGCCGCCTCTGCTTGCATCTATGCCGACCTCACTCGTCCCTGTTCTGTGAGCCGGACACCAAGCAGGTAAGGGGATTGTAATTTAGGGTTTGTTTGGGGGTGATGCTTTGGTATTAAATAGATTTGTTGCTTTGGATGAAGAGGTCAATGCAAATCTGCGAACATGAGTTATCCTGTTCGGGTTTGGTTTTCACAGTTATGTGCTTTAGTTTTGGAAATTTACCTAGAATTGTAGATGAATAATGGAAATTATTCTTGATCAGTTTGATTAGTAGGTTTTGAGATTAACTTCTGGTATGGATTAAGTCCTAGTGTGATAACTTGTTTCTGGTCAAAATGTAAATTTGGATTGGAAATGGTTTTCGATGTTGCATGCATTAGGATCAGATTCGAGGAGGTTGGGGATAGCTAAGTGATTCAGGTTGATTAATGCCAAGATGTGTTAGTGGAAATTAAATGGGTCAATAATGATTAAATCTTTGCGTTAAATTGGGTGGTTAACTTTATAATCTCGTTTTGATAAATTTGATTAAGAAGGAACTCATAGTTTTTTATAAATTTGTATTGGATAGATGTTGTAATTAGAATCCATCCTAATTTTGGTTAATTATAGTTAGCTAATCATTTAATGGTATAAATAACTAATAAATATCCTTGATACAGGACCCTGATTTTTGGACTCGCACGGTTGATCATGGGAGACTTTCTTTTCGTTTACGTTCTACAATTATAAGGCAGGTACTTCTTCTTTGTACTCGTGTAGTTCCTTTTACCTTAAAGCATGGCTGTTTTATAACTATTAGGTTGCTTGACCATATTCCTTGTTGTTTGTTATTTTAACATTGTCGTTGATACTTTTTCTTCGTTGATCTTTGAGTATTCAAATTCGTATCCGTACAGTCTCCTGTTGTTTTCTGTTCTGTAAAGTGCCGCTTGTACACGAGTACTTAGAAGTCCATTAAACACAATTAGGTTTATTTGGCATTAGAAATATCCAACCTAGTAGTGTAGGTGCATAATCGTTGGTTTTCGATTTCTGGTTGGTTGTATTGATGTATCATTGATGCTTGTTGGATTTTATTGCATCGTTGTTTCTCCGGTTGTTCGTGCATCTTGTAGCATGCACCATATCTGCACGTTGCATACTAACGACTGTTGGGCTTCCATATGGTTAAGCCGTCGTTAGTCATTTAGTTGCTTGGTTCACTCAACCACTTGTTGTCGTGGTAGTTGCTAGAGTGCGAGCAGCTGTCCTATTTGCCACACATGTTGTAGTTGTAGGCAAGCAGTGTCACCCTTACCGTTGTTTTCGAGGGATACTAGAGCTGTTGATAGCTCCCCCTATGTATCGGGGTTTGGAGTGTTGGCTCCCCAGCATCCTGTCCACTCAACCACACCTTTTTGTGGTATTCGTTGGAGTGCGTACAGTTGTCACAGCCCTACCCACTCGGTCACACAAATGGGATGTGTTGGCGGCTTGACTGGCGTCAGGGATGACACATGTCATTGCATCATATGCATACGTATTTCATTTATGCATTTTCTTGTGTTTGTTGCATTTATATGAGCTATGATTGTTGCACTTGGTTGACATGCATGTATAAGTTGATATTATGTTGTTGCGTTGCTTTATACATGTTGTATACGTTCAGATATTATGTTGTTGTATTGTTTTATACATGTTTAGGTGATCTTCTTTTTCCTAGAGACTGTACCATGTTGATTCTTTACTTATTATATCTTTTGTTATGTCATGCTTATTGTCTACTCATATTGCCGCTGAGTCCGTCCGGACTCACCACCCCTGCTTTCTCTTTTTGTTTCAGATAGCAGGGAGTCGCATTTCTTGGAGCCAGGAGAGGATCCAGTTGCCAGTCCCCGGAGTTGAGTTATTTTTCGCATTTGGCTTAGTTGCTTTTATTTCGGTATTTGGTGAGTTTTTCACATTTTATTTGTTTATCAGGTATTCGAACAGGATTTGTCGTTGTTACAGAAACATTTGTCTATCAGGATTCATAAAATCTATTACTTAGCCTGGATGTCTAGAGTTCGAATCCTGAGGAAGGTAAAAATCCACTAGCCAGGGGTGGGAAGTTCTTGTGAGTAACAACACAACCAACGATCGACGACTTAAGGGGGTCGTCAAAGTTGGGCCGCCAAATGTTGATTTGGCCGCCAGGTTGTTGGGCCGAGGGGCCGGGTTGTTACAATCTCTAGGTAGTGTTTCGGACTCAGTTTATTATTTATCATTAATTTTAATTCTGGGACGAATTCAGGATTCGTCCTAGATTTTGGGATGAATCTTTAGATTCATCCCAGATTCGTCGCCAAATCTGGGATGAATATACAAATTCATTACAAAATCTGGGACGAATCAAGAATTCATCCCAGAAGTAAAATTAATTATAAATAATTAATAAACTGAGTCCGAAACCCTACCTAGAAATATCAGAATTACACGAAACCCGTTTCTACATGCTCGTCTACTTCTCCTGAATTTATAAGTGCTCTAAAATATCAATTTGAAATAATATATCGAAACTAGTGAATTTTTATCTGAATTTGATTTTTAAATAGTTTGGTATTAAAAAAATCTCATCCATAAATATATTTGGTCTTAATAATGTTTGATAATATTTTTATAATCAGGAGAGCTATACAAACAATACTACTAATTTTGTATCGTTCTAAACTCTCTTTAACGTTAATTTGTAACTCTAACCTATATTAAACTCAACTATATTTATAATTAAAATATTATTACTTAATTAAGTTAATTTGAAATGAAAAAATATTATAAATTGGATCAAAATATGATGTATGAGCATATCTATATTATTAGTGTGGATTCGTCCCCGAATCTGGGACAAATCCTGGATTCGTCCCAAAATCAGGACGAATCCATAGATGCGCCCCTGATTTTAAAAACTTAATTATAATTATTATTATATTTTTGAGGAATTCTGCGATGAATTTATTTTTTGTCGCAAATTTTGTGACAAATAATAAATTTGTTGTAGATTCGTCAAAGAATTAGCAACGAATATTTAAATTCGTTGCTGAATTACAACAATTTTTGGGACGAAAAATATTTTGTTGCTAAATTGCGACGAACGTATTTCATTGCTAATTTCGTTCCTAATTTGCGACAAATATTTTTTTTTGTCGTAAAATTTGTTGTAATTCTGGGATGAAAAATATTTGTCCCAAAATTTCATCCTTAAATAATTGTTTTTTTGTAGTGAAAAGTATAGTTTAGGGCTATGACTCAAGGTGTGTGTGAACTACTATGGTTGAATATCATGCTTAAAGATCTCAAAATAAAATGGGAGGAACGTATGATATAATATTGTGACAATAAGTCAGCCAACAATTTGCTCATAATTCAGTACAATATGACAGAATAAAACATATTGACATCAACAAACACTTCATAAAAGAGAAGTTAGACGACAAATTACTTTGTACTCCTATGTCTGTAATAGAACAATTTGTAGATGTGTTTACAAAGAGAGTTAATGGACATTACTTCTCAACAATTATATTTAAATTGGAAATGAATGATATCTATTTATCAATTTGAGAGGGAGTATTAAAAAATTAATTATTTTAGAATAGTTATCATGAAAATTTTTTAATGAAAGAAATCTCATATAAAAAAATGTCTTGATATAGATTTTTTTTTTCATTTAGAAATATAATATATTTTTTTCATGCCCGATCTAAATTTGAAAAGAAAGTCGACCTTATCGCACCAACGTTACTCGATACGTTCGAATAAAAGCGCATGCAAACTGTGCCACCCTCCATTTCCTTCTTTTTATAAGTTACTGAAAGGACTGGGCGGAAAAAAAAACACAAAATAAAGCTTAGGAAGGTAGATCCCAACCGGACTAATGAATGACAACGAGAAGAACTTGATAGAATTAAAAAGACAAATAAAAAATAATTGTAAATTTTATTAATGAATTATCATAGACTAACAAGTCTAAATATTCATATTACCAAGATAATATATAAAAAAGTATAATGATATTTATAATAATAATATATATAGAACGAATGGTAAATATAGTTTGGATTGAAATCCAAACATGGTAAATCATCAATGATTGAAATCAATTTCTGAATCTTCTGAACTGCCATCTTTATCGTCATTAATTGGTATTATCTCTAGGACTGCTATTTTTATCATCATTACCCCCGGCAAATTCAACGGGATATGCAACACATTTAGTTTGGTTGTCAGTTTATAAAACCGTTGTCTAGATAATGGATTGGTGAAGATGTTAGAAACTTGATCTTTTATAGAGATGTAGGAGATTGATAATTGTTTAGCCATTATACGCTCTCGTATAAAATGAAAATCTATCTCCACATGTTTTGTTCGAGCATGAAAGACTAGATTTGCAGTAAGATATGTTACTCCAATGTTATCACACCATAATTTAGGTATAGAATCAGTAGAAAGATTTAATTCTGAAAGAAGGGATCGAAGCCAAATGATTTCCGACATTACATTGGCAATGACTTTATATTCAGATTCGGTACTTGATCGAGAGATAGTTGGTTGCTTTTTAGAATGTCATAAGATAAGATTTCGTCCAAGGAATATTACATATCTACTAGTAGATCGTTTGTCTTCAGGAGAGTCAACCCAATCTGCATCACTAAATGCATTTAACTCCTGAAAGGAACCAATATAAAAAGAGACCATGAAGAATAGTGTCATTGAGATAGCGAAGGATCCTCTTAACACCTTCCCAATGATGTTCATGATAAAGTAAGAGAAGTAGAGAGAAGAGAAGAGGTAACAAAATAACTTTATTGATTGAATAGCTTGTCCATAAGACATACAATTTATAGAGGCCTTAAGATGCTTAGTCAATTAAAAAGTTAATAAAGAAATTATTAATTAACAAATTCATAAAGAAATTGTAAATTAACAGATTAATAAGGAAGAGGTCTAATATAATAATATAATTTTAATTTGACTTTGTCAAAAATCTTATTAAATAATTATTCTCTTTTACGCCCGACAAACTTAACGGGAGATCTCTGATGTTGAGTTTGCATGATAGTCTGCTAAAACGTTGTCTAGATAATGGCTTGGTAAAGATATCAGTAATTTATTCTTCTACTGAGATTTAAGAAACAGATAATTGTTTGCTTGCCATATACTCTCGAACAAAATGAAAATCAATCTCAACATATTTTGTATGAGCATGAAATATTGGATTTGCTGTAAGATATGTTGCTCCAATATTATCACACCAAATTTTTGGTGCAATATGTGATGAAAGATGAAGTTCAGAGAGAAGAGATTGAAGCCAAATAAATAATTTCTAACATTGCATTGGCTATAACTTTATATTCAACCTTAGTGCTTGAACGAGATATTGTAGGTTGCTTTTTTAAATACCAAGTGATAAGATTTTGTCAAAAAAATATTGCATATCCACTAGTAGAACATCTATCTTCAGGAGAACATGCCCAATCCGCATCACTATAAGCATGTAAATCTCGAGATGATTGGCGATATAAAAGAAGACCATGTAGAATACTGCCTTTGAGATATCAAAGTATTATTTTCATACCTTCCCAATTTTGTTCAGTGGGAGTATACATGAACTGACAAGCATGATTTACTACAAACATAATATCAGGGGATGTGATAATAACATACTGTAAAGCTCCAACAATACTTCGATAAACCTGAGGATTAGCCACCACCGAAAAGGAAGAAGTTGCAGAGAGATTATTTGTAGCAATTGGTGTAGAGACTGGACGTACTCCATCCATTTTATCTCTTTGAAGAAGCCCAATAATATATTTGCTCTGAGAGAGGATATAACCTTCATCATGTGGAATAAATTCAATACCAAGAAAACAATGAGCATTTCCTAAATCTCGAATAAGAAATTATTGATTGAGAAGGCTTAATAGATTTGTGATGCCCTTTTGATCATTGCTAGTTAAGAGAATGTCATCCACATAAATAAGAAAAAATATCATAGATCCATCATTATGTCTGTAAAATAGAGAGGAGTCAATTTTTGATCCAGAATATTCTTGAGCCTGTAACCATTTAGATAATCGATGAAACCATGCACGAGGAGCTTGCCGAAAACCATACAAAGATTTCTTGAGGTGGCAAACATGAGATGGAAATTGTGGATGAATAAACCCAGGTGGTTGCTCCATAAATACCATTTCCATAAGAATACCATGAAGGAATACATTAGAAACGTCTAATTGTCAGATAGAGCAATTAGAGCTAATATCTATTGATAACAATAACTAACATATGTAATTTTGATGACTGGGCTAAAGATATCATTAAAGTCAATACCTGGTTGTTGACTACATCCTTTCGCTACAAGTTGAGCTTTATTCCATTTAAGAGATCCATCGGCTTTATGGTTAAGACGGAATATCCATTTAGAGCCCACAACATTCATGGATGGAGTGCGTGGAACTAGGCTTCATGTTCCATTATGAAGAAGTGTATCAAATTCTGTAGCCATTGCACTACGCCAATTCGGATCCTTGTTTGCCTGTGTAAATCAAGTTGGTTCAATAGATTTTGAGGAGACCACTAGAGCTTGAGGAAGTGGATATCGAGTAGCCATTGGTGGGCATCATGCATATATGTCACTTAAGGGAAGCATGTGACGAGGAGCATTATCATCTGAATCACTTGTTGATGGTGATGAGGAAGTGGACTGGCATGGTGAGTTTGTTGCTGGACTTGTATTATCTGAAGATCCAGAGCTAGAAAGCATATTATCATCGACCAGTGAGACTTCTAAAATTAGAGCAGCAACTTGAGGTAATTCTGATGGTATAGGAGAGTTATTAGGGAGCTCCGGAGTAGGGCCTAGCATGTCATCTCTTCTAATAATGTTGGGTGATATCAAGAAAGTACCACCTGTATCTAGAGAAGAGATTAAAGAGACTGTCGAAAAAGAGAATAGAGATTCATCAAAAGTAACATGTCGTGATGTATATATCCATCCAATTGGTATATGTAAGCAACTATACCCATGATGCATATTACTATAACCAAGGAAAACACATAGTAATGAACGAGAGTCAAGTTTGTGTATAGAGTAGGGGCATAACCATGGATAACATGTGCAACCAAAGATTCGAAGAATGATATTTTCGGGAGTTTGATTATAAAGTTTTTCGAAAGGACACTTATGATTGAGCAATGAGGTAGGAAGTCAATTTATGAAATATACTGTAGTACAAACAGCTTCATCCCAAATTTATGCGGAATCGATGCATGATGAAGAAGAGATAAGGCAGTTTCAACTATATGTCTATGTTTTCTCTCATCAGAGCTATTTTGTTCTGGAGTGTAAGGGCAAGAGCTCGATGAACAATCCCACAAGAGATAAGATGATGATGAAGAGTTTGATATTCCCCTCCCCAATCAGAATCAAGAGAGTATTTTGCGATTAAAATATCGTTCAACTTGTTTTTGAAAATCATAAAATATGTCAAATAAATCAAATTTTCTTTTCATAGGAAAAATCCAAGTGTATTTACTAAAATGATCAATGAAGGTGACATAATATAGAAAACCTTGGTTTAACAAGATAGGTGGAGGACCCCAAATATCAGAATGAATTATTTCAAGTGGAAAATCAGAAACACCTTCAGATGAAGAAAAAAATAACTTATGACTTTTAGATTCCATGTATGCTTGACATGCATGATATGTAGATGAAGTAAAGGAAATAGGTAAACCATACCTATTATGATTGACTGAATAATACGAAGGGAAGGATGACCAAATCGAGCATGCTAGGCTGATTTATTTGTGTGTTCACTAATAAAAGCTTCAATTGAAGAATTTTGAAGATAGTAGAGACCATTTTTTATTCCTCCAAGAAATACAGTAGTATTGGTTCCTCTATCTTTTATAAGATAATGATTATGATGAAACTCCAAAAAGACATTGTTATCAAGGTAAAACTGACAAGTGGAGAGTAAATTTTTAGTAATAGATGGAACATGAAAGATGTTGCGCATGTGAAAAGTACGATTGGATAAATGAAGGTATGTGTTTCCAAGTTAGTAATTTGCAAACCTAAGCCATCACCTACTTGTACCGTATCCGAACCAATGTATGGTAGTACTTCTGTAAAGATATTATAGTCTGATGTGACATGATTAGTTACTCCAGTGTCAATATACCATTTAGTAGATAAAATTTTTTAAGGTTTGCCATGAGCAGGGATAGATGAGAGCACTTTAGGATAGACTTGTGAAGTAGTTGGATGTCTTAAAGATCTTCTTAAGGCTGAAAGACCACCGATGAAGGTTTTGTCGAGTCTTTTAGGACATTGAATACTAGTATGTCCAATTTGGAGGAAAATTTGACAACTTCTTAAAGCTGAAGGACCACCAATGAAGATTTTGTCGAGTCTTTTAGGACATTGAACTCCAGTATGCCCAATTTGGAGACAAATTTGACATCTTGCAATATTCAACATCAAAAATAAAAACAACAAAGAACCAAATGTTGTTGTAGCTTGGGCCAAAAGGCATGGAGGCTATTCCTCTTCTCCCCTATTATCCCGACATGAGTTGGCGGGTGATAGAAATGAGGAAGGAGGATGGTGAGCAAAAAATAGACGAGGAAGAGATAAGGCACTATAAAAATTGCTAGTTTTTTTTCAAAAATAAAAATAAAAAAAACAGTGATAGCAAGCGTCATATGAAGAAGAAAAAAGATATCACGCAAGAAGAAGCAACGTGTAAGGTAAGAAGAGCTATGACTCTGATGCCATGATAAAGTAAGAGAAGTAGAGAGAAGAGGTAACAAAATAACTTTATTGATTGAATAGCTTGTCCATGAGACATACAATTTATAGAGGCCTTAAGATGCTTAGTCAAATAAAAAATTAATAAAGAAACTATTAATTAACAGATTCATAAAGAAACTGTCAATTAACAGATTTATAAGGAAATGTTCTAATCTAATAATATAAATTTAATTTGACTCTGTCAAAAATCTTATTATATAATTATTATCTTTTAGTTCACTGGGAGAATGCATAAATTGACAAGCCCGATTGACAGCAAAAGCAATATCAGGATGTGTGATAGTGACATATTGTAGGGCTCCAACAATGCTCCGATATAATTGACGATCAACCAAAATAGGAGATGATGAAGGTGTAGAGAAGTTCCCCACAATAATCGGTGTAGAAATTACATGTGCACCATCCATTTTATCCCGTTGAAGGATTCTAGTAATGTATTTACTTTGTCAAAGGAGACAACCATCTGAATCTGAGAAAAGTTCAATACCATGAAAGAAACGGGTCATGCCGAAATCTCTAATGGGAAACTCCTGCTTGAGAAGTTGGAGTAGAGAATTGATGCCTTCTTAATCATTGCTGGTTAGAAGAATATCATCTACATAAATAAGGAGAAAAAGTAGAGAGCCGACATTGCACTTATAAATAAAGAGGAGTAAGTTTTTGAGCCAGAGAATCCTCGAGTATGTAGCCATGTAGAGGGACGATGAAACCATGCACGAGGGGCTTGTCGAAGTCCGTACAATGATTTCTTCAACTGACAAACATGTGTTGGAAGTTGTGAGTGAATAAATCCAGGCAGTTGCTCCATAAATACGGTTACCTCAAGATGACCATGCAGGAAGGCATTAGAAACATCTAATTGGCGTATCGTCCAATTGGAGCTAATAGATATAGATAGTAATAATCTAACAGTTGTTATCTTAATAACTAGATTAAATGTATCATTAAAATCAATTACTAGATGTTGATTGAATCCTTTTGCCACAAGATGAGCTTTATACCGTTCAAGAGAGCCATCAGCATGATACTTGAGACAGAAGACCCATTTAGAACCTATAATGTTCATAGAGGCAGTGCAAGGAACTAAGCACCAAGTCCCATTTTGAAGAAGAGCATCAAATTGCGTAGCCATAGCAACACGCCAATTTGGATCCTTAAAACACATTAGTAGTTTAATAGATTTTGAAGAGACCACTAGAGCCCGTGGTAGGGGATATCGAGTTGTTGTTCGTGGACATCGTGCATAGACATCACTTAAGGGAAGTGTGTGCTGAGGGGCATCATCATCAGAATCACTTGTCGAAGAAGGTGGCTGGCTAGACTGGGGATGAGAAGATTTGATATGTGGCATATCTGAACAAGGAAGTAGATTATTCTCATGATTGGATGATGTGTCAGAAGAACCAGCAAGGGAGGCCTCAATAATTGGCGAAGATGGAGTTGGACCCAAAATATTATCACCTTGTGTAGAAGTATTATTTCCCAGTAGAGGAGATAAATGTCTCATGCTTGTTGTAAGGGTGGGTGGTACCAAATATGTGCCACCTACCTCTAGAGGAGAGGTTGAGGAAGCTACTGAGAAAGGAAAAAGAGACTCATCAAAAATAACATGCCGGGCAATATAAATCCACCCGAGCGGTATATGTAAGCAGTGATACCCACGATACAAATTGTTGTAACCAAGGGAAACACACTGTTGTGAACGGGAGTCTAACTTATGTTTAGAGTATGGACGTAACCATGGATAATATGCGCAACCAAAGACTTGAAGAAATGTATAATTGGGAGATCGATTATAAAGCTTTTCTAGTGGACACTTTTGATCAAGCAATGGAGTGGGAAGGTGATTCATGAGGAAAATTGCAGTGCTAACAACTTTATCCTAGAATTTACGAGGAATTGATGCATGATTAAGAAGAGTTAAAGCTGTTTCCACTATATGTAGATCCTTTCTTTTGACAAAACCATTTTGTTCAGGGGTATGAAGACAAGAAACTCGATGAACAATTCCATAAGAAACAAGATGACAATGAAGAGCTTGATATTCACCTACCTAATCAGAATGAAAAGCAAGTATTTTGTGACCAAAATAACGTTCAACTTAGGTTTGAAAATGACAAAATATTTCAAGTAAATCAAACATTCATTTTTTAGGATAGAGCCAAGTGAATTTGCTAAAAAGATCAATGAAAAAGACATAATATAGAAATCCTTGATTAGATAAGATAGGCGTAGGACCCCAAATATCAGAATGAATTATTTCAAGTGGAAACTTAGAAATATAATTAGATGGAGAAAAAGAGAACTTATGACTCTTGGCTTCTAAGCATGCCTTATTACATAAATGAGGTGATGAGGTATATGATGTATAGGTAAACCAAATAGACATATGATTTTTTAAACAATACGAAGAGAAGGATGACCAAGACGAGCATGCAAAATTGGGTTTTTAGTACGTTCACCAATAAAAGCTTTAAAAGAAAGACATTGAAGATGATAGAGACCATTTTTAACCTTGGCATGAAGTAAACTGGTTCATCGTGGGATTGACTCAATTTTCTACTTGTTACGTTCGCCGATCTTTTTGTATTTCGAAGTTGAGAATGTTAGTAGCATGAAGAATATTTATTGGTTGCTTGCCGCGATAATAAAGAAATGAGGAAAAGAGATCTCAGGATCCTCCTCCTCGCCGCCTTCGCTCTCTTCTTCTCCCTCCAGCAAGAAGGATATCTCTCCTTCAAGGAAGCTTGGTTCCACCTGTTGTTGATGCAGTCTGGCCCTGATTGCTGTTTTGGTGTTGACAACGATTTTAGTTTAAGAGAATGATTATGATATGGAAAATCCTAATCTGGGAGGTTAGGTGGATTATGATTAAGTCCTGATCGAGGATTAGGCATGATATGGAAAACCCTAACCTGGGAGGTTAGGTGTGATGATTGTGATGTTTGTGATGATTATGATTAAGTCCTAATCGAGGATTAGGCATGATGTTGGAAAATCCTAACCTGGGAGGTTAGGTGTGGAAAATCCTAGCTTGGAGGGCTAGGTGTTGAAAATCCTAACCTGGGAGGTTAGGTGTTGGAAAAGTCCTAATTCGGAAGGGTTGGGTGAAAAGTCCTAGCTTGGAGGGCTAGGTGAAAAGTCCTAACTTGGAGGGTTAGGTGCAAATTCCCATCCTGGAGAATTAGGTGAAAAAGTCCTGGCTTGGAGGGTCAGGCACCTAGCTTGGAGGGCTAGGTTGGATGATGTTCTAACTCGGAAGAGTTGGGTGAAAAGTCCTAGCTTGGAGGGCTAGGTGAAAAGTCCTAGCTTGGAGGGCTAGGTGAAAAGTCCTAACTTGGAGGGTTAGGTGCAAATTCCCAACTTGGAGAGTTAGATGGAAAAATCCTTAGCTTGGAGGGCTAAGGTGGATGAATCCTTAGCTTGGAGGGCTGGGTAGAGTCACTGGATCGGTCTGGTGACCGATCAGGGACTGTTGGCACGCTGCTCCTTAGTGGATCGGTCTAGTGACCGATCCAGCTATGTCTGATCGGACTGGTGACCGATCAGGGAGCGCACAGTGAGATTGAGAATCTACTGTGTGGCTCCTGATCGATCCGGAGACCGATCAGGGAGCAGGCTGCTTCCTTGCTGTCTTGCTCCTGATCGGTCTGGTGACCGATCAGGGAGCAAACAGTGAGTGAGTTCCCGTGCTGATCAGAGCCTTGGATCGGTCCGGTGACCGATCAGGAACCTTGGGTTTGATTAAAAAGTTACTGTTCATCTGCTTTGATCAGTCTGAGTGACCGATCAGGATCCAATCTGATCGGTCTGGTGACCGATCAGGATCAACCCTGATCGGTCTGGTGACCGATCAGGCGTGTATTGCTGTAAGAGCTGGGCATCCCAGCAGAGCAGTGGATCGGTCTGGTGATCGATCCACGCACCCTGGATCGGTCCGGTGACCGATCACTTTAATTCAAATTTCACTGTCAGACGTCGTCAGAGCGTCTGATCGTATCCGATTTGCTGATGTATGTGATATGCTTTGTGATCTTCTGCTCTAATGCTCTGATTGAGTTTCAGGTGACAGGGGAGGATTCAAACACTCAAGGAGAAGTCAGAAAGTGCTTTCCTTGGAGCAGGTTTGTCCCTTTTCCCATCTCAGGTTGCAACGGCGAGCTGCGGACTGGAGCTAAGACTGGAGCTCGACTGAGGAGCTCAGTGAGTCCAGAGATAGCTCAGTAGAGGCTGGCGTTGGCAGAGGAGTAGCTGGGAGCTACAAAGATGGTGTCACCCGTCGCTTGGCGGAGAAACAAAAAGAACGCGAGAGTTGAGTTCAACCAAAAAGAAAGAGATTCAGTTTTTGAAAACTTGTGTGTTCTTGCGTTCTGCTGCGAGAAGCTTGCTGCTCTTGAGTTCTTCATCCATTCTAAGCAAGCTATTGAGAAGCATACATCATACTTGAGCGCTTGAAGGAGAAAACAAGAAGCTTGGAGTCCGACAGTGGGAAGACACGAAGCAGACGGGGTCTGCGTGAGATCGCCACTGGGTGGAGCTCGGGAAGCTGGCTGTGTTTAATCCTTGCTAAGTGTTTGAGTAAGATCTTTCTTGTTGTTGTTTCATTGTGCTCATTATATATCATTGTTTGAAACACACTGTGGAGAGGTTTCTCTACCGAGAAGGAGGTTGCTTCATATCCGGTGTTAACCGGGGCTTGATCTGCCGACGATCAAGGGATCGCCCACCTCAAGGGCACGCCAAGGAGTAGGGGCAAGTTATCCCCGAACCTTGTAAACCTTCCTTGTTAGCGATCTTGCTAGTTGTGTGTGCTTTGCAATCATTTGTTTTCTGCATACTCTGTTTTTCCATTCTTTCCGCTGTGCTACTGATATTTGAGTTGCAGAAATCGTGATTAGTTTTCAAGGGGCAAGCGATTGTCTATATTCACCCCCCCTCTATAGTCATCTCGTTCCCAACACCTGTCAGATAAGAATCCCATCAAATTTGAGGCTGAACGTCTCCCTCCTTCTGTTGTTATCTCAATGGCGATGGGAAGAGTGAAATCCTTGTTGCCACACATGATGCTAAGATGCAGGTCTTAGAGGCTCATGCAAGATGTGTTGATTAAGGGTTTACGAATCTCCTTGAGCACTGCGGCTAGGAAAAGAGGAAAAGTATTTTCTTAGAGGGAGAGATGGGCAGAGAAAGAGAGGAATGAGAGAGAAAAGAGATGGATTATAGCTCTGATACCATGATAGAATTAAAAAGACAAGCAAAGAGAAAATAACTGCAAACCTTATTAATAAATTATCATAGACTAACAAGTCTATTTATACATATTACAAAGATATGAAAAAATATAATGATATTTATGGTAATAATATATATAGAATTAATGGTAATTATGGTTTGATGTGAAATCCAAACATAGTAAATCATCAATGATTGAACCAATTTTTTAATCTTCTGAACTACATCTTTATCTTTATTATTTGGTATTATCCAAGATTACTATTTTTGTCGTCATTAGAACTCCCGTTCTTTCCTTTTGTTCAGTAGGGGAATCCCTTATCCTCCAAAATCTCAAACATTAGCCAATATTCTTTCGTATTATCTAAGCTGGTGGTGTGTGTGTGTATATATATATATATATATATAAAAGTTTTGCTATGCTAAGGACCTTACCATGTAAATTCCGTGCAAACCTTAACTATTTCTTTGGTTTGAAATTTTTTTGTGCTTAATAATATAACCCAAATGGGAAGACTAAACCCTAGGGGTAATCTCAAGAAAAAATTAAAAAAAAAGAAAACAAAAAAATCAAATACACTAGGTGTGCACGAGTTTGCGCATTAAGGTCCTTAGCATAAAATTTCTCTGTGTGTGTGTGTGTGTATATATATATAGTGGAGAGACGATATGCTCCTTGACTCTTCATGCACGACGTCATTTGCATGGGCGGAATTATAACTCATTTTTTAACCAAAAAAAATAACAAATAGAATCCTAAAATTTTCATTAATAAAATAAATATATTTTACACAAACAAAAAAATCATAAAACCCTATTTCCATTTTTTTTCACAACTACATCCTCTTGTCCTCTTTAAAAAAAAATCTTCTCCTCCTTTAGCTTGTGACCTAGAAACATATATCATATTTATTTATTGTTTTTTTATCTATTAATAGTTAGTTTGATACTTTTGAGTTTTATCTATTTTGATAGAAGAAATTTTAAATCTTTTCTCACTAAAAAAACTAGTCATTCTGGGATGAATTTTAGGGAGGAAAAATATTTGTCGCGAGTCAACAACAAAATTTGCAACCAAATGGTTTTGTCATAAATTAGCAACAAATAATGTTTTATCACCAAATTCATTGCCAAACAACGATAAAACTCAATATTCATTGCAAAATTTACAATGAAAATATGATTCGTTGCAAAATCTATGACGAATTCAAAAATCATCGTAGAAGCCTGCAATAACACGGAATTGAATTCGTCACAGAAGCTTGCAATAACACGGAATTGAATCAGCCAAATCTGGGACAAATCTATGGATTTGTCGCTAATTCTGAGATGAATCAAGGATTCATCGCTAACTTTGGGATGGACTGATGGCTAGTGCTTGGGTGTTACGACCAAGAGGTCTGGGGGTCAAATCCTGGCAAAACCAGTATGCCCACCCTCCCCATGCGTTAGTCACAGCATCCAGGCTAGTGGCCCCCGTGATTTACCTCCTTCGTGTTGGCCCTGGACGGGTTGGCGAGGGCGCTGGAGGCGAGCGAATTGCCTTTTACCATCAGGATTCGTTGCTAGTTGGGAAAAAAAATAAACAAATTATGTCCATAATGACATAGAGATCTCAGAATGATATGAAATCAGTTTCTTCGTGTTCGTCTTGTTCTCCTAATCATATAAATGCCATCATACAGTAATTTGTCTCGATATATTTAGAGAAGTAATTTTTTAACGTGAATTTGACTATTCGTATTAAAAAAATCATGACTCTCAATATATAGGGTAAAATTGTTATATGATAGTATTTATATGATCAGGAGAACAAGATGAATATACGGAATTGATTTCATATCATTCCGAGATCTTTATATTTATCTTTAGGTTTTTGGATCCATTTAATTATTCTTTTTATTTTATTTCTATTCTGGGACGAATCTAGGATTCGACGCCAAATCTGGGATGAATCTAGGATTCATCCCAGAATATAAAAAAAATAAAAAGAATAATTAAATGACTCCGAAAACCTAAAGATAAACTTAAAGATCTAGGAATGACATCAAACCAATTCCTATGTGTTCGTTTTATTCTTCTGATCACATAAATGTCCTCACACATCAATTTGACATGATATATTGAGAGTAATGATTTTCCAAATGCGATTTAGAGTAATGATTTTTTAATGCAATTTAGGTCAAATTCACGTTAAAAAAATCATTGTCCTAAATATATTGAGTCAAATTGATGTGTGAAGGCATTTATCTGATCAAGAGAATATGATAAACATATATGAATTGATTTCATATCATTCAGAGATTTTAGGGTTTCAAAGTCATTCATTATTATTTTTATTTTTTTCTAATCTGGAACGAATCCTGGTTTTGTCCTAGATTTGGCGACGAATCCTAGATTCATCTTAGATTTGGCGACGAATCCATGAATAGAAAAAAAATTAATTGGCTCTGAAAACCTAAAGATCTCGAAATGATATGAAACAGTTCATATGTGTTTGTCTGATTCTTGTGATCACATAAATTCCCTTACACATCATTTTGATCTAATATATTAAGAGTAATGTTTTTTTTAACATGAATTTGACCTAATTCATGTTTAAAAAAAAATCATTACTTTCAATATATCAGGTCAAATTGATGTGTGAGGGCATTTATGTGATCAAAAGAATAATGTGAACACATAGGAACTGATTTTATATTATCCCGAGATCATTAGGTTTATCTTTAGATTTTTAGATTCATTTAATTATTTTTTTATTTTTTTCCTATTCTGGGACAAATCCTAAATTCGTTCCAAATTTGATGACGAAACCTGGATTCATCGCAAAATCTAGGACAAATCAAGGATTTATCCCAGATTGAAAAATTATAAAAATAAATAAATAAATGACTTTGAAACCCTAAAAATTGACTATATCTCGGAATTATATGAAACCAATTTTTATATATTAGTCTAGTCTCTGAATTTTTAAATATCCATAAAAATAACTTTGACTTAATAATTTTTTTATTATTCTGTTAGTTTTATATTATTTTAAAATCTTTAAGTGTATCCCTAAATTTTCAAAATCATTTAATCATTTTGTTAAAATTATTTTAATCCGACACCAATCCACATATTCATCTCGAATTTTGAGACATTCTGTTTTTTCCCAAATTTTGGGATGAAATTGGCGACGAAAGTAAATTCGTCACCAAAAACCTAATATCCCCATTCGGTCCCTCATTTCTTTCTCTCCTCCGTGCCGACCTCCCCCTCTCCTTCGAGCCGACCTCCCCTGATCCTTCATTTCTTTCTCCCCTTCGTGCCGACCTCCCCCTTCCCTCTGAGCCAACCTCCCCCAATCTTCGATCTCCCTTCCCTGCCAACTCTGATCTTGATCCTTCTTCTCTTTGATCTCCCCTCCCTGGTGACGGCGGCAAAGGCAACAAAGTGTAAGCTCCCCATTTCCTCTCTCTTTTCTTCTCCTCAATGGCAGCCGATCGCAGCAGGCCTGGCCCGACCCTTTGTGGTCGACCGTGACCGCGTTCGGCCCCTACTGGTTGTGGGTGGCCCCTGCTTGCCAGCTGCGGCCGCTCTGAACCCTGCTGGCCGGCTGTGGCCTTGGTTGGCCTTGTTGCCTGGTCGTGGCTGCAGCTTACCCTTTCTAGGTTGTTGTGTTAGTTCAGTTACAATAGATTGCTAGATCATTACTATGAGTTGTCGGATCATATTTGTTGGATCATATACAATAAGTTGTAATATGTCAATCTCAAAGAAAAGTTGGAATGTCATGTATGTATAATGTACTTGTAGGTTTGTTTAGAATATTTTGGTTAGTGTTAATTTCAAATTGCTTCGTACTTAGTATAGTTTTCATTTTGGTTAGTGATGTAACCAGGGAGATTCATCACAAATTGGAGAACTGCAGATTGGCGACGAATCTATTTTCGTTGCCAATTTGGCACAAAACTCAAATTCTCATTCCCAAAATTACGATGAATTTGACATTAATATAAAATTTGTTGCCAAAATTGGTGTCCAAATTACTTTTTTTCTCTTAGGATTTAGCGACAAGTAATTGCAATAAAAACTTTTTCATCACAGAATTCATCCCAAAAGTTTTTTCAATGGTTTTTTTTAATTCGTCCCAACTAATATTTTGCAGTGTCTATTGTTTTGGTGTGTCATTATTAAATATTTGTAGTTTTATCATTTAGGATTGATTCTTAGTTTTCCTATTTCTTGATATATGCTTTGATTTGTTTAGAATTATATGTAATATGTTAAGATATTTTTCAGGAAAATCAAATGTTCAAGAATCACCATCTTTTGAAAAAAGGGGTAGTATTGATTCGTCTGTCGAAAAAATAAGTTATGAAACTTGTGTTGAAAAAAGTTTGAAAAGTCTCCTGATAAATTTCATATTGGTTCAGATGTAATTCATCTTCGGTCGGATCCATGACTAAGACATAGGGTTATAGATTATGAACCTAATATCCGTGAAAGAGTTCGAAGAGAGTATTATTTAAAAGGCCCATGCCAACCCTGTAAGCATAAATTCAAAACTAGAGATTTCAACAACAAACTAAGAAGATGTAATCCGTCATGGTTTGATGAATTTGATTGGCTGGAGTACAGCATTACTTTGGATGCTGCCTTTTGTCTATATTGCTATCTTTTTAACAAGGAGTGTGGAGAGCAAGGGGGAGGTGATATTTTGTTAGCGAAAGTTTTACAAATTGAAAAAAGAAAGAAAAATTATAAGACCATTTGAACTTTAAAATAAGAAACTAGGAGATTTGTACTTTAAAATGCCCCTTGAATATGGAGTTAATTTCAACTAAAATTCAAAATGATATTGTGAGGGCTGCAGCATTTGAAATAACTAAAGCTATAATCAGAGAGCTCTTGGTGATGGATTATTTTTGGTTCTTATTGATGAATCACGTGATGTGTCTATAAAAGAGCAAATGGATGTTGTTTTGAGATTTGTGGATAAAACTGGATGCGTGTTTGAGCGATTTTTGAGTCTTAAATAGGTTAGAAGTACTACTGCAAAATCACTAAAAGAACCACTTGATGGTTTCTTTTCAGTACATGGTTTGAGCATTTCGATGTTGCGAGGTCAGGGTTATGATAGGACTAGCAATATGCAAGATGAATATAATGGACTTAAGGCTCTCATCTTGAAGGAGAATGAGTCTGCATATTATATTCATTGTTTTGTTCATCAACTTTAATTAGCTCTAGTGGTAGTAGTGAGGAGACATGTACTTGATGCAGGACTTTTTGAATTAATTTCTGATATTGTTAATGTGGTTGGTGTAGGACCGTTGCATGTGAGAGAGGGGGAGGGGGCGAATCAAGTGATTTTAAAAAATGTTTCACTTTTTGAAATAGAGAGAGTGTGTGCGCAGCAGAAGTAAAAGCGAAAAATAGAAAATCTAAACACAACTTATTTTTTACTTCGTTCGGAGTATTCAGCAACTCCTACTCGAAGGCTTAGGTCCCTTGGATCATTTCCATGGGCAATCCATTAAAAATCCTCTACTCGTAAACTCTCGATAGAGTGATCGAGTACAGGAAATAAATAGGAAGTGTAACAACCCTACACCTCCTACTTGATATAAATTTGATACAAAAAAATAAACTCGTTACCAACGCTCAAGTAGGATCTAGATCAGTTTGTGTGTTGGCGTAGATCTTTCAATAGTGGTTGGATGTAGTCTTGTTGAAGCGGGGCCGCAGCAGGAAGACGATGAACTCGTTGGATGAGCATGTGAGCTTGATTAACGTAGAAGCAATTGATTCCCCTAGCTCTCGATCAAGATGCCCTTTTAAAGGGCATCTGAGGCGCCTCAGTTCCCAACTAAGGCGCCTCAAATCAGGAAAATCTGATCCTGATCTGAAGCCATTGCTCTCGCTGTTGATCCTTTGGAAGGCACCTCAAATCCCAAGTGAGGCGCCTTGGATCTGCACTGAGGTGTCTCGGATTTGAACTGAGGCGCGTTAGCTCGCTAAAACTTTATTTTCAGCGCAGACTTCTTGAGAGGCTCTCATCCACCTAAGTCGCCTCTAGTCCAAACTGAGGCACCTCATTTTGGACTGGAGGTGCCTCAAGTATTGTTCATCCGAGGGAACTTTTGCAGAAACACCCCTTCAAAATCAAGTTAATCCAGAAACAAATATACCTAGCAAAACAAGGTTAGTAAACACGCAATATGAACTAAAATGTAATAAGTATTCAATAGATCTTGTCTTCCAAAGACCAAGATCTAGTCAAAGGCCTCAACTTAGAGATCCAAAATGGTTCTAAGTTAGACTGTGCCTAAAGTCCCTAACAGGGATTCATTCTCACCGGAATTCGCTCCTCCAGTGACTTACCTGACTTACCTTGTGTAGATGTACTCAGTTCCTTAATCCACCAGGACTTTTGCCAAGTCTCCACCAACTTGGACTTTTATCAGGACTCAACCATCCTGAACTTCGACTAATAATTAGCCTCTCAGAGCCAATTGGAATTTGCCAAGACTCCACCATCTTGAACTTCTTGTCAGGACTCTACCACCCTGGACTTCAGTCTGGTGTCAGATTCTAAGCCTTTCAATCCTGCACACTTGGTAACAAGGTTAGAAAATAACACACTAACTTTAACCCTTTTGTCATACATCAAAACCCAAATTTGAACGTTAGTGCAATCTATACCAGTAATCTCCCTTTTTTTTGATGTATTGACAACATAAGTTAAAGTTAGAAAAATAGATAGTGTAAAAAGTGCAAGCATAAAAATGCAACCACAATAGATAGCGTAATTAATATGAAATGTGCATACAGTTATTTTTTTTTGTTTTCTAGTCTTTAACCCTACTCTCCTCCTTTGTCATTCATCAAAAAAGAAAAATAATGATAATAAGCACAGTAAAGTACCATCTAAGAGTGTAGAAAATAGATTAAGTATATTTGATCAAGGGGAGACTCAAGAAAATGATAAACTAAATATATAGCTTAAAAATTTGTCAAAATAGTTTTTTTTTAAAGAGATGTCGGATTTTGAACAAAATATGAGATTTCTTTTTCAAAATACCTAAGTTAACTAGAATTTGAAGGTCAAAGGATTATTTTACTTTTAGTGCAGTCTTTTTTAGAAACAACTTAGATTAACTAGAATTTTGAAGAACCAGATTAAGTCATAATTTTCAAGAATAATAATTTTGTTTTCAAACCTAACTTAAATAATAAATTTTTTAAAGAATAAATGAAGATTAATTTTCTATTTCAAAAATAATTTTTCAAAAAGAAAGTTCAAGAATATTAACTATTTTCTAAGTAGATTTCAAAGATAAGTTTAGGTGACAAATTTAAAATTTATTTAGGCAATTTGGTAAAGAAAATGACTTTCAAACCTTTTGAAAGAATGATAAAAATGACTTTCAATGAATGATAAAAATGAGTTTTGAAAATTAATTCAAGGAATAGTTTGCAACATCTTTTGGAAATTAACTATTTTCACAACTAAGTTAAGTATTAATTTTCAAAACTAGAGGGATGATTATTGCAAATATAATTTGTCAAAATATGTCCAGGTAGGTGTTAAGGATCACTTAGTTATTTTAGTTAGAAACTTTTGAATACTAGAAGATTGTCAAAATAAGTTGTTTTGAAAACATCTAGAACAGTATTCAAATAGCAATTTTTAAAATAAATTTTATTTTTCTTAAATAGAATGCGAAAATATAAAACTTTTAAAAGGGAAAATAAGTTCAAAAATAACTCTTAGTCGTAATGCTCCCCTTGAACCAATTAAAAAACATAGCCTCATTTGTTTAACATCCAACCATTTAAATCTAATTTTTGAAGCACAAAAAAAATCCATGATATAGGTATAAAACACGTTGCAAAATGTTGTCTATTAGATTTTTTGTGAACCTCCCCCTTACTTGGTTAATCTAATTGAAAATTTTGCCATATTTTTCAAGTGAGTAATTATCTTTCAAGATTTTTTTTTTTTGAGATTTTAGAAGAAAATTTTGTAAGATCTTTTCAAAAAGAAGCATTTTTCAAACCTAGGTTTCAAAAATGATTTTGCATGTGTAACCAAAATATTTTTCAAAAAAGAAGAAAAAAATATTTTCAAAAATTTATTCTCCAAATAATTTTACAAAGATGTTGCAAGGAATATTTTTGATCATTCAATTAGGACTCCCCCTTAACCTGACAGACACTTAGGATTCCTTGTTAACCACAAGGTAAGCTTCCTATTATGTCTTAGGGATATCCAGATTAAACATACACATAAATATTTTTCATAACCATAATCAAAAAATATTTTCAAAAGTTTGAAAAAAAATTTAAAGACAAGTTTAAGAATTTCCAAATCACTTTTTAAAGATAATAATTTTTCAAACATACTTTTAAAAACTATGTAATTTTTTAAAAAATAATTTCTATGGCATTTTTTCAAAAAAGATTAAAAAGTTCTTTTTAAAAGGCATTAAAAATATTTTCAAGCAATTTTTCAAAAAATTGCTCAAAAGTCAAGGATTAGAAAGAATCATTATTTTCAATAGCATTCTCAATTTGAAAAAGAAATATTCCATAGGAGAAATGACTATTTCCTAAGTTTTCTAAAACATAATTTTGCAAACAAACTTCAAAAAAAAATATTTTCGGAAGGTAGAAAGACATTTTTAAAATCATTTTTCAAAATATTTCAACCCTCCCCCTTAATCTTACATTCTCCTAGTTATCCTTGTTAGCTACATGAACCTTTACTTAAGTGCTTAGGGGGTTTATAATACTCATACATAGAAAATACCTTAATCAACTAACCATAAAAATTGTTGAAATTTTCCAATTGAATTTTTCAAACATCTCACCCACTCTAGTTGTTCAAACAGGGTAAACCTATATGTTTAGAGAGATGCATGACTTGTCCAGACAGTCAAGTTCAATTACGTTAAAGGTTAATCAACTTAAGTTAAGATTTAATTAAGTTTAAGTTTTTAATCAAGGTAAAATTAATTAGGTTAAAGTTTTAATTAAGGTAAAATTAATTAAGTTGAATTTTTTTAATTAGGTATAATGGGTTTAGTTAGGTTAAAATTGAAGTTGAGTTGAATTTCAATTGATTTTTAATTAAGTTAAGGTTTTAATTTAGTTGAAGTTTAATTAGGTTATTGTTCAATTACATATTAGTTTAATTAAGTTTAGGTTTGATTATGTTAAGTTTTAATTAAGCTTAACCTTTATTAATTTATGTTTTAATGTTAATTTTAATTAAGTAAAATAATTATGATTAAAGATTTCAATTAAGTAAAATTAAAGTTATTGATTAAGTAAGGTTAATTAAAGTTAGAGCTCTCATTAGGTAAAATTAAGGTTAAAGTTTTTTAATCGAATAATCTTAATTAAAGTTTTAATTAAGTTAAAATTTTAATTAAAGTTAAAATTTTAATTAAAGTTAAAGTTTTTAATTAGGGTAAAATTTTTAATTAATGTTAAAGTTTTAATTAAGTAAAAATTTTAATTAAAGTTAAAGTTTTTCAATAAGGTAGAATTTTAATTAAATTTAATGTTTTAATTAAGTTAAAATTTTAATTATAGTTAAAATTTTTAATTAATGTAAAATTTAAATTAAAGTAAAAGTTTTAAATTAAGGTAAAATTTTAATTAATGCCAAATATTTAAAATTTTAATTAAAGTTAAAGTTTTTAATGAAGGTAAAATTTTAATTAAAGTTAAAGTTTTAAATTAATTAAGGTAAATTTTAATTAAGTTAAAGTTATTATAAAATGACATACAGATGTCCAAAACTCCAATCTCTAATAACCTCATAACTTTATCTAAACGTATGAAGAGTTTCAATATCATAAACCTATAAATACTCATGTATGTATTCTCTTCAAGGATAAGAAAAAGTAATGGTTAGTAATTTTTTCTTTTCATTTATAATTATTTATATAATTTCACAACACGTTATTAGCATGAAAGTTCTATTCTTTTAATTCAGCTCTAGGTAATTTTGAAAAATGTATATATATATATATATATTATCCATCAAAATTATTCACATGCCAAGAAGTTAAATTTATAGCTTCTTCATACTTTGTTAAGCAATTATTTTGTTAACTATTAGTTAGTTACTTATTTGCATGGCTTGCAGCGTTTCAAAAATATTTTACAATTATATTTTATAAAATCATCATTGATTATATCATATTTTATGATTTAGTAATAAATATGTTTGATGCATGATAATTATTTTTAATAATTTAGTTTTCTTTGTATTAGATTTCAGTATGTTTAATCTTTCAAAGTTAGAGTTTGCAGCTCTTGATATTTCGAAATAAAATTATCTATCATGGATTTTGGATGTGGAGATTCATTTAGATGCTATGGGTCTTGGGGACACCATAAAAGATGAAAATAAGGAATCTTTACAAAATCGTGCAAAAACAATGATATTCATTCGTCACCATCTTCATGAAGGATTGAAGGAAAGGTATAACCACTATAAAATTGTGATTCTTCCAAATGCTTGTTATGAATGGATTTATTTACGTTTACAAGATTTTAAATCTGAAGTGAATATAACTCAGCTAAGTTTAGAATCATCTCAAAATTAAAAGTATGTGGTGAAAAAATTACTGATGATGATATGTTGAAAAAAACATATTCTACCTTCCATGCATATAACATACTCCTGCAGCAGCAATATAGAGAGAAAGGTTTTATGAAATATTTTGAGTTTATTACATGTCTTCTTGTGACTGAGCAAAACAATGAGCTTTTGATGAAAAATCATGAGTGAATCAGATAACTTGTAAAAATGATAAATGACAGCACAGACAAAAATTTCATCATGGTTGTGGTCGTGGTTGTGGTCGTAGTCATAGTCATGAAAATATTCAATTTTAAGAAAATCATGGTGGTTATAATAATAGAAGTACAATAACTCTCCAGAAGTGGGTGAACAATAATGCCCACCAGAAGTGGGCAAATGACAATAGTAAAAGGGTTAAAAGTGGACATGATAATGATGAAAATAAATCAGAAGATTCATGTTATAGATGTGGCATGAAAAGACATTGGTCATGTACATGTCGTACGCCAAAATACCTTTCTGATCTCTACCAAGCCTCTTTAAAGGACAAAGCAAAAGATATCGAGACAAATGTTGTCTTTCAAGATAATAACACAGTTTCTGGTCCTTCTATGACTACACATTTGAATGTCTTTGATTTCTTTCCACATCCTGATGGAGGAATAAACAATTTGATTGAAAATGAAGATATTTATGGAAATATCTAACCTAATCAAATATTTTAAAATAAAATAGTTCATTTGTTATTATGTTTCTTTAATAATATTTTAGTCATTTCTCATTATGTATTTCCTTTGTTTTAATGAAAAAAAATCATGGCTTTTGGATTCAATAATGAAGATTTATGCCTTGTTGATAGTGCAACGACACATTCTATATTCAAAAAGAAAAAAAATATTTTTCTTATTTAAAAGTGGGTGAAAGTAATGCTAATACAATATCTGATAGTATAAATATTATTGAAGGCTCCGGAAGAGCTAATATATCATTACTTGGAGGAACGAAATTTATTATTAACAATGCATTGTTCTCTCCTACGTCTCAAAGAAATTTGCTAAATTTTAAAGATATTTGCCGAAATGGATATCACATTGAGACACATAATGAGAATATTGAATACTCTTATATTACAAAATTAGTGTTGGGTAAAAAACACATACATGAAAGATTACTCGCTTTTTCATCTGGTTTGTACTACACAATATTATATGCAATAGAAACAAATGCAATAGTAAACCCGAAGTTTACTACCTTAAATGATTTTATACTTTGGCATGACCGGTTGGGGCATCCTTGGTCTACAATATTTCAAAAAATTATCAAAAATTCACATGGACACCCATTAAAGAATCAGAAGATTCTTCAATTTAATGAATTCTCATGTGTTACTTGTTCTCAAGGAAAACTTATTATACAACCTTCACCATAGAAAGTTGGATTAAATCCCCTATATTTTTGGAATGTATACAAGGCGATATATATGGGCCTATTCAACCACCATGTGGACCATTTAAATATTTTATGGTTCTAATTGATGCCTCTACAAGATGGTCACATGTATGTTTATTATTGTTGATGCAGTCTGGCCCGATTGTTGTTTTGGTGTTGACAATGATTTAAGTTTGGTTGAATGAATTCGGATTAAGTCCAGGTGGATCGGGGAGATTGCACGCTGGCAATGGAAAAGACCTAGTGGGACTAGGCACACCTAGTGGACTAGGTGAAGTGGAAAAGACCTAGTGGACTAGGCACACCTAGTGGGACTAGGTGAAGTGGAAAAGACCTAGTGGGACTAGGCACATCTAGTGGGACTAGGTGAAGTGGAAAAGACCTAGTGGGACTAGGCATACCTAGTGGAACTAGGTGAAGTCCTGGTGAGTGAAGCTGGGCACGGAGTCTTGGTCCGGGGGACTGAGCACGAGTCAGAGAAGGCTAGGAAGCCTGTTCTCTTGACTTATGGTGGAGTTGGCCTTGGCTGGATCGGTCTGGTGATCGATCAGGGAGTTGGCACGAACTCCCTATCGTGGATCGGTCTGGTGACCGATCCAGAGAGGGCTGATCGGTCTGGTGACCGATCAGGGAGTGAACAGAAACATTGGTCGGCTCCTGATCGGCTCCTGATCGTCTGGTGAACGATCAGAGGGATCTCAGAGCCCTTCTGTGAAGAATCGTGATTGGTCAGGCTGACCGATCAAACATCGCGAGCTCCTCACTATGACCGATCAGGCTGGAGCCTGATCGGTTAGGGAGTGGTCTGATCGGTCACCAGACCGATCAGGGAATACTCTGATCGGTCTGGTGACCGATTAGTAGGTTCGGCCTGCGAAGCTGGAGAAATCCTCAGAAAAGGGGTGGATCGGTCTGGTTACCGATCCACGACTTGGGATCGATCTGGTGACCGATCACTAGAAGTCGCGATCTGAGTTTACTCACTATGGACCGATCAAGCTGGAGCCTGATCGGTCAGGGCTAACTCTGATCGGTCTGGTGACCGATCAGGGTCCTCTCTGATCGGTCTGGTGACCGATCAGTAGCTGACTTTAATTCAAATACGCTGTCAGAAGTTTTTGATCTCGTCTGTTTTCTCGTCTGATACACTGATACTATGCTGATTTCTTTGTGATACGCTTTGCTAAGCTTCTGCTAAGTGTGTAGGTGATACAGGAGAATTCAAACATTGGAGGAAAGTCAACTGGGGACTTTCCCATGGATCAGGTTTGGATGTATTCTGTTCTCAGGTTTCAATGGACGTTGGCGCTACTGGCAACGACTAGGAAGCTGACGAGCTGACCTGGACTTGGCTGAAGAGAGTTCAAGGAGTCCAGAAGAGGTCAGGAGTAGCTGAGGCTGTTGCAGACGAGCTGGTGAGCAGCTGGGAGCTGCAGAGGCGCGTGAGCAGTTGGGAGCTGCAGAGGCGCGCCTGTGACCTGGGTTGTTGGGCAGAGGCTTAAGAGCTGGTGTCGAAGAAGTCTCTGAAAGGATTGATCCATCTCTTTGAGCGACAACTTTGATTCATCCTGCATCTTGAAGCTTCTGCAAACTTGAGCATTCCTTGAAGCGACTGAAACTTGAGCATCTTGAAGCAGAGGAGAACTCGGCGAGTCCATCAGCAAACAGACACAAAGAGCTGGGAGCCCTTGCATGAGAGTTGTGCTGAGTGAGCTTGGTGAAGTGTTTCCGTCTGTGTTCATTGTGCTCTGTAAGTGTGTTCATTGTCTCTGTGCTTCTTATATCATATCTGTTGAGACATTGTGTGGAGAGGTTTCTCCACCGAGAAGGAGGATTTGATATCCGGATTTTCTGGTGCTTGATCTGCCGACGATCAAGGGATCGCCCACCTTACGGGCACGCCAAGGAGTAGGGGCAAGTTATCCCCGAACCTTGTATATCCTCGTGTTAGGGTTTTTGGTGTTCTTTGATTTCTGCATTTCTATTTTTCTGTTTGCTTTGTTTCCGCTGCTGTTGCTAACGCTAAGTGCAGAAATCTCAAAAAGAGCAAAGTATTTGTGTCTGGCTACATTCACCCCCCCTCTCTAGCCATCAAAGCACCAACAAGTGGTATCAGAGCTTAGGGCTCTGTTCAAACGGCTTAACATCCGAGAGTCAACAACGATGGCCATGGGAAGAGAAGGGTTGAGCACAAACAGACCTCCATTCTTGGATGGGACTGATTTTCTATATTGAAGGTCAAGGATGGAGTTTTATCTCAAGACCAACATCAGCATGTGGTTTGCTGTGAAGGAGGGTTTCATCCCTCCAAAGGATGACGGAGGAAAAGAGCTCGAGTCTCAATGTGGTCGGCAGAACAAATCTGGAAGGGAGAAGCCGACGCTAAAGTCGTGGTCACCTTGCAGTGCGGGATGACCAAGGAGGAGTTGATCAAGGTGGGTCCTTTCATAAGTGCTAAAGACTTTTGGAACAAAATCATTGAGCTCCATGAAGGAACTCAAGACACCTGGATAGCCAAGAAGGACCTCCTTCTCAGCCAACTTCAAAACCTTTCCATGGAAGAAAATGAAAAGGTAAGTGAACTCCATGGAAGATTCAAAGAGATCCTCAACAGCTTGCATTCCATCAATGAAAGATGGAAAACCGAGATCTTGTAAGGTATGTCCTTAAATCATTTCATAGGAATGCCTTTTGGTCATCCATGGTGGATGCCTACAAGGTATCTAAGGATTTATCTTTTGTTAAGTTAGAAGATCTATTTTGTGAAATGGAACTACATGAGATCTTTAACCAAAGCCCAAAGGAGAAAGGGTTGGCTTTAGTGGCAGGTGACAAAAAGAAGAAGAAAATGGAGGAGAGGACCCACTGTCACGTGGCATTCATGGCACTAGAGGACTTGAGAGAAGAAAGTGATACCGAATCAAGGGGCTTCTCAACCGCGCCTTCATCATCTTCGGATGATGAAGAGATAATCTCTCCCGAGTTAGACAAGTGTTATAGAACAATAGCATGCTTAACTAGTCTACTCAAAAAATCTAAGAATAAGGTTAAATCATTAAGATTAGAAGTAGAGGAATTGAAAACCTCTAAGGATGAGGTAATTGATGACTTGCATGTTAAAAATCTTGAGGATGAAGATAAGGGTTTGAAGGGTGAAATTGAAAATCTCAAGAATATTCTTGAGAAATTTTCAACAAGCTCCAAAACCCTAGATATGATCTTAAACTCACAAAAGGCGACTTACAACAAGGTTGGTTTGGGTTACCAACATAAAGAACCTAGTGTCATATCTTTAATGACTGGAACCCATTTTAGATCACGAAATAATTCTAGGGGTCAAAAGGTTAGAAAGAAAAAGACTAAGGCATGGGTGACTAAGTCCTTCATTATTGATGCATTAGGTCCCAAAATTTGGGTACCTAAAACCTCTATATTTAGAATTGTATAAGCATTGATTGAGGGGGAGCGTCTATCAACATGGCTGGTTGATATTTGGTGCTCCAAACACATGACCATTCCTAGTTAGGAATGTGCCTAATATTTCCCAATTTAATGGATGATCATACACTACCCATGAGAAATGGATTTTCCCTCTCCAATTTAGATGATTAGATTTAAATCAATGGAAAACTTGAATTCCCTACACAATGTAGATACATGAATTTTGGGTTGTCTTCATTTGTATTTGTGAGCAGTAGGAAAATTTGTTATCCATGCACAAGGTTACACTAGTTCCAAATGGATCAACAAGTTTTGAAAAGAAAATTTATCACATGAATGGTTTAGGTTGACACATAACATGTTCTTACCATGGATTGCTTAGGATGATTAGTTTTATTGTTGCAATTTATGGTTTACTGCAATTTATGGTTTATGAAATGCTTTATCTCAAGCCCAAGGTGTCTATTTTCTTGTATGAGTTATAGAACATGAATGCATGCTAAAGAACAAGTATGGACACATTAATTAGTATTGATTCTAAAATCACTATGAAAATTTCACCATACATCAAACTTACAAACTAATCAAAATTTGGAAATGTGATCATATTTTGATACTAATTTGATACAAGCATGTTTTGGAGATGAACCTAGTTGAGTATGCCATGACTTTAATGTATGTGTTATTAATATTAATCTATGGCATGAAAATTTCGGTTAAGAACAAGATGAACACATTACTTCTCAACTTCCTCAGTGTTTTATTTGAACTGATCACTCATAAGGCTTTGATAGACAAGAACATGAGCTTAAGGTCTAGGGTTAATGCTTTCTTTGTATCAAACTAAGGTTCCATAACTTGTTTGATTTCCCACTTGACTGATATCTAACCTGATATGTTTTCAAATGCCTAATACTATTTGGATTATCAAGATTGTTTGGAATAAACATGAGCATACTTGGAACATTTTGATTCAAACCTGATCATTCCAAGACATTACTTGGAACATGCTTGATCATCCATTGGTGCTGGTACAAACATGATACTAGGTGAAAACATGTCTGTTCTTAAGATGTTAAACATCATTTTCCTTTAATGTTTTTCTTTGTTGATGTGGGAAAATATATGTTGGTTAAGGGAAACCCTTCTTAGGATCAAAGGGATTAACTCTAATTGTATTAGGAGTGGTTGAGAGTTGAAACAAACTGAGGAAACCTATCGGAGTTTCTGAAATTCTGTTTCTGAAATCGACAAACCTTCTGTATCAGACATGATCGGTCCACCGACTGATCAGGACTCACCCTGATCGGTCTGGTGACCGATCAGACCAATTCTGATCAAGGAACTCCTGATTGATCCAAAAACTCCTCAGTCCGATCATCCGATCGATCCCCCATCATCAAATTTGATGAATTATCAATAGAACTAAGTGTTGGTGCAGACAGCACCCAAGTCAAACCTGTGTTTTGATAATGGCAAAGGGTTCAAAAGTTAAGATGTTATTTTTATCTAACATACTACTTGAGTGTGCAGATTGAAGTCCTAGCGAAGGACTGCTAGGCATCGGAACCCTAAGACCTAGCGAAGGGCTGCCGGGCACCTAGCGAAGGGTTGCTAGAAATCGAAGTCCTAGCGAAGGACTGCTAGGCACCTAGCGAAGGATTGCTAGGCACCAGGCGAAGGACTGCTTGGTACCGAAGACCTGGCGAAGGATTGCTAGGCACCAGGCGAAGGACAGCTTGGAACCGAAGACTTGGCGAAGGATTGCTAGGCACTAGGCGAAGGACTGCTTGGTACTGAAGACCTGGCGAAGGACTGCTAGGCACCTGGCGAAGGACTGCTGAGCAAAAGTCCAACCGGAGGAGCCGGTTGGCAACAGGTAAATTCTCCTGAGAGGAGTAGGTGAGGACGTGTTCCCCGTCGAGGGAACAGTAGGTGTCGGTTCGACCTAGGGTTCCATTTTGGAGACCCAAAGTACGGCTGTAAAATGCACTAACATGCTTGCTTTGTTTTGTTTGGTACTAACCCTGGATGCAGGACCGAAGGAACGAGTTTCTGCAGCTCAGAACACCCCAAAGGAGAGGGGCAGCAGCTGGGTTGGGCGCCTAGGAGGTCCCGGGCGCCCTAAGTCAAAGCCAAACAAGAGTTAGCAAGAAAACGCTTTGGAAGCTTACTGCTCCCGGGCGCCCCCAAGCCCTCGGGCGCCCCCATGCTCCCGGGCGCCCCGGATGCCTCGGACGCTCTGGGTCCAAGCCAACGAAGCAGATAGAGTTCTATCCAGCTGAGAAGCCAGCAGATTGAGTCAACCCGGGCGCCCCTACTTCCGGGAGCCGCCGTCAAACCTCGAGCCCGATCCTGGAGGGATAAGGGATGACCGAGATGTTTGCGGATCGTGTGACACGCGGAGGGCGCCCCCAACTTCCCGAGCGCCCCCAGGTTCACTATATAAGGGGCTCGACCCCCAAGGCTTCGAGACACAGTTTTTCAATGCCTCAATACTCTTCGCTCAAGCACTCTGCTCTGGAAACTTCTGATCTCAAGGTTCTAGCGCTGCCGCCGACCCTACGCACCGAAGAACGATTCACACCGGGCGTCGGTAACGAAGAGTTAGATTTTTGTTTTTACTGCACTACTACTGTACATCTTCTTGTAATTATTTGCGCGATTATAGTATTGCCCGCAGTAAACGGTCAAGGACCGTGGGCCTTGCAGTAGGAGCTGACTGCGACTCCGAACCAAGTAAATCCTTATGTTCGTGTTTGTGTTTTTAATTTCCGCTGCTCATTCTCTTAAATTTATATCCGAAAAGGTTTTACAATATTCACCCCCCTCTATCGTATTCTATCGATCCAACAAGTGGTATCAGAGCGGGGAAGCTCAAATTTGGTGCAACCACCAATTTGAGAATTTTTTTTCAGATTTTCTTCGAATTTTTTATCGTTAATCGAGGTTGGTGCAACACCACTCGATAATTTCTTTTCTTCCCGCACTGCTAATCCAAGACCAAGTCTTGGGACATTTTTTCTTTTCTCTCTCTCTTTTCAGTAAATTTTAAATGGCTATACAAGAAGGCTTCAGCACCGCCAGACCACCGCTCTTCAGTGGGGAGGATTTCTCCTACTGGAAGAGTAGGATGGAAGTCCACCTGAAAACTCAGGTGGACATGTGGATAATAATCCAATCCGAACTGGAAATTCCGAAGAATGCTGACGGAGTACAACAATCCTACACTGAATGGGACACTTCACTCAAAAAGAAAATTGAAGCTGATGCTAAAGCGACCCAAACACTCCAATGCGGCCTAACCAAAGAAGAGCTGAACCGGGTAGGCCCATTCAACAGCGCAAAGGAACTCTGGGGTAAGCTGATTGAACTACACGAAGGAACCTCTGACACCCGAATCAGCAAAAGGGACCTTCTGCTGAACAAGCTGTATACCATCAAGATGAACGACGCGAATCTGCAGCTCAGCTCCACGCCAGAATTCAGGAGCTGATGAACGGTCTACACACCATCGGTCACAAGGTAGAGAATCGTGACCTAATCAGGTATGCTCTTAATGCCTTCCCTAGAAATACTTTGTGGGCATCTATGGTAGATGCATACAAAGTTTCAAGGGACTTGTCTAAAATCAAGTTAGATGAACCGTTTTCTGAATTAGAATTGCATGAGCAGACTAACTGCACCCTGGCCGAGAAAGGCATCGCTTTTGTTTTAGGTAAAACTGGAAAAATAACCAAGAAGAAGCCTCAACCTGCACCCGAGTCTGATTCAGACTCAGACTCAGAAGAAAGCGAAGGAAATCGACCAAAGCTGGTTCGGCTAGCTCAGGACTACTACAAAGAACTAAAAAATCAGAACAACGGAAGGAAAGCCAGCCGAAGAAAGGAAGAACCAGCTGAACCTTCAAATGAGAAGAACAAACCAAATGTGACCTGTTATGAATGCAAAAAGAAGGGTCACTACAAGACTGAATGCCCTAATCTGAAGGAAACAAAGAAGACAAGAAAGAAGAAAGCACTTCAGGCAATGTGGGACGAGTCCTCCTCCTCTGAAGAAGAAGAGGTCCCACAATCAAACCTGCTCGCACTAACCGCCTCAGAAGAAATCGAGACTGAGTCAGAATCGGAGCCGGACGACGGCAAACTCACGTTTTCAGAGGATGGCGAAATAACAGTAAGTGGTTTTTCTAGAAATCAGTTAAACGAATTAATTGCTTATCTTTCTCGAGACTTGGCGAATGCCAAACTCCAAGTCGAATCTCTCCGACAGGAAGTAAAACTCCTGAAAGAGGGAGCTGACTCTGGATCCTTAACTGAGGAGGTTCAAGAAGGAACCTCTACTCAAGTTGAAAAACTTGAGAAAGAGAACTCCTCCTTGAAAACTCAAGTCAAGGACCTAAGAGCAGCCTTAGAACGGTTCACTTCTGGTTCAAGGGTCTTGACATAATTCTTGGAAAACAGAAGTCGGTTCTAAATCGATCCGGATTAGGCTATAGAACCAAGTCTAGACAAAGATCATACTATGCTATACTGAATCAGTCCAGACCTAAAGTTCAGCATGGGTACCCAAACTGTGCCTGAATAAACAAACTGGATCAAATCAGTATTGGATCCCCAAGGACAAGATTCACATCTTGCCAAACCATTATCGTGGCTTTAGTCCGGGGGAGCCAAATTAAAAATAATATTCATAGTTAGATAAATTTCTATTCTTGTGTTTAAACTGCATGATTGATTGTTTATTTAATTTCTGCAATTTACCATGCATAGACTTAGGACTAGTTAGTTTAAGGACTGAACCAACTTAACTGAAATTTGAACAACATAGTATTGGGTGGCGGTGAGATGATAGTACGTTAGGGAAACCTCTTCTAATAAGGTCAAGTATACTCTACTTGGTCTCTTTAGACTAGTGAAACTAGCCGAAGCTACCGATCCAAGACCCAAACTAGTTAGACCAGAATTTTTCAAAAAATAATTTTGAAACTGAAATTTCATTAAAAGGCTTTGTCAAGGAAAGGGTTGATGATCCAATAAGGCTACGGCCAAAGAAGGCCTAGTGTCTCGCCAAGACCTGGAAGCCAATATTTTGAAATTCAAATTCAAATTATTCTTTGTCAAATTCGAATCTAACATAAATTTTCAGTTAATTGTAGATTCAAACATCTTTTTAAAATAAACTCAAAATCAACTATTTTCAAAATTAATTTAAGTTTTTCAAAATAAATCATAATTTTTCAAAATAATTCTATCTACTAAAACCTGTCTCACAAAAACCCATAAGACAAACGTGACTGACAACTCTAGAATGAGTGAGAGGGTAAAAATTAATAAAATTAAGTTTATCTTTGTACTGTTGTTAAATTCTGTAGCTTAGAACGGACTTGATTATTGCTTGATTTAATAATAGTCAAACCATGGTCAAAATAGTCATACCATGGTCAAAATAATTAAACCATGGTCAAATGGTCAAACCAATCAACAAAACTTCAAAGTTGTCAATTCCCACCTAACCCGGGCGCCCATGACTCCTCGGGCGCCCCCACATGTCTTTCACTTCGTTCAAGGCAGAAAACCTGCCATGTCTCCCTAGCTAGGGCACCCCGACCCTTGCGGGCGCCCCCAGGACCGGTCAAAGGCAGCAAAGCTGCTATCTTTTCTGACCAGGGCGCCCGGGCCATCACGGGCGCCCTCGTCCATCAGTAGGTCACTGCCAAACTCAGTAGTCACCTATCCCGGGAGCTCCCGGGCGCGCAAGCCAAAACCCCTATATAAGCCACCCGAATTCCATTCATTTGCCACATCGAAAAACCCTTCTCCTCTCTAACTCTTTTCCTTCCAAGGCGACCGAGTGACCTTCTTGCTCCCTCAACCTCGACCATGCCTCCACGGTATGATTTTTCTTTACGCATTTAAAATTATTTTTCTTAATTCCTTTCTTGTAAACACATGCTTCTTATCTTAGAAAACGTCGAGCAAATCAATCAAACCCCGGTACCGAACCTAGTCCCGATCCTAGGACCTCAACCTTTGACTTGTCAGGATACTCGAATTCTGACTACGCTGGTTGTAAATTAGATAGAAAGAGCACAAGTGGAAGCTGCTAACTGTTAGGAAATAGTCTAGTAAGTTGGTGCAGCAGAAAACAACACTGTGTAGCTCTATCCACAACTGAAGCTGAGTATGTAGCTTTAGGAGAGTGTGTAGCACAACTCTTATAGATGATGCACACTCTCAAAGACTTCCAGCTTAACTACACTCAAACTCAGGTCTACATTGATAATATAAGCTCTATTAATCTAACTAAGAATCCAATCCAACACTCCAGAACTCAACACATAGAAGTCAAATACCACTTTGTAAGAGATCACGTAGCCAGGGGTGAGATAGTCCTTAAGCAAGTGGACTCTAAATCTAACTTAGCTGACATATTCACCAAACCCCTACCTGAGTCTGAGTTCAGCTCACTAAGAAGGTAGTTAGCATTATGCTTGGTAGAATAGGATTACTCCACTTCTGTTTTTTTTAAAACTGCTTTATTTGATTTGAAAATCAGTTTTTAAAATAATTTTAAAACTGCTTTACTTGATTTTAAAATCAGCTTTTACTTAGTTTGAAAAATCTTTTTGGCATTTCTTTTTAAAATAATTTTTCGACTTAGTTTTTTATTTTCAAAAACTACCCCCTTCAAAACTAGGGTTTTTTCGCAAATGGACTTAGCCTAGGCCCTAACCCTAGAACTGCATGCACCTATAAATCTAGAAGCCAGCATCTCACAAGCACCTTAGGTTACTTTTGATTGATCACCTAGAATGGGTTGAGATGCTTAGGTCTTTGCCTTGATTCAAGATGCTTAAGTCTGTGCATCTGCAGTAATTGGGGCACTAAATACCAATCAACAGTAATCAAGTTAAGTGTCAAGCTTAGAAAATCTAACTTGAACAAAACACTCAACTTAACTAACCCTAGCAAAAACTACTGTTTATAACAGTTAGTAGATAGCTAATTGGGTTAGATAGGACCCTACATAGAGAATTCAAATTGTTTTGGTTCAGTTATATCTTGAATTGGTTCAGTACAGCACATCATTCTTTTGTTATATCCTTATGCAATTTTTTTTTCTATATTGCTTTGTTTTTTGATATATGGCAAAGGGGGAGAGATAGGAAAGGAGAGAAGCTTTAAAATTCAAAATTTTTCAAAATTCTCTTTATCCTTTCTTCAAAAAGTACTTAATCTAAGTTTTTCAAAACTGCTTCAAAGTACTTAATCTAAGTTTTTCAAAACTGCTTCAAAGTACTTAATCTATGCTTTTCACACCTGCTTCAAAGTACTTAATCTAAGTTTTTCAAAATTGCTTCAAAGTACTTAATCTATGTTTTTCAAAACTGTTTCTAAGTACTTGATCTAAGTTGTTTTCAAAATTGATTCTAAGTACTTGACGCAAGCGGTTTTCAAAAGTGTTTTCTAAGTACTTAAACTTAAGCTATGTTCAAAATATCTCTAAGTATTTATTTCTAACTTCTCTAATAGAAAAGTTACTAAGCAAAAAGTTTCTAAAAGTACTAAAGAGATTAAAAAAAATTTTTGCTTCTAAGGACTTGAAAATTTTCTAAACGTTTTAGAAAAGTTTTTACTAAGTTATTTACTTGAAAAGTTTTCTAAATAAGTATAAATTTTCCAAAGTGCCCAACCAAAATTTTTGGAAAATTTTCTTTTGAAAAATGTTCTAAGTGTTGAAACATTAATTCCATCTTTAGACTTAGAAATTTTTCAAACCCCACGAATCTTTGAAAAACCTAGGGGGAGATTCCTTCCACGGGGAGGAAACTAAACTGGTATTTTACCTGTTTTGATTAACTTAACTTTTTGAATCGGGTTGCCATAAATCAAAAAGGGGGAGATTGTTGGTGCAGACAGCACCCAAGTCGAACCTGTGTTTTGATAATGGCAAAGGGTTCAAAAGTTAAGATGTTATTTTTATCTAACATGCTACTTGAGTGTGCAGATTGAAGTCCTAGCGAAGGACTGCTAGGCACCTAGCGAAGGACTGCTAGACATCGAAAACCTAAGACCTGGCGAAGGGCTGCCGGGCACCTAGCGAAGGGCTGCTAGGAATCGAAGTCCTAGCGAAGGACTGCTAGGCACCTAGCGAAGGATTGCTAGGCACCAGGCGAAGGACTGCTTGGTACCGAAGACCTGGCGAAGGATTGCTAGGCACCAGGCGAAGGACAGCTTGGAACCGAAGACCTGGCGAAGGATTGTTAGGCACCAGGCGAAGGACTGCTAGACACCTAGCGAAGGACTGCTGGGCAAAAGTCCAACCGGAGGAGCTGGTTGGCAACAGGTAAATTCTCCTGAGAGGAGTAGGTGAGGACGTGTTCCCCGTCGAGGGAACAGTAGGCATCGGTTCGACCTAGGGTTCCATTTTGGAGACCCAAAGTCAGAACCAAGACAGCTACGGCTGTAAAATGCACTAACATGCTTGCTTTGTTTTGTTTGGTACTAACCCTGGGTGCAGGGCCGAAGGAACGAGTTTCTGCAGCTCATAACGCCCCAAAGGAGAGGGGCAGCAGCTGGGTTAGGCTCCCGGGAGGTCCCGGGCACCCTAAGTGAAAGACAAACAAGAGTTAGCAAGAAAACGCTTCGGAAGCTCACTGCTCCCGGGCGCCCCCAAGCTCCCGGGCGCCCCCATGCACCCGGGCGCCCCGGATGCCTCGGGCGCCCTGGGTCCAAGCCAACGAAGCAGATAGAGTTCTATCTAGCCGAGAAGCCAGCAGATTGAGTCAACCCGGGCCCTCCCTGCTTCCCAGGAGCCCCCGTCAAACCTCGAGCCCGATCCTGGAGGGATAAGGGCTGACCGAGATGTTTGCGGATCGTGTGACACGCGGAGGGCGCCCCCAACGTCCCGGGCGCCCCCAGGTTCACTATATAAGGGGCTCGACCCCCAAGGCTTCGAGACACAGTTTTTTAACACCTCAATACTCTTCGCTCAAGCACTCTGCTCCGGAAACTTCTGATCTCGAGGTTCTAGCGCCGACGACGACCCTACACACCGAAGAACGATTCACACCGGGCGTCGGTAACGAAGAGTTAGATTTTTGTTTTTACTGCACTACTACTGTACATTTTCTTGTAATTATTTGCGCGTTTATAGTATTGCCCGCAGTAAACGGTCAAGGACCGTGGGCCTTGGAGTAGCAGCTGACCGCGACTCCGAACCAAGTAAATCCTTGTGTTCGTGTTTGTGTTTTTAATTTCCGCTGCTCATTCTCTTAAATTTATATCCGAAAAGGTTTTACGATATTCACCCCCCCTCTATCGTATTCTATCGATCCAACACTAAGTATTAGGATGGTTAAGATACTTGGAACAAAACCTAATACTGCTTCAATACAAACCCATGTTGGAATTTTCAAAATTCATACGAAAGGGTTGTTTGAATCATGACTCGTGTTCCTTGATCATGTTTCAGAAATTTTTCTGAAATATCGTATGGAGTCTACACCCCTGTTGTGGAATGCAAAGTGTTAATGCAGTCTGATCAGGAACGTATCAGAGTTTCAGAAATTTTTCTAAAATCTGATCGCTCCCCAGACTAATAAGAAATATTTCTGTATCGAATAATCAACGAACCTAATCGATCACGGAGACTAATCAGGATTATGTGTCGGATACAGCTGCATTCCTTACTTGTCATATGAAACATATACATGTTTGACCATGGTATAATTCTATATATGTTTTCATGTGCAATTCACACTTATCGCCGTATGATGCATATACATTGTTGCCATGATACATTTATGGTATATGCCTCTCATATGCAATTCAAAAATTATCCTTTGATTATTTTGGGTTTTGGGGAGAGACCTTTGATTAAGGGGGATGTATGTTTAAACTTAATAACCATACCCTTTTCGATGTTTGACAAAGGGGGAGAGAATGGTTGATTAAGTTTAGGGTTGTGATATTGTAGGGGGAGGACTTTGATTCCCTTATGATAATTGAATAGATTTCAATTGATCTAATACATAAACTTAAATCGGGTTTCCAAACAACAAAAAGGGGGAGATTGTTGATGCAGTCTGGCCAGATTGTTGTTTTGGTATTGACAACGATTTAAGTTTGGTTGAATGAATTCGGATTAAGTCCAGGTGGATCAGGGAGATTGCACGCTTGCAGTGGAAAAGACCTAGTGGGACTAGGTGAAGTGGAAAAGACCTAGTGGGACTAGGCACACCTAGTGGGATTAGGTGAAGTGGAAAAGACCTAGTGGGACTAGGCATACCTAGTGGGACTAGGTGAAGTCCCGGTGAGTGAAGCTGGGCACGGAGTCTTGATTCGGGGGACTGATCATGAGTCAGAGAAGGCTAGGAAGCCTATGGAGTTGGCCTTGGCTGGATTGGTGATAACCATCATTTTGTTGATTATTTTCTGCTCTAAAATCCATGTTTGATCCACATTTTATATGCTTAAGTTTGCAATTTTATTAGGTTTCATGTATTCCCTTCATTTTGGCTTTTAATTCTAATCTTTGTATATTTGGGATATTTTTGGCACTAAATTTGAATATCATTTTGTAGGCTTCAATTGATCATGGACCTAGATCAAATTGGGTCAGACTTGAGTCAGGATTGGATCCAGATCAAAAGGATCAAGCATCGGATTAATAGGAGCCGTCCATTCCAGAGAACGTCTAGATCTGAGCCATCGGTCAACTTCTGGTCAATCCGAGTTCAAGATAGAGTCAATCATGATCATAGATCAAGATCTGAAAATTTCAGCAAAATCAGAAGTAATCTGACCGTTGGATGAAGTCAATTTGATCTCAGCCGTCCGTTGCTAATTCTCTTATGAGCTGTGAACTCTGGCTTGGTTGACTGGACTCAATCTGCTGGACCAGAGCTGGGCTGAAACCTGATCTGTTTAACCAAACCTAGTTGCTGAACTCAACTGATGAGCTAACTCAGCTGCTTGGCCGACCTTAAGCTGAACCAGGGCTGAAGGGCTGAAGTGGACCGAACCCATGGACTGGCTGAACCAAAAGGGCTAAACCAAAGACTGGACCGAATTGAGACTTGACTGGACCAAACCCAATCGCTGAAGCCAAGAAAACAAAAGGGATCATCACCGCGCGACCTAGGGCATCGACTCCACACGCAGGCTCGCGGCGATTCTTCTTCTCCTCTATCTTCATCGTCGCTGCAACTAGGGTTAGGGGTTCCAACCCTAGTCGGACGGAGCTTCGATCAACCGAGTTTGAGGGGTTCCCGACTCGTTCATCCACCTTCACCGTCGGAGATTGAATCGATCAGTTTGAGGGGTTCCCGACTCGATCTGATCAACTCCATCCGCTTTCACTTCATCGCCGCCGACCGACAGCTTTCTCTCGAGTTTGAGGGGTTCCCGACTCGATCAAAGCTTTCATCCACATCACCACCGCAGAGCTAGGGCCCAGGGGTTCCGAGTCCTAGTCGACCTCACCGCCGGCGACCCGTTCTTTATAGCAATTTCTTCATTCGTTTTCTATTGCAGCTATTTCTTTAATTTCAGCAAGTTTATTTCTTCGCAGCTTCATCTTTGTCCAACCTTAATCAGATTAGATCCAGTAGCTTCTTCCAATTCCCAGCAGCTTCACAGCAATTCTTCTTTTCAGCATTCGGCAGCTCCATTACTTCTTCTCAGCAATTCTCTTCTAGTTCATAGATTTGAATGTCTTCGCAGCTCTTCATCAGAATAGATTTCCAGCAGCCAGCAGTTGTCACAGCCGGCAGCACTTCTTTTTCCTTTCATTGAAGTTCTTCATAGTTCATCACAGCCGGCAGCAGTTTCTTCACTGCATGTCTAGCAATTCCAATTGATTCGGCAACTCCTTTCATTGAACTATTTTTGCAATTTAATTGTTGCTTGTTGATTTTTGATAATTGATAATGTTTGAGTTGTTATGTTTGTTTTTGAGTGAATGTTTGTAGTTGATGGAACTTCCCCAATTTGAATTGCACGTTCTTAAATCAATTTCAATCATGCATATGAGGTGTTTGGTCAAATGTCTCTTAGAACAGTTATTTCAATTGTGATGTTTCTTAGTTGATTAACTCTTGTTTTGTATTGTTTTTTTTCATGTCTTTGAGTTCTCTATCTTCATTACATGCAATTAGGTTAGGAAATTAAATTTCTTTAATGCTGTAGGTTTCTGTTCCCTGTTTAATTTTGTTGATGCTTAATTTCCAGTTGTCTTTTTCCTTACTGCACTAGTAATTAGGTTAAATTAGATTTCCTTACCTGTACTGTCTTTCCTTAATTAGACTAGATTTCATACCTGCTTTGCTATGTCTTTTCGTAGTCTTAAAGATCAAATCCAAACCCCAGTTTGATATCAAAAATCCAAAAGCAATAAAATACAATCCTAAGAATTATCATGTACCGACTACATTCGTTGGGAGACGACTCGAGTTACTCTATGCTACATTAGTTTAGAGGAATTCGATACTTAAATTGTATTTGAAACCGTGACACGACTGAAGCGGTTATCAAATTTAGATTTTAGCAATTAAATGGTACTTATAAAATGTTGCGGTCACGTCCTCAGAATAGGTTGTTACGAAAGTGTGGGTGTCAAAATTTAGATATGTGTAAGCTGGAAACCCTTTTTGCAATCACAGAATAAAAGTGTAGTAAAGGGGCCACAGGTCGTATTTTTCCTAGGGCTAGTTGATGTTTTGTGATTCGAGCTTGTATTTAGGCGTCGTTTATGAATTTTGGGTTTCAAATCAAATTTGGGTTTTGGGTTGCAATTGGAAATAAAAACACAAGGAAAAGGAGTAAACTGAACCAAGCGAATTCACTAGGCAATTGATGAACTTAACCAAATGAGCTAAACCAAGTAAATGCAACTAATGACTCAGCTAATGGTAAATTAAATCAACTGTTGTACTCAATCGAATGCGAAGAGTAAATCTAAGTTTCAATGCAGGACTACACTACAAGGTATGTTCAAATTCAAACCAATAACTGCCGAATGCCTCTCTTGATACAAAGTGAACAAAAAGGTTGAAACAACTTGGCAACAAGAGAAGGAGATTTATGTGCCAAAAGGGACTGATAATAAGTGCCAAATCTTTAACTAACAATTCAGAAACTACACGGATTAGTGCAGCTGGAAGACAAAGCTATGGTAAAGTGGTATGCAAGAATAAATGAAGAAGTGTGAAACCCTAACACTGATTCAATGCAGGACTAAGTTGATGCTGTAACTACTGCAGAAATGTAACCATATCTCCAATGCAGGAATTCGACAACAGACTCAATGCAATATGATTGAACAAACTGCAATGTAATGCTCAGAAGAAAACTAGAATTCAGAACCGATTCAGAAACAACTCAATGCAAGGATGAATGCAGAACTTAAGAATCCGATTGCAGAAATTCAGACAACTAAATGCAGAAATGAATTACAGCATGAATTGGATACGAAATCTAACAAATTAGCTGAGAATAAGTGCTACAAGCTAGTGTTCAAATTCTATTCAGAAGATCTGAGCTCACTAATACAAAATGTAGACACACTACACTGAAAGTTGGTACGCAACTACAGGGCTGAGTCCAATTTGCAGAAATGGATACCAAGGCTTTGGAAATGAAACAAACTGAAAGGTAAATTCAGAAAAACAGACTTACGTTAACTTAATTCAAAATTCAGGAACTCAAGACAAGAACTGATAATAAAGAAGAAAAGCTGATACACAATGCTGTAAACTGAAACGCACGCTGTAACTGAAAATTGATACGCAACTAACAAACTGGCACGCAAGCACTAAAGTGAAAACTAATTGAAATCAAATCTGATTGTTCACTAAACAAACTCCTAAACTACTTAACTTGGAGAATTGAAGCTCAATTACGGCAAAACAATTCAGGAACGAAACTAAGTAGCTAATACAGAATTTTCAGAAACAGAATTCGTATGCAGAATTGAAATTACAGCAAAAGACTGAAATTAACTAAGGAAACTAGCATCTATCCCTTCGCTGAGCGCAAATTCTTCTTGTCGTCAAACAAGATATGAGCCTCGAACCCGTAAGCTCAACACATCGCCGGAAAACTGCTTCTGCGAATCAAATCTAGCTCAGCTCTGCTCAAATCCAAAAACCCATCCAATTCCTTCAACCCAGCTGCGATGATGATTTGGAATTAATCCGAGCACTTCAGGGAACCCCTCTGAACTGCCCAGGTGGATGAAATGGTGCGCAGCTGAATTCCAGGGAAGCGACGGCAGAACTGACGAAACCTCGATCAGCCCTGTTCTTGGGCAATTTAGAGCCAGCTTCTTCACGGAAACACTTTGCCAATGATCTGGAACTTGATCCAGAGAAGAGAATGATGCGGTCACGTCCTCGGATGAAGCAAATCGATGAAGAACACTAAGAACAAAACGAGGAAGAAAGCTGTTGCGGCGAAGACGCGACGAGGAAGAAATTGTGGCGAAATTTTGATTAAGTAGTTAGCAATGGACGACTCAGATTGATTTGAGGAAATCCAACGGCTGATCTTCATCCGATCTGACCCAAACTTTGATGATGTTGATCAGGGGTCAGGATCTGCCTCGGGGTAGCTCGGATCCTCCAGATTTGCAACGGATGGTCCAGATCAACCTAATATTTGAATGGACAGTCTAGAACCCTCTGAGCCTGATCCAACGGTTGGATGATCTCTGATTGGGATGAAAGTCTCAGATCTTGATCTCAGTACTTGATCAGCCCTAACCCTAGCTCGGATTGCCTCAGATGGTCCCAGATGGCTCAGATCTAGCCGCTTTTGAATCAGACGGCCCAGATTAATCCGAAGCTTGATAACTCGATCCGGGTCCACTTCCGACTCAAGTTTGACCCAGTATGCCCTAGGTCCATAACCCTTTCATGCCTACAAAAATAGATCAAAAATTTAGTGGCCAAATAATTCAAAAATATCAAGATTTACAATTAAGTCCAAAATAAAAGTAAGTTCTAAAACCTAGGGTAATTTCACAATTAAGCAAGTAAAATATGGGTCAAATTTGGATTTTAGCAACTAAAATAATCAATAAAATGATACTTTCAACTCCCCCACACTTAATCTTGAGCGTCTCGCGAAACTACTAAGTATGTATCCCCTAGATTTCTTAAGCATAATTAGAAGCAAATGAAAAAAAATTACCTAAGGTTGTCAATTCTCAAAAATCTAAGCTCTATGGATTAGTATCTCGTCCTTAAATCAACAACATAGCCTTTTCATCCTTCATGAGTCATTGAGATGAATTTAACTCACTAAGCCTTTCAAGGGAAGTTTTGGTGGCTCTCTCCTTAAGTTCTAAGTTGATGATGGAAGTGGAGCTTACTCAATCACACATGCTTCTTGCACTACCATAGGCTTGCTTGTTATCTAATCTCCACCATTATTCATGATTAGAATCCACATCTACAAAAACAAATGAAAGACATAGAAAATGGTAAGAAATGGAGTAAAAGCCAAGAAAATAGAAAAATTGATTAAGTGGGAGACTTGGTTGCTCAAGAATGTTTCCAATGTACTTTGCTTCTATTTACAGTCCTCTAGTGATATAAAAAGTGTGATGGAGTGAAGCTTTGGCATTGCCCTTCAAAAATTTGATGAAAAGACCTCAGTATTTCCTTTGTGCCAATTTTCCATCTTGCGTGCCAATTTGTTTCCTTCTCTTTTCTCATCATCATTTTCTTCTTTTTCTTTCTCTCTAGTAAAGTCAAAAATGTAATGGAACAAGGCTTTAATTCGGATGAGAAAAATATTCACTTGTTTCATGGTACCAACATTACATTCTTGTGCCATCTTGTTTCTCTCTTTTTTTTTCAAACTGTTTTCTATTTTTTTTCCTCTCTTCTCTCAAGTCTTCTAATGGAGCATTTCAGATCTTGCAAAACTCTAATTTCTTCATATCAGTTGGCATCTAGAAGTAGTTGAGCACTTAAAGTATTCCACTCAAAAATTCTGCTCAACAAGTTGAATTTTAGCCAACTTCATTCTATTTCCTGCTCTGCTTCGAAACTCCTAGCAGCCTCATTTTCCTTTGTCCTGATCAGCAATGAATACTCTCGACACTTTTTGACACGTTCATGTGCTTCATTCCTTGATTCACAGCCTTGAAACCCAAAATTCAGCCTCATCTTGATACAAACTGCATTCTCAGCTTTTTGACACTGATTTTTTTTCTTTTTTCTTTCCTAGCTGCATTCTCAGCTTGCATTCTCAGCCTCGCTACTCTTCAAAATATCTAATGGCTGGTGAAGGTGGCTCTCTTAATCCTTGTCAGCAGCCCTTGCATTAGTCTCAATTTAGATCAGCACCTCAATTACTGCACTGCACAGATTTTCTTCCTTCCTCTGATTTTTGGCACAAATTCTCTGAAATAGTCTCAGATTTCCTGCATTCTCTGCTTCAATTCAGAATTTAGCATGATGTTCCCGATTTCTATAGTAAATAGTAGCTGCAATCAGCTACAATCAGGGTGGCCGAACAGCTTCTTTTGTCTTTTGGCACAGATTTTGTTTAGCTTCAGGTTTTCCAGCTGTTTCAACTTCTGCTTAGCTTCAATTCAGCTTCCATTCAAACTTCTCAGCCTTCAATTCAGACTTAAACAAAGGGCTGTTAAATAATTCCAACTTCCCAATTCTTGGTCCACATCATTTCCAATCCAAGTTAGCTCCACAAGAATTTTTTTTTTCACTTTGGCACAAAATTTTTCCTTTTTGCTTTTGCGTGCCATTTTTTTTTCATTGCAGAATTTTTTTTTTCTTTCATTGCATGCCACTTAGATTTTCAGAGTATGATAAGGAATTGAGATTTCCAATTGTTTCCATCCTTGAACACTTCTTCCCACTTGATCTTGATACGAATCCAACTTGCTTTAATCTTTCCAATTGCAGAATTTTTTTTCTTTTTGACACAAAATGCCTCCTTGATACAAAACAACTCCAAAACATTAGTCACCTCCCCCACACTTAAATCTTTGTTCGTCTCGGGCAAAGTAGCATCAAGAAACATCCCAAACAAACAAGTCCATAGAAAAATGGGGTTAAGAGTAGGAAAATATAAAGGAAAATTGAAAAGAGTATGTATCAAGTATGATCATGGAAAAAGGGAAACAAATTGATTAGCCTCTATAGATGTGATCCAATTATTGAAATATGGTTTTGAAAGAACCTAAGCAAGTTCTAGAGTACAATAACATATGTGTATCACAAAAGTAAGGCTAATTCTCACTAGGTGCAAATAATCCATCTCAAGTCATCAATTAAGAATCTAAAACCAAGTAGTACTCAAGCATCCAAGAATTCATCCATAAGCTCAAACCCTAAGTTTTAACAACCAAATTTAATTTATTTTCAAAAGACTCTAAAATGCTATGGAGATAACCTAAAAGGATACATTTATTCCTAGTCATGCAAGAAAAAGTGACCAAAAGAAATAACATGGTATTTACAATGTCTATTTATTCATTCTACTCTACTCACACATTTATTAGCAAGAACTCATTTTAAAAGTGAAAAAATGCAATAAAGGAAAAGGCAAGAAAGAGCAAACTCCCTTTTATCTCTGGCGGTCGGAGTCTGTCAAGAAATAGCCTCCATCGTGGTAGTGGAGGAGTCTGGGTGTGTGAGAGAATTAGGACTCCCCCACACTTGAACTTCACAGAAAAATGCTCCGGTGGCCGAAGGCGATTTAGGTTCAAGATCCATTGAAGGAATGGAGTGCTATGAATTAAAGTAAGATCGTCTCCTCCCTCTTGATGCCTTTTGAAAGTTCTTCCAGGAGGTTGGAGTCTGTTCAGATGGAGCACCCACTCCAGAAGTCTTCTGGACCCTGCAAAACCATGTAATACATTTCTCAAGTGTGCAGGGTAAGAAAGAAATGAAATAATATCAGTCTCTGCATGAAATATATCCAAAACTGCATCATATCCAATGAAATCAATTCTTGGTGCCTCAATGAATTTTTCACAATTATTTTCTACACAAAATGCATCCAAAAACTCATCACAAACAATAAAATCAATTTTTGGCACTTCAATAGAAATTTCACATTTATTTTCCACCAAGGATGTATCAAGCAATGTATTACAGCCAATGAAATCAATTTGAGGTGCCTCTATTAGTCTTTCACAATCAATTTCAGCATAGGATATATCAATAGCTGCATCACAATAAACAACATCAATTTCAGGTTCTTTTAAAAAATTTTCATGATATGTATCACCACATGCTTCATATTCAGCCAATTTAACACTAGGTACCTCTATCAATTTTTCACAATTAATTTCAGCAAGAGATATATCATGAGATTCATCACAACAAACAACATCAATTTCAGGCACTTTTAAAAATTTTTCACACTCAGCATTTGCATGATATGTATCACCACATGCTTCATATTCAGCCAATTTAACACTAGGTACCTCTATCAATTTTTCACAATCATTTCCTACAAAAAATGTATCCACAAGTGTATTACAAACAATAAAATCAGTTTAAGGTACCTCTATGCAATTTTCAAAAGAATTAAGAGGAATACTTACCTGATCGTGCTGAAAAATACCTGGAGGTTCTACAAGAGTAGATGTAACTGTGGCCTCCTCTTGGTCAAGTACATGCTCCACTTCAGGTTCAGGTTCTGGTGGACACTCAACTGGAACAGGTGATTCTTGGGTTCTTGCTTCCAGCATGTAAGTCCCTACACTTTCTGGTTCATCCTCTGAATCTTCTAATGTACCAGTAAATTGTGGTGGTCCCTGGGGCTTAGTGCAATCCCCTACACCTGTAGAATCATCTCCCATGCATGTTTCCTCAGTATTATCTGCAACAACCATGTTAGAAAAATTAGGACCATCAATAAAACTATCATCACAAAATGAAAGATGAGAAGGGTCCTGTAGTGCTTCAGAATCTTCTTCTTGAGCCGAAAAATTTAGACATGAATTTTGAACAAGAACTTCAGGGGAAATGCATGCTATAGGTGCCCTATTTTTGATGTGTTCTTCTTCTTCTTCCACCAAATTTGCAATATCATTTGAAGAAGGACTTGGCCATGCACTAGGGTCACCTTGACTGATATAAACTCAACTCCGGGGCTGTTTTGAATGGGAAAATGGGATGCTGAAAATTTTTCAGGAGATTCGGCATCTGGAGTGTTTAAACTTGACACAACTTCTTCATTCCCCAAAGTTGATGCATAATCATACCCCTTAAAATCTTGAGTAGCTTGAGATGATTGTTCTATTTGCATTTGATGAACTAATTGTTCCATTTGTCTTCCCATGTTTTGAAGCCTTTGTTGCCTTTGATTCAATTGATTAATTGTTGCTTGTTGACTTTGTAGGATTTGTTGCATGACCTCCTTAACTCTTTGTTCAAAATCTCCTTGATTAGGCTATGAATTCTGAAAATCAAGTTGTTTGGGCTGCTCAAATGGTTGAATGGGCTGATTAAACTGCTGAAAATTGGGTTGAAATGATGGTTGAATTTGCTGAGAATTGTAGCCCTGGAAATTCTGAGTTTGAGGTTGACATTGTTGATGGAAAGGCTGAAATGGCTGGGACTAAAAACTCTGGTTTTGAAATTGAAAATTTTGATCGTATGGCTGTGAATGTTGAAGAGGTTGTTGAAAATTCTGTATGGGTTGAAATTCTTGCTGCCATGGCTGAGGTTGAGGCTGAAATTGATTATTTCCCTGTTGAAAACTTACATAAGGCTGCTGGAAATTTTGGTTAAGATTCTGAAATCCTGGGTTTGGTTGAACTTGATGGAAGGTGGTTGCTGAAAATTCAGATTATCTTGACACCCTTGCTGAATTCCTTGAAAAAGTGATTGATCTTGTTGATAAGGTGGCTGAAAGTTGGGCTGAAATTGCTGAATTGGTTACTCAAAATTCTGGAATTGTGGCTGCCCAATCTGAGTTTGCTGGAAATTTGGTTGATTTGGCTGAAAATTTTGGAAAGGCTGCCCTTGCTGAAATTGTTGAAATTGTGGCTGAAAAAACTGATTTGTTGGCTGATTGAAAGGATGGTTCTGCTGAAATTGTGGACACGGATGCTGGTAAGTAGATGAGAACATTTTGAACTGGCAGTCCTGTCACAAAACAAACAAGAAAAATGGCAGCAAATGTATACAAAAGATAATGCACAAGAAAATAGAATCAAATAATATGCCCATAAGCACACAAGCAAAAATCAAACAATCAAATAGTTGCTTCCCCGGCAACGGCGCCAAAAATTTTGATGCCCTCAGAATAGGTTGTCACGAAAGTGTGGTGTCAAAATTTAGATATGTGTAAGCTGGAAACCCTTTTTGCAATCATAGAATAAAAGCGTAGTAAAGGGGTCACAGGTCGTATTTTTCCTAGGGCTAGTTGATGTTGTGTGATTCGAGCTTGTATTTAGGTGTCGTTTGTGAATTTTGGGTTTCAAATCAAATTTGGGTTTTGGGTTGCAATTGGAAATAAAAACACAAGGAAAAGGAGTAAACTGAACCAAGCAAATTCACTAGGCAATTGATGAACTTAACCAAATGAGCTAAACCAAGTAAATGCAACTAATGACTCAGCTAATGGTAAATTAAATCAACTGTTGTACTCAATCGAATGCGAAGAGTAAATCTGAGTTTCAATGCAGGACTACACTACAAGGTATGTTCAAATTCAAACCAATAACTGCCGAATGCCTCTCTTGATACAAAGTGAACAAAAAGGTTGAAACAACTTGGCAACAAGAGAAGGAGATTTATGTGCCAAAAGGGACTGATAATAAGTGCCAAATCTTTAACTAACAATTCAGAAACTACACGGATTAGTGCAGCTGGAAGACAGAGCTATGGTAAAGTGGTATGCAAGAATAAATGAAGAAGTGTGAAACCCTAACACTGATTCAATGCAGGACTAAGTTGATGCTGTAACTACTGTAGAAATGTAACCATATCTTCAATGCAGGAATTCGACAACAGACTCAATGCAATATGATTGAACAAACTGCAATGTAATGCTCAGAAGAAAACTAGAATTCAGAACCGATTCAGAAACAACTCAATGCAAGGATGAATACAGAACTTAAGAATCTGATTGCAGAAATTCAGACAACTAAATGCAGAAATGAATTGCAACATGAATTGGATACGAAATCTAACAAATCAGCTGAGAATAAGTGCTACAAGCTAGTATTCAAATTCTATTCAGAAGATCTGAGCTCACTAATACAAAATGTAGAGACACTACACTGAAAGTTGGTACGCAACTACAGGGCTGAGTCCAATTTGCAGAAATGGATACCAAGGCTTTGGAAATGAAACAAATTGAAAGGTAAATTCAGAAAAACAGACTAACGTTAACTTAATTCAAAATTCAGGAACTCAAGACAAGAACTGATAATAAAGAAGAAAAGCTCATACATAATGCTGTAAACTGAAACGCACGCTGTAACTGAAAATTGATACGCAACTAACAAACTGGCACGCAAGCACTAAAGTGAAAACTAATTGAAATCAAATCTGATTGTTCACTAAACAAACTCCTAAACTACTTAACTTGGAGAATTGAAGCTCAATTACGGCAAAACAATTCAGGAACGAAACTAAGTAGCTAATACAGAATTTTCAGAAACAGAATTCGTATGCAGAATTGAAATTACAGCAAAAGACTGAAATTAACTAAGGAAACTAGCATCTATCCCTTCGCTGAGCGCAAATTCTTCTTGCCGTCACACAAGATATGAGCCTCGAACCCGTAAGCTCAACACATCGCCGAAAAACTGCTTCTGCAAATCAAATCTAGCTCAGCTCTGCTCAAATCCGAAAACCCATCCAATTCCTTCAACCCAGCTGCGATGATGATTTGGAATTAATCCGAGCACTTCAGGGAACCCCTCTGAACTGCCCAGGTGGATGAAATGGTGCGCAGCTGAATTCCAGGGAAGCGACGGCAGAACTGACGAAACCTCGGTCAGCCCTATTCTTGGGCAATTTAGAGCTAGCTTCTTCACGGAAACACTTTGCCAATGATCTGGAACTTGATCCAGAGAAGAGAATGATGCGGTCACGTCCTCGGATGAAGCAAATCGATGAAGAACACTAAGAACAAAATGAGGAAGAAAGCTGTTGCGGCGAAGACGCGATGAGGAAGAAACTGTGGCGAAATTTTGATTAAGTAGTTAGCAATGGACGACTCAGATTGATTTGAGGAAATCCAATGGCTGATCTTCATCCGATCTGACCCAAACTTTGATGATGTTGATCAGGGGTCAGGATCTGCCTCGGGGTAGCTCGGATCCTCCAGATTTGCAATGGATGGTCCAGATCAACATAATATTTGAATGGACAGTCTAGAACCCTCTGAGCTTGATCCAACGGTTGGATGATCTCTGATTGGGATGAAAGTCTCAGATCTTGATCTCAGTACTTGATCAGCCCTAACCCTAGCTCGGATTGCCTCAGATGGTCCCAGATGGTTCAGATCTAGCCGCTTTTGAATCGGACGACCCAGATTAATCCGAAGCTTGATAACTCGATCCGGGTCCACTTCCGACTCAAGTTTGACCCAATATGCCCTAGGTCCATGACCCTTTCATGCCTACAAAAATAGATCAAAAATTTAGTGGCTAAATACTTCAAAAATATCAAGATTTGCAATTAAGTCCAAAATAAAAGTAAGTTCTAAAACCTAGGGTAATTTCACAATTAAGCAAGTAAAATATGGGTCAAATTTGGATTTTAGCAACTAAAATAATCAATAAAATGGTACTTATCAAGAGTACCATTATAAAATGTTGCGGTCACGTCCTTAGAATAGGTTTTGGATTTGAACATTAAGACTACGGAAAGACATAGCAAAGCAGGTATGAAATCTAGTCTAATTAAGGAAAGATAGTACAGGTAAGGAAATCTAATTTAACCTAATTACAAGTGCAGTAAGGAAAAAGACAACTGGAAATTAAGCATCAACAAAATTAAACAGGGAACAGAAACCTACAGCATTAAAGAAATTTAATTTCCTAACCTAATTGCATGTAATAAAGACAGAGAACTCAAAGACATGAAAAAAAAACAATACAAAACAAGAGTTAATCAACTAAGAAACATCACAATTGAAATAATTGTTCTAAGAGACATTTGACCAAACACCTCATATGCATGATTGAAATTGATTCAAGAACGTGCAATTCAAATTGGGGAAGTTCCATCAACTACAAACATTCACTCAAAAACAAACATAACAACTCAAACATTATCAATTATCAAAAATCAACAAGCAACAATTAAATTGCAAAAATAGTTCAATGAAAGGAGCTGCCGAATCAATTGGAATTGTTGGAAATGCAGTGAAGAAACTGCTGCCGGCTGTGATGAACTGTGAAGAACTTCAATGAAAGGAAAAAGAAGTGCTGCCGGCTGTGACAACTGCTGGAAATGAATAACAACTGCTGGCTGCTGGAAATCTATTCTGATGAAGAGCTGCGAAGACATTCAAATCTATGAACTAGAAGAGAATTGTTGAGAAGAAGTAATGGAGCTGCCGAATGCTGAAAAGAAGAATTGCTGTGAAGCTGCTGGGAATTGGAAGAAGCTACTGGATCTAATCTGATTAAGGCTGGACAAAGATGAAGCTGCGAAGAAATAAACTTGCTGAAATTAAAGAAATAATTGCAATAGAAAACGAATGAAGAAACTGCTATAAAGAACGGGTCGCCGGCGGTGAGGTCGACTAGGACTCGGAACCCCTGGGCCCTAGCTCTGCGGTGGTGATGTGGATGAAAGCTTTGATCGAGTCGGGAACCCCTCAAACTCAAGAGAAAGCTGTCGGTCGGCGGCGATGAAGTGAAAGCGGATGGAGTTGATCGGATCGAGTCGGGAACACCTCAAACTGATCGATTTAATCTCCGGCGGTGAAGGTGGATGAACGAGTCGGGAACCCCTCAAACTCGGTTGATCGAAGCTCCGGCCGACTAGGGTTGGAACCCCTAACCCTAGTTGCGGCGACGATGAAGATGGAGGAGAAGAAGAATCGCCGCGAGCCTGCGTGTGGAGTCGATGCCCTAGGTCGCGCGGTGATGATCCCTTTTGTTCTCTTGGCTTTAGCGATTGGGTTTAGTCTAGTCAAGTCTCAGTTTGGTCTAGTCTTTGGTTCAGCCCTTTTGGTTCAGCCAGTCCATGGGTTCGGTCCACTTCAGCCCTTCAGCCCTGGTTCAGCTTGAGTTCAGCCAAGCAGTTGAGTTAGCTCATCAGTTGAGTTCACAACAAGGTTTGGTTAAACAGATCAGGTTTCAGCCCAGCTCTGGTCCACCAGATTGAGTCCAGTCAACCAAGCCAGAGTTCACAGCTCATAAGAGAATTAACAACGGACGACTGAGATCAAATTGACTTCATCCAACGGTCAGATTACTTTGATTTTTCTGAAATTTTCAGATCTTGATCTATGGTCATGATTGACTCTATCTTGAACTCGGATTGACCAGAAGTTGACTGATGGCTCAGATCTAGCCGTTCTCTGGAATGGACGGCTCCTATTAATCCGATGCTTGATCCTTTTGATCTGGATCCAATCATGACTCAAGTCTGACCCAATTTGATCTAGGTCCATGATCAATTGAAGCCTACAAAATGATATTCAAATTTAGTGCCAAAAATATCCCAAATATACAAAGATTAGAATTAAAAGCCAAAATGAAGGGAATACATGAAACCTACTAAAATTGCAAACTTAAGCATATAAAATGTGGATCAACATGAATTTTAGAGCAGAAAATAATCAACAAAATGATGGTTATCAATTGGTCTGGTGACTGATCAGGTAGTTGGCACGAACTCCCTGTCATGGATCGGTCTGGTGACCGATCCAGAGAGGGCTGATCGGTCTAGTGACCGATCAGGGAGAGAACAGAAACATTGGTTGGCTTCTGTTCGGCTCCTAATCGGTCTGGTGACCGATCAGGGAGAGCTCCTAATCGGTCTGGTGAACGATCAGAGGGATTTCAGAGCCCTTCTGTGAAGAATCGTGATAGGTCAGGCTGACCGATCAAACATCGCGAGCTCCTCACTATGACCGATCAGGCTGGAGCCTGATCGGTCAGGGAGTGGCCTGATCGGTCACCAGACTGATCAGGGAACACTCTGATCGGTCTGGTGACCGATCAGTAGGTTCGGCCTGCCAAGCTGGAGAAATCCTCAGAAAAGGGGTGAATCGGTCTGGTGACCGATCAACGACTTGGGATCGATCTGGTAACCGATCACTAGAAGTCACGATCTGAGATTTCTTACTGTGGACCGATCAGGCTGGAGCCTGATCGGTCAGGGCTAACCCTGATCGATCTGGTGACCGATCAGGGTCCTCTCTGATCGGTCTGGTGACCGATCAATAGCTGACTTTAATTCAAATACACTGTCAGAAGTTTCTGATCGTGTCTGTTTTCTCGTCTGATACACTAATACACTGCTGATTTCTTTGCAATATGCTTTGCTAAGCTTCTGCTAAGTGTGCACGTGATACAGGAGGATTCAAACATTGGAGGAGAGTCAATTGGGGACTTTCCCATGGATCAGGTTTGGATGTATTCTGTTCTCAGGTTGCAACGGACGCGGGCGCTACTGGCAACTGCTGGGAAGCTGACGAGCTGACCTAGACTTGGCTGAAGAGAGTTCAGGGAGTCCAGAAGAGGTCAGGAGTAGCTGAGGTTGTTGTAGACGAGCTGGTGAGAAGCTAGGAGCTGCAGAGGCCCGTGAGCAGCTGGGAGCTGCAGAGGCGCGCCTGTGACCTGGGTTGTTGGGCAGAGGCTTAAGAGCTGGTGTCGAAGAAGTCTCTGAAAGGATTGATCCATCTCTTTGAGCGACAACTTTGATTCATCCTGCATCTTGAAGCTTCTGCAAACTTGAGCATTCCTTGAAGTGACTGAAACTTGAGCATCTTGAAGTAGAGGAGAACTTGGCGAGTCCATCAGCAAGCAATATGAAGAGCTGGGAGCTCTTGCGTGAGAGTTGTACTGAGTGAGCTTGGTGAAGTGTTTCCGTCTGTGTTCATTGTGCTCTGTAAGTGTGTTCATTGTCTCTGTGCTTCTCATATCATATCTGTTGAGACATTGTGTGGAGAGGTTTCTCCACCGAGAAGGAGGATTTGATATCTGGATTTTCCGGGGCTTAATCTGCCGATGATCAAGGGATCGCCCACCTTACGGGCACGCCAAGGAGTAGGGGCATGTTATCCCTGAACCTTGTATATCCTCGTGTTAGGGTTTTTGGTGTTCTTTGATTTTTGCATTTCTGTTTTTCTGTTTGCTTTGTTTCCGCTGCTGTTGCTAACCCTAAGTGCAGAAATCTCAAAAAGAGCAAAGTATTTGTGTCTGGCTACATTCACCCCCCCTCTAGCCATCCAAGCACCAACAATTATCAACTCGTAACCTGGCATTTTCAAGATTTCTTGCACAAATAATTCGATTGGGAACATAATTTCCAGAATATTCTATCAAGAGAATACGTCTTGATAGTGCTGGTGAATTTACATCCCAAGTAGGGATGGAAATAGTCCAGGCGGCCTGTCAGGGGCCTGTGGCCTGACCTTTATTTGGCTTGACCTGACCTGTTTAAAAATAAAATAATACTCAGGCCTTTTTGAAAGCCTATTTTTCTTATCAGGTCAGGCCCAGGCTCAATATAAAGATTAAAGACTATGAAGCCTAACAGGCCGGCCTGGACCTGTTAAAATTATATTATATATATTGTCAAAATAGAGATTCAAACCTTGGACTTCTACCGAACAAGACCTTATCTACCACCCTACTTGCCAATACACCCCAAATCTATTTTAGATTTAACATACATACTTTTTATATTAGAAGTATCTTTAGCTAATTTGTTAAATTAGTATTTTAGATTATCGAATTGAATTGTTATATTTTATATATTAGAAGTATTTTGGATAACTGAATTAAATTACAGGCTTTGTAAACAGGCCGCAGGCCAAGCTAGGCTATTGAACAGGCCAGGCTTAGGCCATGAATAAAGCCTATAACAGGCCACAGGCCAGGCTCAGGACGGTTTGTTATTATACAGACCTGGCCTATTAAGGTAAAAGCTTGGCCTAGCCTGGCCTGTTTCCATCCCTAATCCCAAGTATTTAATGACTATTGTATGTCTATTGGGATAACTGTTGAACATCCTGTTGCTTATGTTCACACACAAAATGGTTTAGTTGAATCATTTATTAAACATCTCCAAATAATAGCTAGACCATTGATTATGAGAACTAAGCTCCCTATATCTATTTGGGGACATGCTATTTTGTATGCAGCAACACTTGTACTTATCAGGCCAATCAGTTATCATATGTTCTCCCCTTTACAATTGACTTTTGGTCAGGAGCCTAATATATCCCAATTGAAAATAGTTGGATGTGCAGTATATGTGCCAATTAGTTCACTACAACTAACTAAATTAGGACCCCAAAGGAAATTGGGAATATATGTTGGATATGATTCCCCTTCAATTATAAGATATTTGGAACCAATGACGAGAGATGTCTTTACGGCACGATTTGCCGTCAGTCAGTTTAATGAAATAATTTTTCTAAAGTTAGGGGGAGAAAATAAAGATTTTTCTAAAGAAGGTACTTGGCATGCATCGTTATCACAATTTGATCCTTGTACAAATCAATGTGAACTTGATGTTTAGAGAATAATACATTTACAAAATATTGCAAATCAATTACCTGATGCATTCACTGACCTAAAAAGAGTGAGTAAGTCACAAATACAAGCTATTAATGCTCCAGCTCATACTAATGTACCAATTGGACAATCAATTAATGAGATTACTACTCGTCTGATACGTGGTAGACCAATCGGTTCTAAAGATAAAAATCCCCGAAAAAGAAAAGGAGCAACTAATCAAGATGTTCATTTTGAAGCAGCTCGATCTCCTATAGATATGACTGACATAACTATTAAAACCCCAGGAGAGGTCCAAATACTTGAGAATAATGAAGAAATCTCAATAAATTAGTTGTCGACAAAAAATTCGATACAGTTTAGCACTTTATATTGCTTATGAAAATGAGGATCAAGAACCTCAATCTATTAAACACTGTCGTAATATGCATGATTGGCCAAAATGGAAAGTTGCAATCCAAGAGGAATTAAACTCACTTTCAAAACGTGAGGTTTTGGAACCTGTAGTCCAAACACCAAAAGGTGTAACCCCTGTAGGGTACAAATGGGTTTTTATACGAAAGTGAGATGAGAAAAATGAAATCATAAGATATCAAGCTTGTCTAATGGCACAAGTTTTTTTCTCAGAAACTTGGTATTGATTATGAAGAAACATATTCCCCTATAGTGGATGCAAACATATTTCGATATTTTCTTTGTGTTGAAGCACAAGAAAAGCTTGAAATGCGTTTGATGGATGTAGCAACAGCTTATTTGTATGGAGAACTTGATAATAATATTTATATGAAAATCCCTGAATGACTCACGATGCCAGAAGCATCATGTTCAAATTTTAAACATACGTATTCCATTAAATTACAAAGATCTTTGTATGGATTAATGCAATCTGGACGTATGTGGTATAAATGTCTAAGTGATTATTTGGTGCAACACAAATATCAAAATGATCCAATATGTCAATGTGTCTTTATAAAAAGGGATGGATCAAAGTTTATCATTATTGTTGTATATGTTGATGATTTGATTATCATTGGAAGTTCTGAAGAACTTATAAATATAGTTGATCTCTAGAAAAAGAAATTCGAGATGAAAGATTTAGGAAAAATGAAGTTTTGGATTACAAATCAAATATTTTGCAGATAGAATTTTTATCCATCAATCAACTTATACACTAAAGGTCTTTAAATGATTTTATATTGATAAAACTCATCCATTAAGTTCTCCGATGGTTGTTCGCTCGCTTGATGTGAACAAAGACCTTTACGACCAAGTGATAATGGTGAAGAACTACTTAGTCCTGAAGTACCATATTTAAGTGCAATTGGTGCATTAATATATCTTGCTAATAATATAAGACCAGATATATCTTTTGCTGTGAATTTACTAGCATGATATAGTTCTTTTCCAACACGTAGGCATTGGAATGGAATTAAACATATATTTAGGTATCTTCAATGTACCATCGATTTGGGTTTGTTTTATTCTAATATGTCTACTTCAAAGTTAATTGGTTATGCAGATGCAGGATATTTATCTGATCCACACAAAAGTCAATCTCAGACTGGTTATTTATTTACATATGGTGGAATGACTATATCTTGGCGATCTACATAACAATCCATATCTGCTATATCATCAAATCATTCTGAAATACTTGCAATACATGAAGCAAGTCATGAAAATGTTTGGTTGAGATCAATGATTCAACATATCAAGGAAAAATATGGTTTAGCTGCTAATAAGAAAATTCCAACAATACTGTATGAAGACAACACATCATGTATAGCTCAATTAAAGGAAGGGTATATCAAAGGGGATAGAATTAAGCATATTTCTCCAAAATTCTTCTTCACTCATGATGTACAAAAGAATGGCGATATTAAAGTTCAACAGATTCGTTCTAGCGATAACTTGGCAGATTTATTCACCAAAGATTACCTACAACAACAATTAATAAATTAATATATGGTATTAGAATGCGGCGGTACAGAGATCACAAATGATATCTCAAACAGGGGGAGTAAATTCTATTATGTTTGATAAATTTATAGTAATACGATTACTGAATGACGTATTCTTTTTCCTCACTAGGGTTTTTCCTATCGGGATTTTCCTGTAAGGTTTTAATGAGGCGGATTCCTTAATTATGGACATCCAAGGGGGAGTGTTATAAAATAACATATGTATTTCTAAACCCCCAATCTCTAATAACCTCCTCACTTTATTTAAACGTATGAGTTTCAATATCATAAACCTATAAATAATCATGTATGTATTATTTTCAAGGATAAGAAAAAGAAAAGGTTAATAATATTTTCTTTTCGTTTATAATTATTTATATAATTTCACAACCAAAATTAAATAAAAGTAAATTTTAATTAACTTAAAGTTTAATTAATGAAGAAGAAAATAGGGATTCAAATTTAGTTGTCCTTAATAATCTCACCAGGTCTAAAGTTATCAGCTAGGGTAATCCTATAATTTTGTGAGATGAATTGAGTTGATTTAGGAAAGTTAATTTGACCTTTTGTTAGATTTAGGTTTTACAAGTAGCAATTTAAAAGCATATTTCAAAAATTAGCTTCCAAGTCTTGGCGAGCACGGGGCCTTCTTAGTTATCGGAGCAACAACCCTTTTCTAGACAAAGCCTTTTAATGAAATTATACTTTTTACTTACTCTTTGAGAAATCCTGACTTAACTAGTTTAGGATATGATCGGGTAGCTTCGGCTAGTTCCACCAAACTAAAAAGAACAAATAAGGTACGTCTTACCCTACCTGACTTCTTAGAATGACTTCCTTAGTGTGCTATCATCTCACCCCACCCTCGTACTAAGTAAATCATGTGCCAAATTAGCTTTCAAGTCTAGTCCTGATTACCCTAATGGATAAGGGCTAGTTTTGAGGTATCAAACTAATTTGGTGTCTCATCCTAAATTGTAGGTAGGGTGTTTTGGGTCAACATAGTGGATGTCCTTTTTAGGGGCATAATATTAGTTTTGCCCTACTTGCTTTGTTAGGTAAGTTTTCGAAACTCACGCTTTTCTTAGGTTCTTGCATGAGTGGGTAAAGGAAACAAAAGATCTCTGGGCCGATCTTGTTTTGTATCCTACCCCAGATTTATTATAGACACCCTTCTGAGATCCAAGAATTAGGTCAAGGTTCTTGGATATAGTTGTGAAAGTTTCTAATAAGTCCTTAAGTTTTTGTACTTCACCTTTTAGGGTGGAGTTTTCTTTTTCAAGTTTAGTGACTTTTCAAATTACTTTTGATCAATTGATTTGTTGTTAATAATTTGTCCTTAAGGTCTTGATTTTCTTTAAGGAGTTGATCAACCCTAGTTTCAGATGCAGTCAGTTTTCTATCTAAATAAGGAAATAATTTTAAAAATTTGTATTTAATAGTTCCTGTACCTTGTTCAAGCCATCAGAAAAGAGTACGGACTTGTGGCTCACTCGTATTCAGACTCTTCAGCTTGTTCAAATTCTACTTAGGTTTGTTTGCCATCAGAGCCAGGTAGTTGGAATTCATTAAGGGTTCTCCATCTGAGTCGTCAGAAGATGTCTCATCCCAAGTTGCTTGTAGTGCCTTTTTCTTCTTTGTTCTCTTGGGTTGGTCCTCCTTCTTGAATAGGCATTCATGATTGAAATGCCCTTTCTTGTTGCAGCCAAAGCAGGTGATGTTGCTTTTGGTTTCTATAGTAGGTGGCTTTATCACTTTCTGAATGTCCTTTTTAGAGAATCTTTTCTTCTTTTGGTGAACATTTTTCTTACCAAGTTCACCAGGTGTTTTTTATCATTTGAGTCTGAGTCTGACTCACTTTCAGATTCCTCCTGGGTTTTATTTTTTGACTTTGCTTCTTTTGAGGACCCTGCAATCAAAGCAATACCTTTCTCAGTTGTTTTGCCATTAGTCTATTCATGGAGCTCTAATTCATAGAAGAATTCATCTAATTTTAGTTTAGAACGATTTCTCGAAATTTTATAGGCATCTATGATAGATGCCCATAATGAGTTTCGAGGAAAGACATTTAGGGCATACCTTATCACATCTCGATTCTTGGCTGATGTCTAATCAGGTGAAGTCCATTCATGATATCTTTGATTCGGGTGTGGGCTCTCCTCTCTACATTTTAATGTTAAATAATTTATTTAATAGCAGGTCGTGCTTTGTTACCTTTGCATCGCTAGCCCCTTCGTGCAGCTCAATCAACTTATCCTAGAGTTCTTTCACGCTTTCTGTTGCACAATTCGGTTCAACTCATCTTTTGTTAGGCCACACAACAGAGTGTTTTGCGCCTTGAACTCGATTGATGCCTTCTTCTTCATTTCAGTATTCCACTTGTCTGGCTTGAGTGGAGCATTTCCTCCTTCATCCATTGGTGGTGAGTATCCACTCAAGACAGTAAACCACTGGTCCATGTCGCTCTTCAGAGAGACTTCCATTTTTCTCTTCCAGTAGGAAAAATCTTCCCCACTGAACATTGGAGGGCGAGTTGTGCTGTAGCCTTCACATTGAGCCAACAGATCTATGACACAATAAACAAAAGGGAAAAGAATGTCAAGACTAGGTCTTGGATTAGTAGTGTAGGAGGTAGTAAATAATAAAATTGACTCGAGTGGTATTGCACAAACTGCCAGTAAATTCGAACGAAAAAATGTCTAAAGATTGGTAATAATACCAAGCTTTAACTGTGTATGAAAAACTAAAACCCCTATAGAAAACCTCCGGCTTTTACAGTGGTTGCACCAACTCAGAACGAACTTATTCTGATACCACTTGTAGGACCATTGCACGTGAGAAGGGTGGGGGAGGGGGTGAATCACGTGACTTTAAAAAATGTTTCGCTTTTTGAAATAGAGAGAGTATGTGTGCAGCGGAAGTAAAAGCAAAAAAATAGTAAATCTGAACACAGGTCGTTTATTATGTCGTTTGGAGTCCTCGGCGACTCCTACTCGAAGACCCAGATCCCTTGGACCTTTCTGATGGGAAATCCACTAAAAACCCTCTACCAGTAAACTCCCGATAGAGTAATCGAGTACAGGAAATAAATAGGAAGTGTAATAACCCTACACCTTCCTACTTGATATAAATTAGATACAAGAAAATAAACTCGTTACCAACACTCAAGTAGGATCTGGATCAGTTCGTATGTTAGCATAGACTTCTGGTAGCGATCGGACATAGTCTTGTCGATGTGGGGCCGCAGCAAGAAGACGATAAAGTCGTTGGATGAGCGCGTGAGCTTGATTAACGTAGAAGTAATTGATTCCCCTAATTCTCGGTCAAGATGCCCTAATAAAGGGCATCTGAGGCGCCTCGGTTCCCAACTAAGGCGCCTTAGATAAGTAAAATCTGATCCTGATCCGAAGCCAACACTCTCGCTATTGATCCTTTGGAAGGCATCTCAGATCCTAAGTGAGGCGTCTTAGTTCCCATCTGAGACACCTCGGATCTGAATTGAGGTGCCTCAACTCACTATAACTTTATCTTCAGCATTGATTTCTCGAGAGGCTCTTATCCACCTGAGGTGCCTCCAGTCCAAATTGAAGTGCCTAAGGTACTATTCATTTGAGGGAACTTTTGGAAAAACACCCATGCAAAACCAAGTTAGTCCAGAAGCAAATAAACCCTGCAAAACAAGGTTAGTAAACACACAATATTGACTAAAATGTATTAAGTATTAAATAGATCCTATCTTCTCAAGACCAAAATCTAGTCAGATGCCTCAACTTAGAGATCCAAAATGGTTCTATGTTGGACCGCGCCTAATGCCCCTAACAGGGACTCGTCCTCACCGGAATATGCTCCTCCAGTGACTTAACTCACTTACCTTGTGCAGATGTACTCAGCTCCTTAACCCCTAGGACTTTTACCAAGTCTCCACCAACTTGGACTTTTGTCAGGACTCAACCACCATGGACTTCTACAGGTAGTCAGCCTCTCGGAGCCAACTGGAGTTTTGCCAAGACTCCACCACCTTGGACTTGTTGTCAAGACTCCACTACTCTGGACTTCAGCCTGATATCAAATTCTAAGCCATTCAATCTTGCACACTTGTTAACAAGGTTTGAAAATAACATACTAACTTTAACCCTTTTATCATACATCAAAAATCTAAGTTTGACTGTTAGTGCAAATTGCACCAGTAGTTAGAGCCTCATGTAAGAGGCAAAATACTTTGCGAGTCATAAGTTGCTAGAGTAATTGTTAGTCTAGAAAATGAAGAAATCCTTAGTGGAAAGTTATTAATCAATAGACATCTCTCACTCATCCTAGTGGTACATGTTGGGGAACACATTACAAAACTCTAAATAGTTTCATTACATTATTTGCATTTGTGGTCGACGTACTTAATGTAATTGTGGAAGAGGGCTTATTTTCAGATAAAAAGTTTGAGGCAATATAATCTTTTGAGTTTGTGATTACTCTTCATTTGATGCAATCATTAATAGAAATAACAAATGATTTGTCACAAGTTTTGTAGAGGAAATATCAAGATATTGAGAATACTATGAGATTGGTTGATATTCCTAAACAATGGCTTCAATCAATGAGGGATGATGGGTGGAGTTCTTTGTTGGATGTGACTTCCAATTTTTGTGGGAAATATTTTATTCATGTTCCCATCATGGATGATACATTGGTAGCTCGAGGAAGATGACGACGCAAAATTGAAGATATGACAAATTTCCATCACTATCATGTTGAATTATTCAACATTGTCATTGATATGCAATTACAAGAACTAAATAGTCGATTTAATGCGACCAACACTGAATTGTTGCTTTGTGTTGCATGCTTAAATCCATCTAATTCTTTTGCTTCTTTTGACAATCAAAAGTTGATTCAATTAGTCAATTTCTATCCAAGAGATTTTCCTGAAATTGACCTTTTGGAACTCTCAAATCAATTTCAGACTTTCATTCTAGATGTTCGATCAGATATTAAATTTTTAAATTTGAAGGGATTGAGTAACATTACTCGGCTGATGGTGGAAAATAGAAGAAACATAGCATATCTATTGGTTTACAATCTTTTAATAATGACTTTGATTTTACTGGTTGCAACTTCCATAGTAGAGAGAGTATTTTCAGCTATGGAGATTATGAAATATTGACTTCGCAACGGAACGAGTGATCAATGATTAAATATTGAAAAGATATATTCAATAATTTATCGAATGATTGCATTATAAATTATAATCAAAAAATAAAAGACAGTAAATGTTAATTATTTGAATTGAAAATAATGGTTTAATTTTTCTACTTGTTTTTTAGTTGATGTAAATTATATTTTTATGATTTTATATGGATTGTGCCCCCTAAATAAATTTCTGGGTCTGGATCCGCCCCTAGCCATCTATGGCTCACTGGAAAATTAAGGTGCTCGGATCACTTTCGAGAGTTCTAACTCACTTTTGAGCATCCGATTCGTTTCCGAGCATTATGACTCACTCAATCACGTACAACAAACATGGATAAATGGTTGAGCAGCATATCAATCATATCTAGTTCTTAAAATTAAATACATTACTGTTAGAATTTTACATTCACGCGGTGGCAGAAAACACGCTAATTACTAAGGCGATCGACTCACACCTTCTTAACAACAACATAAAAACGTAGGAGGAGGGAGGCTACCACACATGCAAGTTTATAATTATTTCTTTAAGCCTCGATGTCCTCGAGCTCGTTCTTTTAATTCATCGTATTAATTTAAAAGTGAAGCCCATATAATTAATTATAATTGTTGGTCACCATGGCGATCTTCCTGTTCGTGGGTTCATCGGCTGCCGTTACGACCACCTCCGGAGTGATGCTTGTTTCGTTCCGGCCGCTTTTCACTATCACGACGCCTTCGGAATTGGCGGTGTTGGTGTAACTGGCCCACCTACCAGGGCCGTAGATGACGACGTTGCGGTCGGGCTGCAGGATGAGGACGGAGTTGCCCTGCTCGCCCCAGTTGATCTCCCAAACAGCATTGTCGTAGTCGTTGTATATGACGAGTTTGCCGTCGTACTGCAAGCGGAGGTTGCAGTTGAAGCCTCGGCCGTTGGTGCCGGAGGTCCACACGGCCCAGCCGTTGTCATACAGCACCAGGTTGCATCCGTACTGCATGATTAAGGTATAGTCCCCTTCGGTGAGGTATTGGCCGGTTTCCAGCCTTTCGTTGGTATAGAGAACGTTTTTGGCCATGGAGGAAGGCATGAGAAGGCCGAAGAGGACAGCAGCAGCAGAGAGCATGACGAGGGTAGCCATGGTTAGGCTACGGATATGATCACTCAAGCAATTGATTGATTAGTATCATGTAAGACCCATCTATTTATAGATGAGGAGGAGGCACATTTATGGGACTTAAAACTCAAAAACAGTACTGTTAATTAATAGGAAAAAAAACCCAATATGAAGAAACATTCCATACATAAAAACTCACTGTATGTGGTCTTGATTCACTGTATATAAATGCTATCAAGAAACATTGCATGAATAAGAAAAACCCTCTAAAATGAAATGGGTTTTTATTACCTTAAAACATATTTAGTTTTTATTGTTTAAAATAATGAGGCGCGCATTAATTATTCAACTAATTTGTAGGTGAGCGTTATCCTGCCAACTCATCCACGTTATATATTTTGGTCCACAAGAAGTCATATTATCATGCTTAAATTTCCACAGGTTTTTACACAATTTATTGCGAAAAATGTTATGTAATCTAGGAGATATTTTCTGATCGATCCAAATATGTAAAACTTGACACACTATCCGAAATTATGGGACTCATATTGATCCTGCGCCAAGACCTTGGAAGGAGTAACATCGGTGAGTTGGGCGCCGCTTTGACTAAGTTTGTGACCTAAAATAGTAGAGCCAGGAAGAGTTAGAAAGACACTAGAGTGTCTTGGTGATACCATTTTAACACTCAAGTTAGTACAAGTGGGATGGTGGGAATGTTGGGTTTTTCGGGCCGCGAAAACCGCCTTTTCACGTTACGGAAACCCCGAGAACCCAAAGCCATGGATCTCGTGCGAAGAAAAATTCCGAAACAAAAATCACGTATTCATTTCATGCTCAAAACTCGATCTACTCCTAGATCTAAAGAGGGATAAACCATTTTACCTTTCGTGCGTGCCCCGCTTAATCCCGCTCGCTCCTTTTGGATGTTGGATCTCTAGGACGTCAAGTGCCGTCCCTCTAGAAGTATCCACGCGAACAAAGTGGATGAAGGAAACCCTTTAGGTGTGCTAGCACCTTTCAAGGGTTCGGCCAAGAGGAGAAGAAGAAGAAGAGCACCAACAACTTGGAGGAGGAAGAAGAGAAGACACACCTTCTTAGAAAAATAGAACCAAAACTTGGTTTTATTCTCTCATTATGGCCGGCCACATAATGATCATTAATGGCCATTAATGGCCATTAAGTGGCCGGCCATAAACCCCCTTTCAATTTGAATTCAAATTCAAATGGGGGGTTTGATAAGCACCATTTTATTGATTATTTTAATTGCTAAAATCCATGTTTGACCCATGTTTTTATTGCTTAATTATGATTTTACCCTAGGTTTTGGAACTTTATCTTATTTTGGGCTTAATTGCAAAATTACACAATTTTTGGATTATTTGGCTACTAATTTTCTGATATATTTTTGTAGGCAAGAAAGGATACTGGACCTAGGGCATATTGGGTCAGACTTGAGTCGGATGTGAACCGGATCAGATTATCAAGCCTACGATTAATCCGGGCCGTCCGATTCAAGAGCGGCTAGATCTGAGCCATCCGGGACGATCTGAAGCAATCCGAGCTAGGGTTAGGGTTGATCAAGCTCTATGATCAAGATCTGAAGGTTTCATCCCAATCAGAGCTAAATCAACCGTTGGATCAAGCAAGGAGGGCTCTAGAGCGTCCATTCACAGATAGAGTTGATCTGGACCATCCGTTGCATATCTGGAGGATCCGAGCTACCACAAGGCAGATCCTGACCCCAGATCATCATCATAAAAGTTTGGCTTCAATCAGAGCAAGATCAGCCGTTGGATCTCCTCCGATCGATCTGAGCCGTCCATTGATTCCTATTTAATCAAAAACGCAGCTGCCTTTCTCCTCGTCGCGTCTCCGCCGCTACAGTAGCCTTCATCGGTTCTTCTTCGTTTTCCAGTCGTTTTTCTCCATTTTCGGGGCGCGACCCCTCGATTCTTCATCAAGATCATCTTCTGGAGCTTTGGAGGTCAGTTTGGTTGGAGAATTAAGCTCGAATTCGCGCCGGACAGAGTTATTTGAGGGTTTCGGTGGCTCTGTGGTCTGACCGCTGAAATCTCATCCACAAACCATTTCCGAGCTTCTGGGCAGCTTATAGGGGTTCTCAAGTGGTCTCAGAAGTTTCCCAATTCATCATCGAAGCTAAACAAACTGAGATCGAAGCGTTTGGATTGGAAATTCCCAGTTTGCGCAGTTTGAGCAGAGTTCACTAATCCAATTTGATTTCCACTGATTTGCTGTGCTTAGGGGTTCGAAGCCAGCTCTTGCTTGACGACCAAGAAGAATTTGAGCTTAGGGAAGATTGAGGAGTAGCTTAGATAGTTTAATTTCATAGTTTTAGATATAATTTCGTTTCTGCAGTTTGTTCATTTACTGAATTTAGTATCAGCAGATTAGTTTTCTTGTATGAATCATTTCCTTCTCAATTCGAGGCTCATCCTTGAAGTGACAGCAAGGATTTCTTGAGTTGAGATTAGAAATTTCATTTATTTGGTCAATTTCCATTGCACTAGCTATAATTTTCAATTCTGCCAATTCGGTTTCTGAATTTTCTTTGGTTTAGCCGCTAGTTTCGTTTTCTGATTAGTTCTACTTCAATTAGTTTTCAATGTTGCAAGTTGATCAGTAGGTAGTTAGTTTAGTGAACATTTGGTTGAAATTTTAGTTGATCTCTTGTTTTATAGCTAGTGTATCAATTTTGTTCTGTTTGACTTCTGAATTCTGTTCCATCTGCTGCGTATCAAGCTCTGCAGTTGCGTATCAGCATCTGTTGAGTATCAGTTCCTTCCTTAGTTTTGTATGCATTGAGTTTGAGTTTTGTTTCATTTGTTTTGAGTTCATTTTGCAGAATGTTTCATTAAGATTGCAATTGCTATTGAATTTCTGAATTCAGTAATCCACGGTTTTCAGTTTCGATTTATGCTTGGAAAGGGTTCCTGCGATTTCAGTTGTCAGTTCTTGTTTGAATGTCAAATAACAGTTCAATATGGAGTTGTACCAAGTTAAACATCAATTCTTAGTGAACTTTCACAACTGATGTCAGCTCCATTGATGTTCCAATTATCCCTGCAAAAGCCAGCTTAATTTCTGCATGCTAAGTCTCCATTTCTGCAGATTAGTATCATTTCTGCAATCTGATCTTCACGAGAGTTTTCTGAATCATTGTGAAGTAATCACTAGATTTTTAGCTGAAGTTTTCTGATCTTCAGAATAGAGAATAAATACAGCTACTTGTTGTTCTGCATTCAAGTTTTCCCTTAGGCATCTGAATCATTTCTCTAAAGCAGTGTTGAGTTGAGTATCAAATTGCCCTTGCATTTAGATGATCACGAATTTCTTGTGTAAAAACTGCATTTAATTGTTTTTGAAAGCTGCAGTTATCAAAGCCTTCGTTTTGTTTCTGAATTTTGTCCAATTCTGCACATCCATTGTTTCTGAAATTTCTGAAACTCAGCCTATATTTTGTGTATCAAGCCATTGGAAGCTGCCCTATATCGAGAAGAGATTCAGCTTTGAATCCCTGTTGACTTCCAATGAGTTTGTGACCTGCAATCTTGATTTTATTCTGCATTCATGTTCACCTAAATTCTGCAATTTGTGTCAAGTAAATACTTGGCAAATTGAATGGTGCTTGGAATCGATTTGTTGCATATATCATCACATTGTTTAGTTCATTGGGCTAAGTTTCTTCTTTTTCTTGTTTTTCCATTTCTTGTTTGCAACCCAAAACCCAGATTTTGATTGAAACCCAAATTCACAAACGACACCTAAATACGAGCGCGAATCAAACAAACCTTCAACTAGCCCCGAGAAAAATACGACCTGTGGCCCCTATATTACATTTTCATATTTTGATTGTAAAAAGGGTTTCCAGCATTCATTCTTTCATTGATATTTAAATTTGATGAGCCCATACATTTCGTGACAAATTTAACTAGCTAATTTGGGCCTGTCAGGGTTACAACCTTTGGAGATGATGTGGAGCATCATCATTGGTCAAATACCAAGCCAAGTCATCACTTGGTCAAGTCAAGGTGAGGTGGCCTTTTGGTCAAGTCAAACTTGACCATTAATCTTCCTTGATGAGGTGGCATCCACACTTAATGCTCTTGATGATGTGGAGCATCATCAATGGTTGGCTCCATGCCAATTCATCACCATGATGTGGCATTAAGTCAAGTCTAACTTGAGGTGGATTTGGGTCAAGTCAAACTTGCCTTTTATGGACTTTCCATATTTAGTCAAGTCAAACTTGACTCCATTTCTTCTCCCATGTCAAGTCTAACTTGAAGTGGAACCAAGTCAAGTCAAACTTGATTTGGATTTGGGTCAAGTCAAACTTGTCTTTTATGGACTTTCCATATTTAGCCAAGTCAAACTTGACTTCATTTTTTCTCCATCTATTTGTTCTTTGTGTGTGACCCTATAGGTTCTTGTAACGTTGGCAATGCTTCTAACATCTTAGAAACATAAGCAATGAGCGGTATCTAGCAACACATCATTGCTACCCAAGTTACAAGAATGTTGAGATCCAACATCACCAATGTGACTACTAATTATGACTTTCATAATATGTGACAATGTCCTTCTATCGTCGATATCTAGATTGATCTTCTATGAAGCATAGACCGTGTCATCCTCCAATCAATCTATGTGTCTTGAACTCCAAGTAGACTCACTATAATCAAATAAGCTCAATATCTCATATTACCTTATTTGGGCATGGCCATGCACTTAGTGATCTCACTCTATCAAGACTATGATATCTCTCCCGTCATATAGGAGGGATAGATCCCATCTACATCACTCACATCCCTCCGCATAATTTGTTACATACCCAGTAATTGCCTTTATAGTCCACCCAGTTACGGGTGACGTTTGACGAAACCAAAGTACATAACTCCTTATGTAGGGAACTATGGTGACTTCAGGTCTAAGGACTAATAGTCATACTAATAGTCACATGAGAAAGTATATGACACTCATATAACAATCCATGATACTTTCTCATGGTGGGTCATTCAGTATACATTCTCCAATGCATACTCATGTGTCAACTTGATATCTCATATCCATGACTTGTGAGATCAAGTCATTGTATTGACCTACATGCTAGTCTCTATGCATTAACATTGTCCCTGAATGTTAATACTTGACTAGGAATAATTAAGAGTAGTGTTCTCTATATCATCTCACTATCGATTCAACCAATCGATTGATATAGATATGAACCTACTACCAAGGACGTTATTACACTTAGTTATTTGGCACCAATACAAGTAAGTATAATAACCATAATCAAATGCCTTTATTTATATATATGAAATATGATACAATAAGTCCATACAACAACCATCACGTGATTGGCTCTAGGGCTCTCACTAACAATCTCCCACTAGAACTAGTGCCAATCACTGTAGTATCTAATACCCAATGACCTAGTGTGACCATCATGCTTGGTCTGTGCCAAAGCCTTGGTCAAGGGATCTGCAATGTTAGCCTCTGTAGGTACTCTGCATATCTTCACATCTCCTCGATCGATGATCTCTCGAATGAGATGGAAACGCCGTAGTATGTGTTTGGTCCGCTGGTGTGAACGAGGTTCCTTAGCCTGTGCAATAGCTCCATTGTTGTCACAATAGAGCTGTACTGGGTCGGCTATGCTAGGAACCACTCCAAGCTCAGTAATGAACTTGCGGATCCAAACTGCCTCCTTTGCTGCCTCAGATGCAGCAATGTACTCAGCTTTTGTTGTAGAATCAGCAAATGTATCCTGCTTTGAACTCTTCCAGCTGACAGCGCCACCATTTAAACAAAACACGAACCCTGACTGCGATCTGTAGTCATCCTGGTCAGTTTGAAAGCTTGCATCACTGTAACCTTTTACAGTTAGCTCCTCTTCGCCTCCAAATATCAAGAAATATTCTTTAGTCCTTCTCAAGTACTTAAGAATATTCTTGACTGCTATCCAGTGACGTTCACCTGGATCTGACTGGTATCTGCTCGTCATGCTCAAAGCATACGAGACATCAGGACAAGTACATAACATGGCGTACATGATAGATCATATGGCTGAGGCATAAGGGATCTTGCTCATGCGGTCTCTCTCTTCTCTAGAAGAGGGACCTTGAGTCTTCAAAAGACTCACGCCATGTGACATTGGCAGATTTCCCTTCTTGGAATTCTGCATGGCAAACCGTTGCAAAACGGTATCAATGTATGTACTCTGACTTAGGCCAAGCAATCTCTTAGATCTATCTCTATAGATCTTTATGCCTAGAATATAGGCTGCTTCACCTAAGTCTTTCATTGAGAAGGAATTCCCCAACCAAGTCTTTACAGACTGTAGTGAAGAAATGTCATTCCCAATGAGTAGTATGTCATCTACATACAAAACAAGGAAGACAACTGTGCTCCCACTAACCCTTTTGTAGACACAAGGTTCATCTTCATTCTTGATGAAACCAAACTGTTTGATTGCATCATCGAATCGAAGATTCCAGCTTCGAGAAGCTTGCTTTAGTCCATAAAGGGACTTATGCAGCTTGCATACTCTACCAGTATGCTTTGGATCTACAAAACCCTCAGGTTGTGTCATGTACACTTCCTCGAGGAGGTTTCCATTCAGAAACGCAGTTTTGACGTCCATCTGCCAGATCTCATAATCGTGGTATGCTGCAATAGCAAGTAAGATCCTAATGGACTTGAACATCGCGACTGGAGAAAAAGTTTCATCATAGTCAATACCATGAATTTGCTTGAAACCTTTAGCTACTAGTCTACCCTTATAGGTATGTACAAGTCCATTCATGTCAGTCTTTCTCTTAAAGACCCACTTACACCCAATGGGTTTGATCCCTTCAGGTGGATCAACCAAAGTCCATACTTGGTTGGTGTACATGGAATCCATCTCGGATCTCATGGCCTCTAGCCATTTCTCAGAATCTGGGCTCATCACAGCTTCCTGATAGGAGGTAGGCTCGTTCTCAACGAGCATAACGTCATCATGGTCAGACAAGAGAAATGAGTATCTCTCAGGCTGACGACGTACCCTATCAGACCTGCGAAGAGGTAGGTCTACATGAACAGGTTGTTGTTCCACAGCTTCTTGTGCAACAACCTCATCAACCACCACACTTTGTGGTTCCTGTTCAACTTCCATCAAGGCTTCAGTGCTATTGTCCATGTCTTGAACTTCTTCAAGACTAAACGTACTCCCACTAGTCTTTCTAGAAACAAAGTCCCTTTCTAGAAATACTCCAGTCTTAGCAACAAACACTTTGTGCTGACTAGGAATGTAGAAGTAGTATCCCTTCGTTTCCTTGGGATACCCTATGAAATAACACTTATCAGATTTGGGTCCCAGTTTGTCTGAGACTTGACGTCGTACGTAAGCCTCACAACCCCAAACCCTCATGAAAGACATCTTGGGACTCCTCCCTGTCCATATCGTATATGGTGTCTTCATGACAGCCTTTGATGGAACACGGTTTAGTGTGAACGCTGTCGTGTCTAGAGCATATCCCCAAAAGGATATAGGAAGATCTGCGTGACTCATCATAGATCGTACCATATCTAATAAGGTACGATTCCTCCTTTCGGATACACCATTCCACTGTGGTGTTCCAGGGGGAGTGAGTTGGGATAGAATCCCACACTCAGCTAGGTAGTCACGAAACTCATGGCTCAAGTATTCTCCACCTCGATCTGATCAAAGTGTCACGCCCCGAGGAGCTGCCCGTCCGATACCGACCGGACTGCCACTCCCTCGTCCGACGGACAATTCAGAAACCTAACCTCTACGACCACCTCAGATAATTGTACCACAGCCTATAGGGCTGGAACAACTATCTGCAATCAACAAAAGCGAGACGGCGATGAAAGCTGCGTACCGGTACGATTTACGACAAACACAAAGCACAAGGCCTCCATGGCTCACAAAAGTACAACTATACCGTCGTATAAAAGGACACGACCAAACACGAATACAGCAGCGGAAAAATAAAATAAAAGAACAGAGAATGGGTACCAACAAGTACCACTACAAAGTAAAAGAAACATCCCGGAGTCATCTCGAAGAAATACGCGAACTGGGACAGGCTGCCGAGCACTCCAGACAATCATCCTGAAATAAAAACAGGGAGCTAACGGGGTGAGTAACAATACTCAGCGGATATCTCATCAGATATACAAGATAGTCTAGCTAGCAATAGAGTAACAGGCTATCGAATTAACACAGGTACATACAGTGGTAGACATAATTGGAATAGGAATAGAAATATCATACCAAGGTAGCTGAGTCGTCGAAACTGACATAAGGGTCTCCTGTATGTACATGTCAATCATATGCAGCATCCAAGTATAACAAACACGGGCAAGTGCAAAAGATTCATATGCACATGGTGCAATGACATGGTCACCTCTGTCGCCGGTCAGACATCATCCGCTACGTACGGGAGGAAGCTGAGCGGAGGCCACCCTCCTGCGTAGAGCTGTGACTGCCGTCCGTACTCTGCCGCTGCTACTCCTGAGCAACCGAGTAGACGGTATGCTGTCGGTGTAACACCCCTATTCCATGACCTATCCTGGTGATATCAATAATAGCCCCAGGCCAAAACCTATCCTGGCGATATCTATATCCGCCCCAGGCCATCACCTATCCTGGCTATATCAATAACAGCCCCAGGCCAAAACCTATCCTGGCGGTATCTACATCCGCCCCAGGCCATCACCTATCCTGGCTATATCAATAACAGCCCCAGGCCAAAACCTATCCTGGCGGTATCTATATCAGCCCCAGGCCATCACCTATCCTGGCTATATCATTATCAGCCCCAGGTCATCTCTGGAGGATATCTCTATCTGAGTGTTAACACCTGCCCCATGTATATAAATGGGGGAGAGACTTATCTCTCTCAACTCCTGGTATATGGGCTACTCAAGGAGGGACCTCTGCCTGCTACCACGCTCCGATTCACTAACCCATGAGTGCATGAGCGGAGCAGCACAGAGCACACTACCCATACCCCGTCAACCACTAACCCATGAGTGGCCGTATGGATAGGTCAGTATGACTGTCGACCTGACTCACCCATAAGGGGCCACTGATCGACAGTGATGCACAGTGCACGATGATGCATGACTCTGGTCAAACAACATCCACTATCTAATCCACCTATATCAACATGATATGCAAGGATCATAAATAATGCACCATAGCCTATATCCTAAGGGTGTAGATATCACCTATCAGGTATATCATCAACAGTATCCGCAAAGGTAGGCAGGTATAAAATACTACATTACTCTACCGCTAAACATAGCATATCAAGTATATCACTATGACTAATCTAAAAGATAAGTCAGAGATACCCGCCTCCGATGTAGTAGAATCGTGAGTGAAAACCCCCGTCTGAAATAATATCCGCCGCAAACGAAGTCCAAATAGTCGCGTCCACGACCTGTATCACATATACAATCTTAGCTATTTATGTGAATAATAAATAGGCTAGACACCCATATGAAAACCGGATTTAACCATCCAAACCCTAAGTGTGGTTCATGGTAATCCCAATCATATCATTAGGCTAACCCTAAGTTCCATTAGAATTAACCCTAATTAAGAATTAATCTCACTTAATCCTGACCTTATATCTCAATTCCTTCCCAAGCTAGCTCACGGCAATGATCAGAAATCCACCCATACACTACTAAAACTCACAGTGGAACATAATAAATGAAACCCTAGCCATTAAATCTGTGATCCATCAAAACTGCAAGAACACACAACACACCATTTATCACGAGATCAACTCAAATCGAGCAGTATCCAATCTAATACTATAACTATAAGAACAGCAGGTATCCGCACCATGATTAGAGAACCACAAATCCAAATAGAACTTAGGTTCAAAGCTCGATCTCCAATTAAAACTTTACCTCAGTCTATACCATCCCAGAAACAGGATCTTCACATCGCAAATGAAGAACACAAAGGGAAACCCATGATCTATACCAACAGCATCATCCGAATCCCAAAATTGAGATCGAAATCAATAAGAACAACCCATTCAATCAGAAATCTAGATTGATCCTTACCCGTGATTCACGACTCCACTGTTGCAATCCGCAAGAACCAGCAAAGATCCTCGGAAGCACTCAACAGTATACGGTGCCCTGCGTCCCGAGCTCATCTCCAATAGGGCGAGAACGGTAGAGGAAGAGGTTCAATCACAACATCCCTACATCGCAGATACCCACAAAATCAGCCAACGATTTAGACCAAGAACTTCAGAGTCCAACGCCATTGACATTCGCATCACAATCGTGGAAGAAAACTCGATCAAAAACCCTAACTCACCTCTACTCGTCGGAGAGAATGAGGAGCCGCCGACAGTTAGATCGAAGTTTTCCCCCCCTTCCGCGTCTCCCTCCCAACGGAAAGATGAGGTACGCGACCGGCTTCAGTGTTCTGCTCGGCCGAGGGTGATCGAAATCGACTGCTTCTATCGATCGTCGGCAGAGAAGGGTTGAGCGGAGAAGAAGAGGAAACAAAAGGAAAGGGGCTCGCGCGATCTGTGCTCGCAAACCGCCGCCACCGAGCCCTAATAAGCGGACTTTTTACACTCAACCCCTCCTATTTACTTATTCGCCCAAAAGCCCTTAATTCCGATACATTTACATCTTAGTCCTTAAAGTTATCTGAATGTTAACACGAAGTATCTTAATACTCTTGCCAAGTTGGTTCTGTACTTCATTTCTGAATTCTTTGAACTTTTCAAAGGATTCTGACTTATGTGTCATCAAATACACATAGCCATATCTACTGAAGTCATCAGTAAATGTGATGAAGTACCTGTAACCACCTCTGGCAGCGACATTGAAAGGGCCACATACATCACTATGTATGAGTCCTAACAAGTCTGTCGCTCTTTCGCTATGTCCACTAAAGGGAGTCTTAGTCATCTTGCCTAGAAGGCATGACTCGCATGTCTCATATGACTCAAAATTAAATGAGTCCAGCAAACCATCCTTATGGAGCTGGGACAAGCGACTCTCATTTATGTGGCCTAAGCGACAGTGCCAGAGATAGGTTGGGTTCAACTCATTTGATCTCAACCTCTTGGTATTCACATTATAGATAGGGCTCTCTAAGTCTAGAATATAGAGGTCATTCATCAGATGTGCGCTACAATAGAACATATCCTTTAAATAAACAGAACAACATTTGTCCTTTATTATGAATGAAAAACCTTTGTTATCTAAACATGAAACTGAAATGATATTCTTTGTTAGTACAGGTACATAACAACAGTTATTCAATTCCAGTACAAGCCCAGAGGGTAGAGATAGAAAGTAAGTCCCTATAGCAACAGCAGCAACCTTTGCTCCATTGCCTACTCGTAGGTCCACCTCGCCCTTGGCCAATGCCCTGCTATTTCTCAGCGCCTGCACATTAGTACAAATGTGAGAAGCACACCCAGTATCTAATACCCATGATGTAGAAATAGAAAGGTTGACTTCTATAACATTTATACCTGAAGTAGAAGTCTCACTTCTCTTCTTCTTCAGATCTTCCAGGTATACCTTGCAGTTCCGCTTCCAATGCCCAGTCTTACCGCAGTGGAAGCAGGTAGCATCCTTAGCAACCCCACCTTTAGGTTTGAGTGTTGAAGAGCTGGCTTTGCCCTTGGTTTGGGTCTTACCCTTACCTTTGGGCTTCCACTTGCCCTTACCCTTGCCCTTTTGTACCATTAGGACGGTACTGGACTTGGCAGTGGTGAGATTAGGCTCAGCAGTTCTTAACATGTTGAGTATCTCGGGTAGTGGTTTGTCTAATTCGTTCATGTTGTAGTTCATGACGAATTGACGGTAACTCACCGGCAACGATTGCAGGATCAGATCGGTAGCCAGCTCTTGGCCCAAAGGGAACCCCAACCTCTCGAGGTTCTCGACGTACCCAATCATTTTGAGTGCGTGAGTTCCTACAGAGGTTCCCTCTTTCATCTTGCATGAAAAGAGGGCCTGAGTCACTTCAAACCTCTCATGCCTTGCCTGCCCTTGATATAGTTGCTTGAGATGGCCAATCATATCAAAAGCATTCATTTTCTCGTGTTGCTTCTGAAGCTAAGGAGACATACAACATAGCATTAGGCATGACACGTCTAACGCGTCATCTAGATGCTTCTGATGAGCATCTCTAACACTACGAGCGGCAGAGGCTGGTGGTGCATCAGGAACTGCTTGCTCCAGAACATACAGCTTACGTTCCTGCGTGAGGACTATCCTCAGATTCCTGTACCAGTCTAGGAAATTAGCTCCTAGGAGCTTGTCCTTCTCAAGAACAGATCGTAGAGAGAGAGTGTTCGTGTTTGACATGGTAATCTACAACATAAAATGCAGAAAATAAATATCCACCATTGTATCATATTTTATTTATCATTTAACTAGGCCTTTAATTAAATGATGCTCCCACTGAATTATAGGGCTTTGGTAGAATCGAGTCATAAATGTAGTAAAACCACACTACTAGATCCACACCAACTAACTATAATTCTCGTAGGTCAAGATCCACATCATACTACGCCTTGAGTTAGCTTTGGCTAAATCGCCCAAGACTTAGTATGATCGGTAGGTACTAATTACCAATTACATCTCTATGTAACTCTTGTTTATAGGATAAAGAATTAACATTTATGAATAATCTTGAGTTAGCTTTGGCTAAATCGCCCAAGACTATTGATAAATGCGATCTTGTCCTACCTTTCCAACTATTGGAGTATGTCTATAGTTAGGCTCGATCAAATTGAGCTAACTAGTTACTCAATCTAATTGAGCTCAATCTAACCCAAGCGTGATTGAGCTTGGGTTAGGTGCATCTCCACGGCGGTGTATTAGGTGCACATTAAGATGTGGTTCCCACATTACATGTGCATCACATACACTCATGTATATTCTATTCTATACTAACATGCATCACATACATATAAAGAAAAATAAAATATACAAGAAAATTAAAGTGTGATTAGTCATGGCCCTACTAAGATCTTCTCAAGCCAATGAGAAGATCCTTTGGTCAACCTAGGGTCTAGGCAGCAGCTTCTCCAAGCTCCTCCTTCCAGAACCCCATGTGTTGTCGGCTTGCTTCCCACGAGTCCGTCTTCTCCAGAATTTCCTTCATCTTCAATTTTGTACATTACAAAATTTATACTCGAGTTACATTCGAGTCTTAAACTAATTTTAACAGAAATAATAAATAAAAGGCCGACACGCAGGTCGCAATCACAATACAACACACACAACACAAATAACGGCACGCAGGCCGTAATATGAATTACACACATATTTTAATCTAATTAAAATAGGATCTTGGGCCATGACCATCACACTACTGTACATAATTCAAAATTATGTATTTTACAGAAATTTAACTAATTTTTCTATGTATTTTACGAATTTTATGAGTCACAACTCCACGGCGGTCCCGTTAAGCGGGTTTCGGGCACAATCACGTGACAAGGCCCCTTGCGGGGTTAGGGGCGGTGCCCCTACTCACGAAATTAATTTCATGAGTGTCGTATCGCGATCTAACAGTGCCTAACCCGCTGTCCCAAAATCTATTTGGGCGAAACTTGCCGTTTCGGAGAAGTTTTTCTCGGTGGTCGAAGTGTACAAGTGCTTCGCACTCATTGCTTCGCCTCTACGAGAAAAATACTCACAAAATCCTAAAAATTAGAAAAATTACAGAATCATAAACTACTCTAAATTTTGTATCCCATACAAAAAAAAATAAATACGTGCTTCGCACGTGGCTCTGATACCACTGTTGGGTTTTTTGGGCCGCGAAAACCGCCTTTTCACGTCGCGGAAACCCCGAGAACCCAAAGCCATGGATCTCGTGCGAAGAAAAATTCCGAAACAAAAATCAAGTATTCATTTCATGCTCAAAACTCGATCTACTCCTAGATCTAAAGAGGGATAAACCATTTTACCTTTGGTGCGTGCCCCGCTTAATCCCGCTCGCTCCTTTTGGATGTTGGATCTCTAGGACATCAAGTGCCGTCCCTCTAGAAGTATCCACGCGAACAAAGTGGATGGAGGAAACCCTTTAGGTGTGCTAGCACCTTTCAAGGGTTCGGCCAAGAGGAGAAGAAGAAGAAGAGCACCAACAACTTGGAGGAGGAAGAAGAGAAGACACACCTTTTTAGAAAAATAGAACCAAAACTTGGTTTTATTCTCTCATTATGGCCGGCCACATAATGGCCATTAATGGCCATTAAGTGGCCGGCCATAAACCCCCTTTCAATTTGAATTCAAATTCAAATGGGGGGTTACAACCTTTGGAGATGATGTGGAGCATCATCATTGGTCAAATACCAAGCCAAGTCATCACTTGGTCAAGTCAAGGTGAGGTGGCCTTTTGGTCAAGTCAAACTTGACCATTAATCTTCCTTGATGAGGTGGCATCCACACTTAATGCTCTTGATGATGTGGAGCATCATCAATAGTTGGCTCCATGCCAATTCATCACCATGATGTGGCATTAAGTCAAGTCTAACTTGAGGTGGATTTGGGTCAAGTCAAACTTGCCTTTTATGGACTTTCCATATTTAGTCAAGTCAAACTTGACTCCATTTCTTCTCCCATGTCAAGTCTAACTTGAAGTGGAACCAAGTCAAGTCAAACTTGATTTGGATTTGGGTCAAGTCAAACTTGCCTTTTATGGACTTTCCATATTTAGCCAAGTCAAACTTGACTTCATTTTTTCTCCATCTATTTGTTCTTTGTGTGTGACCCTATAGGTTCTTGTAACGTTGGCAATGCTTCTAACATCTTAGAAACATAAGCAATGAGCGGTATCTAGCAACACATCATTGCTACCCAAGTTACAAGAATGTTGAGATCCAACATCACCAATGTGACTACTAATTATGACTTTCATAATATGTGACAATGTCCTTCTATCGTCGATATCTAGATTGATCTTCTATGAAGCATAGACCGTGTCATCCTCCAATCAATCTATGTGTCTTGAACTCCAAGTAGATTCACTATAATCAAATAAGCTCAATATCTCATATTGCCTTATTTGGGCATGGCCATGCACTTAGTGATCTCACTCTATCAAGACTATGATATCTCTCCCGTCATATAGGAGGGATAGATCCCATCTACATCACTCACATCCCTCCGCATAATTTGTTACATACCCAGTAATCGTCTTTATAGTCCACCCAGTTACGGGTGACGTTTGACGAAACCAAAGTACATAACTCCTTATGTAGGGAACTATGGTGACTTCAGGTCTAAGGACTAATAGTCATACTAATAGTCACATGAGAAAGTATATGACACTCATATAACGATCCATGATACTTTCTCATGGTGAGTTATTCAGTATACATTCTCCAATGCATACTCATGTGTCAACTTGATATCTCATATCCATGACTTGTGAAATCAAGTCATCGTGTTGACCTACATGCTAGTCTCTATGCATTAACATTGTCCCTGAATGTTAATACTTGACTAGGAATAATTAAGAGTAGTGTTCTCTATATCATCTCACTATCGATTCAACCAATCGATTGATATAGATATGAACCTACTACCAAGGACGTTATTACACTTAGTTATTTGGCACCAATACAAGTAAGTATAATAACCATAATCAAATGCCTTTATTTATATATATGAAATATGATACAATAAGTCCATACAACAACCATCACGTGATTGGCTCTAGGGCTCTCACTAACAGGGAAAATATGAAGAAGGCCGGACTTAAGTTACTGTTTTATCGCATACCTCTAATACGAGCCTCCTCTCCTCTTTTATAGTATCTTTTATCGTACCTCAACATTAATGATATATCTAATGGTGAGTCCTCAAGTATATGGAAACATCGTCAAATAATAAAATATCGATCCACATGGACTATTAATTATGTATTAGTCAAATATGTAAAGGTAAGCTATATAGCCGATCGCAGGATTGGTTTGGAGAGTTGATCTTTGGGAGAAGGGCTAGATAGGTGGAATATAGGATTTTGGTTTTCACTACCATGTTAGTTGATGCCCTATGAATTGTTCATATCCTAATCTCGATGTCTATGTTCTTGCAAATATCCTAACTAGGTATCGGTGCTAGCCCTGCAAAAGTGCACCGAAGTGCTTCCTCCTTGGGATCCAATACCATTAAGTAGAGTAGGTAACCTAAAGAATCTGATTAAAAGTAACCCTTTGTTACTAAGGACCCTTGGTCATACGTTTATAGATTATGCCAAACGCTTCCTAACATAGGATAGGGCCGGAGAAATCCATTAGTAATGTTAGCTAATCTTCTGTAAAGGATTGACCTCTATTTCGAGGAAATGTCCGAGATGTCCGGTTAAAGGTAGCCTCTGTCACTAAGGCTCGTTGGTCATATGATCTAAGACATTCCCTTTATATGGTGGTCAAACCCTCATAACTACATGTATTCACCATACAAGTATTCCAATAAACACATACAAGGCACAATACATAGTTCATATAACATTATCACATTAACTACTTCCTACCTTCTAAATATGGAGAATCTACTCTATTATAAAGGAGATGCAACAAGAAAATAAGATATAAAGCTTCTATAAGCCTAAACAAAGAGGGAGAGGGAAGAGAGAACTTATCGTTGAAGTGCGAGTCTTCTTGGAGGATCTCCTCGCTCTGGAGGTGGATGGATCGTGGAGGGTGGCAACAATGGCGACACCCGCTCTAGGGTCTCCCCTAGAGGGAAGAACCCTTCCAAGGAAAAGGGACAAAGCCTTAGGCCAAAGATGTGTACCCTAGAGGAAGGGTCGCATTTTATTTGGGGGTGAGGGGGGGGGGGGGGGCATGAGGCACTGCCTAGTGTGTGTGTTGCTGGAAAACTGTCGCATGACCATGCGGTCCCGCACGGTCATGTCATACAAGATGCGATGAACATTGCATGGGTCATGCGGTTTCGCACGGGCCCTTCGTGCACTATGCTCCAAAACAACTACACGGTTGTGCGATCCAACACAGTCGTGCTGTGCGTTAAGAGACTAGAAGTAGTCATGCTCTTGAGTTAGAATAAAATTTGGACTAAGCAGGGGATGAGACCGCGGCTGGATCGCAGCAACACGGGCACCCCTATAAGCACATGGGCACTCGTATAACCCTAAATAAGGGGTTTTCGACCAAAGTCTTAAGACAACTTTTTAACAACTTTTTTTCTCTCGTATGCTGCTCCGAATCGATCTAGAGATGATGAAACACTACTCCAGTAACAACACGCCTTTCCTTTATTTCATTTGAAGTTGCTGGTATTCTTATTCTTTTTCTTGTACTTAAACATTGCATTCTTTTACTCATTTGCGACTTATATAATTGCTCAAAGTAAATGGTCAAGGATCTTAGGCCTTGGAGTAGGAATCGTTACAAACTCCAAAACAAGTAAAAATAAATGGTGTTAGCCGTGTTTTTTTACTTTACATTCTAATACGTACTCGCTTATCTTTCGAATCCAAAGAGTTTCTTGAAAGTGATATTCACCCCGCCCCCTTTATCGCTTTCTACGATCCTACAATTGATATCGAAGAAGGGTTTGCTCAGATTCGGTGAAACCACCATTTGAGCATTTTTTTCTAGATTTATGCTTTTCGAACTAATCAGAAACGATGCTATTGCCTCCTTCTGATATTTTTCTCGTTCGTACTTTTTTTATTTCTCAAAGTTGATGCAATACTACGCAAAAGTTCTTTTTCTTTTATTTCTTCCCACACTACTAATCCAAGACCAAGTCTTGGTATGAGTTTCTCTATTTGTGTTGTTGCTAGATTCTCATTCTTCTCCCTCAATGGCCCAACAAGAAGGCTACAACACTGCTTGTCCTCCTTTGTTCTCTGGAGAGGTCTTCGGCTACTGAAAAAGCTATATGGAAGTCCACTTGAAAACTCAAGTGGACACATGGATCATCATCCAAGATGGCCTCAACATTCTACGAAATACACAAGGTGATCTATTGGGATACACCGAATGGGACTAACCATTGAAGGAGAAAATAGAAGTGAATGCTAAGGCGACCCAAACCTTCAGTGTGGTCTCAACAAAGAAGAGTTCAACCATGTCAGTCCTTACAACATTGCAAAAGAACTATGGAACAAGCTTATTGAACTTCATGAAAGAACTTCCAACACAAAGATAAGCAAGCGTGACCTGTTGTTGAACAAACTGTACAATATGAAGATGCAAGAAGGGGAGATTGCTCTGCAACTAGACGCTTGAATCTAGGAGCTGATGAACAACTTTCATGTGATCGACCACAAATTAGATAATCGTGACTTGGTAAGGTATGTACTAAATTATTTTCCAAGGAACACCTTGTGGGAATCCATGGTGGATGCTTACAAGGTTTCTAAGGATCTTTCTTCAAATAGATTAGATAAATTATTTTTTGAATTTGAATTGCATGAACAAACTAATCGTATACTAGTCGAGAGAGGTATTGCTTTGGTTGTAGGTAAACCTAAGAAGAAAAAGCTGCCACCCAAACTCGAGTCTGACTCCAACTTGGAGTCTGACGAAGAGGACATTGATTACACAGAACTAGTTAATCTAGTTCGGAGGATGTACAAAAAGCGTCATGTTCAAAAAAAAGAAGAAAGCAGTTCAGTTAAAAGATGATCCGACAGAACCAAGCACAAGCCAAAAGAAGAAGGCAGAGATCACCTGTTACGGGTGCAATAAGAAGGGTCACACTTTAAATCGGAGTGCCCCAACTTAAAAGAAGCAAAGAAGAAACGATGAAAGAAGGTGCTTCAAGTTACCTGAGACGAGTCTTCCTCAGAGGAGTCAAATGAAGAAGAACTGCCCCACTCGAACCTTCTTGCACTGATGGTATCAGATAAACTAGACACCTAGTCTGAGTCAGAACTAGAGCCGGAGCAAAGCAACAAAACGATCTACTTTTTAGAAAAAGGCCGACTCACTATAAGTGGCTACTTTTAACTTAAACTCTATGACTTGATCTCCTATCTATCTCGTAAGTTGGCTAAATTCAACATTCGAGTCAAGTCCCTCCAAAAGGAGGTACAAGCCCTTAAGGAGGAGGCTAACTCAAGTTCACTGTCTAAAACCGTTCAGAAAAGAACCTCTACTCAAGTTCAACAACTTGAGGAAGAGAATTACTCTCTGAAAACTCAAGTCAAGGAATTTAGAGTATCCTTAGAGCGGTTCACTTTGAGTTCCAAGAATCTTGATATAATTCTTGGAAAATAAAAGGTCGTTCTTAACCAATCTAGAATTGGATATAGAACTAATTCACGTTATAGATCTTACATTTCAATTGTGAACCGTACTAGCACCCGAGTCCAAGCATGGGTTCGCAAACTAAGCTTGACAAATCAAGCAGGACCAAATCACTATTGGATCCCCAAGGATCAAGTTCATTACCTGGATAGACCATATTGAGGCTATAATCCAGGGGGAGCCAATAGAAAGACCATATATGTTATTAGATAAAATTTTGCATGCTTGTCATAATTGTTTGATTACTTGTTTATTTATCTTTCTGCAAATTTTCATGCTTAGGACTAGAAATGGTTAGATAAGGACTAGACTTGATTGAAACTTACACAACCTAGTATTAGGGTGAGGCGAGCTGATGGTATGTTAGGAAAGTCTTTCTAAGGAGTCAGGTAGGGTAAGGGGTACCCTATTTGATCCTTTTAACCCGGTAGAACTAGCCGAAGCTACCTCGTCATATCCTCGACTAGTTAGACTAGAGATTCTCAAAGAGTAAATTAAAGATATATATATTTTTAAAAGGCTTTGTTTAGGAAAGGGTCATTGTTTCGATACTCAAGAAGACTCTTATGTCTCGCCAAGACCTGGAAACCGATTATTAAAATGTATTTTTAAGTTACTAATTGTTAAACTTAAATCTAATTCAAAGTTCAATCAAATTTTAGATTTCACTTAAATTTAAAGATAAAAAATTTAATACATCTCACAAAATAGATAAGGTTTCCTGTTTTGTTACATAGAATTGAGTGAGATGTTTAGGACCTAAAAAGATTAGTTTCCAAACCTACCAAACAAACCCAATTAATTTTACCTTTAAATTATTAAACTAATTTAAAATTTTACCCTTACTAAAATTCTAACATAAAATTCTTAATTTAATTCAATTTCTCAAAATTCAAAGTAATTTAATTTTCCAAAGCAAAGTTAATGTTTAAAATCTGACTTAATTTTTAAAATAAATTTAATTAAAAATTTCAAAATAAACATAATTTTTAAAATCCAAGTTAATTTAACTTAATTTTTCCAAAACAAACATAACTTTTTCAAAATTTAACCTAATTTTTTCAAAATAAATTTAACTTAACTTTTTCAAAATTTAACTTAATTTTTTAAGACAAATTTAACTTAATTGTTTTTCAAAATAAAATTTAACTTAATTTTTTAAAAATAAATATAACTTAATTGATTTATAAAATAAAATTTAACTTAATTTAAATTATTTTTCTCAAAAATAAATTTAACTTAATTTTTTTAAAAACAAATTTAACATAACTTTTTCAAAATTTAACTTAATTTTTTAAAACAAATTTAACTTAATTTTTTCATAACAAATCTAACTTAATATTTTCAAAAAAAAATTAACTTAGTTTTTTAAAATCAAACTTAATGTTTTTTTTCAAACTCAATGTTAATTAATGTTTTCAAAATCTAACCTAATTTTTTTTCAATCTTAATTTTTAAAAATATAACTAAATTCTGTCAAACTTATTTTTCAAAATCAAACTTAATATTTTTCTTTCAAAATCTAACTAAATTTGATTTCAACTTAATTAATTTCTTGGAAATAAAATTTAAAAATCATTACTTGAGTGCTTGATGTGATTTAATGCCCTAGTCAACCTTTAGTCAATCGAGTACTCATAAAGGTCATGGGCGCCCGCCAATTTTTTGAACCATGGACCTAGGAAGTTCCTAGGTGCCTCATGAGTCATATCATAGGCGCCCTTAGTTTTCCAAAACCAGGGGTGGCCACTTGATCATGGACTTGATCCATGGCGCCCTTTGGCTTCCGAGCGCCCGACTGATAAGCCACCATACAAAATCCCCAAATCCACAAGATAGGCACCCTTTGATGGATCGTCTAGGCGTGCTAGAGGGGGGAGGGGGATGAATAGCCCTTTTTCGGTTTGATCTCTACAAAGTTGTTAGCGCAGCGGAAATAATATGCAAATGAAAAGATTAACAATGCTAACAACCAACCGTTTACTTGGTATCCACCTAGATGGGTGACTAATCCAAGGATCCACGCCGTACACCAGTTCCACTATGAAAAATTCTCCTTCAGGTGGAGAAACCTTTACACTGGTGATCTTCCTCTTTTCAGGATACAGTAGAATACAAGAGAGGAAGTAGAGAACACTCTTCAGACGAGCATCACTTCGACACTGTACGGAATCGTACCGCTCACGTGCAAAAAGGTGCTCTTTTTATAGGTGAAGAGGACAAACTCGCAGTCTGTCCAGCCCCGCACCAGTCGACTGCCCCTGGGGCAGTCGACTGGCCTAGCATTAATTGCTAGCCAACAGCTAGTTTTCGGGTATACCAGTCGACTGCCCCAAGGGCAGTCGACTGGTTCGAGGCCGAAATCTTTCTGTGAGTTTTGGCAGTCGACTGGCCCTGAGCTAGTCGACTGCCCTGCCTCTCAACCTAGTTCCAGCAACTCCGGACCTTCTCCTTCACGTATGCCTTCAGGTCTGCTCCCTTGACTTACCTCTTGAAGTCCTCTTCCTCTGGCTATCGTCCCTCGGATGCGCACGCAAGCCTTCCCTTGGCTTGCCTCCATGCCACCCTTCACGTGTGCCCTTGAAGTCCACTTCCCGGCTTTCCCTTGGAGCTCTCGTCCCTCGGCTCTCGTCCATCGGATATGTCCACTATGTGTGATTCTCCAAGTCCTGCAAACTCAATCACACACATCAAACACAACATAACACTCTAACCTTAAACATATTCACACACATACATCAAAACCATGATCTTCCAATCATTTAAGGGCCGATTGCCTCAACAATCTCCCCCTTTTTGATGTGTGGTAATATGTTTAAGTTTAGAGATAAATAACAACCACAATAGCAATAGCAATAGATAGCAATTGAAAAAGCATAAGACATAGTAACCCTAAGAGGTAACCTCCCCCTTAATCCATGTCTTCTCCCCATTTTCAATTCTAATCATAATCTAAGTTAAGTTTCCACTTAACACTAAACATTATTAAAAATGTAAGACATATTAAAACCTAAGAGGTAATCTCCCCCTGAATCCATGTCTTCTCCCCATTTTTAATCATTTAAGGTCTAAGTGAGAAAGAAAATCTTAAACCATCCATTCCAAGTTAAAATTCTAACTTAAACCACCCATTCTCCCCCTTTGACACCATCAAAATGATTACCTTAAGCAACCCAATCCTATGACATCAAATGAGAGAATACTTGATTTCTGAAAATTCGCACAGCAGCTGAAAACAGACGTGCCAGTCGACTGCCCATGGGGCAGTCGACTAATACGCTATTAGTCTAAAATTTCAGCTTTTCTACCGAATTTCAGAAACTTCCAGAAAATTTCAGAAAATACCAAAAATTATAAAATTTTACAGACATGTTTGAAATGATATACTCTATCTAGAAAAAATATTAGTCCATATAAAATTTCAAACATGCATGACTTTTGATAAAAATCAAAAAACCTTGAAAACCACTACATTTTGTATCAAACTTACAATCCAATTTTGCAATTATATAGCTTTCAAAAGCATGACAAAGCATATAAAACATGAAATGGTTTTTAAGTGTTTAAAATGTCCAACTATGATCTTTGGGCAAAGTGTCCATTGATTAAACACTTGCCTTCCTCATAGTTGGTCTAATTTTCATATTTTGATACTTCTAATGGTTCAACAATGTGCCACAAGCACAAGTGAGCCAAATGTATCACCCTAATGGATCAAGCACCCTTTTCCAAAGCTAATATCTCCAAGTTCATCTTATACTTCCACAAAACACATTCCAAGGCCTCTTTTTAAGGATGTAAACTCCGATTCGGGAAGAGGCTTGGTAAAGATGTCGGCTAGGTTCGACTTTGACTCAACATAGCGTAATTCTATGTCTCCCCTTGCCACATGGTCTCTAATGAAGTGATGTTTCACTTCAATGTGTTTTATCCTAGAATGGTGAACTAGATTTTTGGTTAGATTGATTGTACTTATATTATCACACAAGACTTTGACCTTGGTGTAATGTAACTCATAATCCTCTAAGGTGTGCATGATCCAAAGGAGTTGGGAAACACACCCACCCATTGCCACATATTCCTCCTCCGTTGTTGATAGGGCAACGTATGGTTGTTTCCTACTACTCCAACTAACTAAGGAAGACCCAAGGAATTGACACCCTCCACTAGTACTCTTCCTATCTAGCTTACAACCCGCATAGTCCGAGTCGGTGTATCCAATTAGATCAACACTAGGGGTTCTAGGATACTAAAGTCTGACATTAAGGGTACATTTAACATACCTTAGGATCCTCTTAACTACAACCAAATGGGACTCTATTGTACAAGATTGGTACCTAGCACACATACCTACCGCAAAAAGTATATCGGGTCTACTAGCGGTTAGGTATAGTAAGCTACCAATCATGCTCCTATATTGTTTAGAGTCTACCATTTTCCTTTCAAGGTCACTATCCATTTTCACATTGGTTCCTATGGGTGTAGATGCTACCTTAGCATTTTCTAAACCAAATTTCTTTAATATCTCCTTAGCATATTTGGTTTGAAAGACATGTGTACCTTCATTAGTTTGCTTAACCTGAAGTCCTAAAAAGAAGGTTAACTCTCCTACAAGACTCATCTCAAATTCATCTTCCATACACTTGATGAATTCTTGTAGGAAGCCATTATTTGTTGACCCAAAATGATATCGTCTACATAGACTTGGGCAACAAATATGTCCTTATCTTTTGATTTTAGGAACAAAGTAGGGTCAATTGTTTCTCTCTTAAACCCCTTAGACACTAAAAATGAAGAAAGCCTTTCATACCAAGCTTGGGGAGCTTGTTTCAATCCATATAAGACTTTTCTTAATTTGTAAACGTGTCTTGGATAGTTAGGGTCCTCAAACCCGGGGGGTTGTTCTACATAGACCTCTTCCTTAATGATCCCATTAAGGAATGCCGACTTCACATCCATTTGGTGAAGTGTGAAACCTATGTGAGCGGCATAGGCTAGTAGAATTCTAATAGATTCTAATCTAGCTACGGGGGCATAAGTCTCATCATAATCTAATCCCTCAACTTGGTTAAACCCCCTAGCTACCAATCTAGCCTTGTTCCTAGTAATTTTACCTTGGTCATCTAGCTTGTTCCTAAAGACCCATCTTGTGGTTACAATGGTGCAATCATTGGGCCTAGGAACCAACTCCCAAACTTCACTCCTCTCAAATTGATTTAGCTCTTCTTGCATGGCTAAGACTCAATCCACATCTCCCAATGCTTCATCAATAGACTTGGGTTCTAATTGAGAGATTAGAGCTATTTGACTAGTTTGATCCCTAAAATAGGACCTAGTCCTTACTCCTTGAGTTACATCACCTACTATTTGGTCAATAGGGTGATCATGGTGATGTCTCAAGGGCTTAGAGGTTGTAGGTTCATTTACTCCTTCTTCCTCATCCTCTAGGGTACTTCTAGCTCTCCCTTGATCATTGCCCTCTAAATGTGGGTCTTGGATTCTTTGGGCAAGGGGTTGGACCTCTTCTATATCCTTATCAATTGAGACTTTTCTAGGGTAGGTACTAGTTGTTTCATCAAACTTAACATTTGAAGACTCCTCAATCACTTTTGTCCTCTTGTTGTAAAGTCTATAGCCCCTACTAGTTAGTGAGTACCTTACTAGAATTCCCTCATCTGCTTTTGACTCAAATTTCCTTAGGTCATCTTTGGTATTTAAGATGTATACTTTACATCCAAAGACCCTAAAGTAATGGACTTGTGGTACTCTCCCATTCCATAATTCAAAAGGTGTTTTTCCTAGGAACCTATGTACCAACACCCGGTTTTGAATATAGCAAGCGGTGTTAACCGCTTCGGCCCAAAAGTAGCTAGGAAGGGAGTATGCATTAAGCATAGTCCTAGCAGCTTCTTGTAGGGCTCGGTTTCTCCTCTCAACTACCCCATTTTGTTGAGGAGTCCTTGGGCATGAAAATTCATGCTTGTATCCATTTTCAACACAAAATTGTGTGAAACTTACATTTTGGAACTCCCCACTGTGGTCACTCCTAATTCGGTTTATTTTGATATGTTTTTCGTTTTCTACCCTTTTACTAAATCCTATAAAAATCTCTAGGGTATCATCCTTATGTTTCAAAAAGTAAACCCATGTAAATCTAGAAAAATCATCTACTATGACTAGACAATATTTACTCCCTACAAGTGAGGGAGTACTATGACAATCAAATAAATCGATATGTAAAAGCTCTAATGGTAAAGAGGTAGTGGTTAGGGTTTTACCTTTGTGTGATGATTTTGATTGCTTACCCTCTTGGCATGCATCACACAATTTGGTCTTCTCATATTTGATCATTGGTAGCCCTTTCACCAACTCTTCCTTGGCCTCTCTTGCAATGCTTCTCATGTTGACATGTCCAAGCCTCCGGTGCCGCAACCACCCTTCTTCTTCTTTAGACATGAAACACTTAGCAACATTGTTAGTAGCATAAGCAAGATCAAGATAATATAAATTTGCCTCTCTAAACCCTTCTAACACGACATTATTTGACTCATTATGCCTAATTATGCACTTCTTAGCATGAAATTCAACCCTAAAACCGGCATCACATAATTGACTTACGCTAAGTAAATTGAACTTCATATCTTTTATTAGGAGTACCTTATGTATAGAAATCGTGGGAGATACCTCAATGGTGCCCCTACCAATAATCCTCAATTTTCCACTATTTCCAAAGGAGACCGTCCCTTCTCTTAGGTAGCTAATAGTAGTGAACTTGCTCACATCCCCGGTCATGTGTCTTGAGCATCCACTATCTACTATCCACATAGTTGAGGCTTCCTTCACCTTTACCTCACTTACCGAAGCTTCTAACTCGGATGATGAAGGGGAGGTGCTCTCATCTTCACTACTTGAGCTTCTTTCATGATCTGATGAATCTGAGTGGTCTTGTGCCATGAGAGCAATGTGGAAAACTTGCTCTTCTTCTTCCTCTGAGGATGATGGATCATCCCAAGTCGCCTTGAGGTTGGTGGCCCCCTTTTCCTTTCCCTTTGACTTCTTCTTGCCACTTTTCTTCTTCTCCTCCTTCTTGTCATCTCTTCTCTTCAATTGAGGACACTCGTTCTTCATGTGTCCCTCTTGGTGGCAGTTGTAGCATATAATGTCCTTGGCTTTACCCTTGCTTTTGGACCCTTTCCTAGCATAAGATTTGTTAGAAAAATTTCTAAAAGCTTTACGCATTTTTATTACCATGAATGCCTCTTGGTCGCTATCTATGGAGGCGCTGGATTCCTCTGAATCTGACGAGGAGGAGTAGACTACCTTCTTCTTCTCCTTCCTCTTCTTCTTCTCCTTTTCTACAACAAAGGCAATGCCCTTCTCTTTGGCCGAGACATTAGCTTGCTCGTGTAGTTCAAATTCACAGAATAAGTCGTCTAGTTTAACAATTGACAAATCCCTTGATACCTTGTATGTTGGTGCAGGAAGCACCATATCGAACCTTGTTTTGATATTGGCAAAGGATTCAAAGTTAAGTTTATTTGTGATCTAATAAAGTTACTCAAGTGTGCAGAGACAAAGTCCTAGCGAAGGATTGCTAGGCACCTGGCGAAGGAATGCCAGGAAATAAAGCCCTAGCGAAGGACTGCTAGGCACCTGGTGAAGGACTGCCAGGATACCAAGCCCTAGCGAAGGACTGCTAGGCACCTGGTGAAGGACTGCCAGGATACCAAGCCCTAGCAAAGGACTGCTAGTCACCAAAGACCTGGCGAAGGACTGCTGGGCACCAGGCGAAGGACTGCCTGGAACTAAAGACCTAGCGAAGGACTGCCTGGAACTAAAGACCTGGCGAAGGAATGCTAGGCACCGGGCGAAGGACAGCTCGGCATCCATGACCTGGCAAAGGACCGCCAAGCAAAAGTCCAACCAAAGGAGTGGTTGGCATCAGGTACATTCTCCCGAGAGGAGTAGGTGAGGACGCGTTCCCCGTCGAGGGAACAGTAGACGTCGGTTTGACCTAGGGCTCCATTTTGGAGACCAAAAGTCAGGACCAAGACAGCTAAGGCTGTATAAACTAACCACTTAATGTTTTGTTATGTTTTGGACTAACCCTGGATGCAGGACCGAAGGAACGACTGTCTGCAGCTCAGAGAGCCTCAAAGGAGTAAGGCAACAGCTGACCAGGGCGCCAGGAGTGTCCCGGGCGCCCCCAAGGTGAACACAAAACACACAAGTAAAAAGCACGCTTCGACAGTACATCCTGCGGGCGCCCCCGTGCTCCCGGGCGCCCCCAGCGCTCCGGGCGCCCCCAACAGCAAGCATCGAAGCGCAAGCCAGCGAAGCAAGGGATAAAGTTTGACCCGGTTAACCCGGGCGCCCCGAGCGCTCTGGGCGCCCCGGTCAAAACTGATCCCGAAGTCAAAGGGATCAGAAGCTGACCGAGATCAAGCCGGATCAAATGCCACGTGGGGGGGGGGGGCGCCCCCGACGATCCGGGTGCCCCCAGGGCTATTTAAAGGCCCCTCGACCCCAAGCTTCAATAACAACTTCCAATCAACGCTTCTACGCTCTTCTGCTCTCGCGCTTCGCCCCAGAATCCTTCCAACTCGAGCCGACGACGTCCTGCTACTCCGAAAAAGTTGATCTACCTCGGACGTCGGTAAAAGAGCTATTTAAGTTTACTGTACTGAATTCTGTAATAATCTTTTGTAAACTATTTGTGCCTCATATAGAATTGCCCAAAGTAAACGGTCAACGACCGTGGGCCTTGGAGTAGGAGTCGACCCAGGCTCCCAGGCTCCGAACCAAGTAAAATAGACCGTGTCTCTGTGTGATTTTGTTTTTATCAATTTCCGTTGCATACTTGCTCTAAGTGTTTCCGAAAAATGATTTCCGATATTCACCCCCCCTCTATCGGTTTATCGATCCAACATTGTATGCATTAACCATGGATGCCCACAAGGTGGTTCTGGGGAAGGCTTGTAGAACATACCTGATGATGTCCTGGTTCTCGATCTTCTCTCCAATCACATGGAGCTCATTGATTACCTCCTTCACCCTTCCATGTAGCTGGCTGACAGTCTCATTGCTCTTCATGGATAAGGATTGGAGTTGGGCCACGAGCAAGTCCTTCTTTGCTCTTCTGGACTCGTTTGACCCCTCATTCAGTTCCACCAATTTGTCCCACATTTCCTTGGCGCTCTTGAACGACCCCACCTTGTTCAGTTGCTCCTTTGAGAGCCCGCACTGCAGTGTGGTGGTGGCCTTGGCATTGGATTGCGCTCTCTTCATTATCTCCTTCGACCAGGATCTCATTGGTGTTGGTTCTCCTCTTTCATCGACGGGTGCCTCGAAGCCATCTGCAACACTAATCTAGTTTTCAATATTGTTCATAAGGTAGTATTGCATCCTACTTTTTCAGTAAGCGAAGTCGTTCCCATCGAAGAAGGCTGGTCGTGCGGTAGAGTATCCCTCTTGAAACGCCATTATACTTGCTCCGGTTGACGGTTAGTTCTTCTGAAATGAACCGGCTCTGATACCAACTGATGGATCGTCTAGGCGTACTAGAGGGGGGGGGGTGAAAAGCCCTTTTTCGGTTTGATCTCTACAAAGTTGTTAGCGCAGCGGAAATAATATGCAAATGAAAAGATTAACAATGCTAACAACCAACCGTTTACTTGGTATCCACTCAGATGGGTGACTAATCCAAGGATCCACGCCGTACACCAGTTCCACTATGAAAAATTATCCTTCAGGTGGAGAAACCTTTACACTGGTGATCTTCCTCATTTCAGAATACAGTAGAATACAAGAGAGGAAGTAGAGGACACTCTTCAAACAAGCAGCACTTTGACACTGTACAGAACCGTACCGCTCACATGCAAAAAGGTGCTCTTTTTATAGGTGAAGAGGACAAACTCGCAGTCTGTCCACCCCGAACCAGTCGACTGCCCCTGGGGCAGTCGACTGGTCTAGCATTAATTGCTAGCCAACGGCTAGTTTTCGGGGTATACCAGTCGACTGCCCCAAGGGTAGTCGACTGGTCCGAGGCCGAAAACTTTCTGTGAGTTTTGGCAGTCGACTGGCCCTGCCTCTCAGCCTAGTTCCAGCAACTCCGGACCTTCTCCTTCACGTATGCCTTTAGGTCTGTTCCCTTGGCTTGCCTCTTGAAGTCCTCTTCCTCTGGCTATCGTCCCTCGGATGTGCACGCAAGCCTTCCCTTGGCTTGCCTCCATGCCACCCTTCACGTGTGCCCTTGAAGTCCACTTCCCGGCTTTCCCTTGGAGCTCTCCTCCCTCGGCTCTCGTCCCTCAGATATGTCCACCATGTGTGATTCTCCAAGTCCTGCAAACTCAATCACATACATCAAACACAACATAACACTCTAACCTTAAACATATTCACACACACAAATCAAAATATTGATCTTCCAATCATTTAAGGGCCGATTGCCTCAACACCCTTTTCCCTCAAAAACCCCTTTTTCTCCTCCCTTTTCTCACTCCAAGCTCTATCGAGTAATTACGATTAACTGAGGGTCATCATTTCTCTTTATTATTAGTTATACCTCCTCGATAAGACCTTTATATTGACTTCTCTTTCATTTTTTAATTCAAATAAGCTATTTATCATTTTATTTTTCTGTTTAGTAAACACTGAGTTACTGAGGCTGACCCCTCTGATAAGTCCAGTCCTAACCCTAGATTCCCATCACTAGATTTTTACAATAGGTTTAGATTTACAATCTCCAAAACCCTTATGACCCATTATCTAAGTAGGTAATTCTATACTCAGTCTTGTCCCATATTTGTTGAGGTTATCAATCATTATCAGCTTGATAATCTAGTCTACTGCATCATTCCAATTAATACCACCCTATGTGTAGAATTTTACAACAACCTAGTAATGATTGATGACCATAGGTACTCCACTAGGGTTTAGACTTATGATCTTACTTTTACTCCTAACATGATCACCCATCACTTAGGGTTTCTAACCTCTCAGTCCACATTTCTTTGTTATCCTCCTAGGGACCTCCCCATTTCTGACCCCTACTTCCACATCACCCTCGGCACACTCTACACCTATTTCATTGGGGGTGAGAGGGATCCTACTGTCATCCACTATTGATCCCTTAACTTACATATTTAGGAATAAGCACTGTATCGAGTTCTAGTCCGATGTATTCTACCACTCACTTCTAGCTATGTAGCGATGATGAGGTCTTTTCATACCTTCTTACTTTATGCCTTTATTCATTGCCTTGACATTAACATCAGACTACACATCTTTCACACCATCTTCTATGCATCCAGCATCTCTACCTTAGGGTTAGTTCGTATGCCTTATTGTCACATCTTAACCTCTCACTTCTTAGCCTCAGGATGTGACATCTATATTAGTGAGGTTACCTATATGACCGAGTTCAACGAGATAGGGATTAGGAACTTTTCATTAGCCATTATAGACATCCAGACACTAGGGTCATGAATTAGAGACGACAGGGAGCTGCCCAACCTCAGGACAATCTGAGGCTGATGAGGATGACGTCGTGGTGGAGCTCGAGGCTTAGATGCAGTAGACATCACCACCTCCACCTCCTCTGACTATAGATGAGCGACTCACCCGGCTTGAGGTGGATGTATCTGAGTTTAGACATTAGATTTACACTTTGCAGGAGGAGCCGAAGGCCTGACACGTAGAGTTTTTGGAGGTAGTGGAGGTCTGATACGTAGAGATCAGATTGACGTCCGAGGCCTAGCACATAGAGCTTATGGCTATGCTTCGCTCATGGCATCCAGACTTGTCCTATTCCCAGACTTGATCTGCAATTGACTTTGTTTGGACCAAGGATCGACTTTTGTTAACTCTTTTACTTGACTTGTTAGGTTGGACTTGTGGTTGACTCATGGACATTGTTTGACTTGTTGACTTGTTGACTTTTTATGTTAACTTATATATTGATTTTCTTTTACAATTACTAGTTGAATTGCTTCGTAGAATAGGGTTCTTACTTTATTTTGGGTTTTCTTCCTTAATTTTTCCTTTCGGTCTTAAAATCATGTTTTTTTTTTCAAAAACCTTTATTTACTTAATTTTTTTTTTAAAAAAATTGCTTTTCTACTTAGCTTTGAAAATGATTTTAAAAATTATTTTATCAAAAATCATGATTTTATTCTTAGCCTTAAAAATAATTTTCAAAAATTGTTTTTTAAAAATTATGTTTTTATACTTAGGCTTAGCATGCTTCTATTTCCTTGTTTTTATACTTAGCCTTATTTTTGTTTTACTCTTTTTGCTACTTAGTTTTAGAAAAAATTATCTCCCTCGAAACTAGGACTTTCTTCGTTATGGAGTTAACTTAGGCTTAACCCTTAGTTTGCATGTTCCAATAGATTTATAAGACAACATCTCACAAGCACATTAGGGATACATTATTTGACAACTTAGATTGGGTTGAGATGCTTAGTCCTATGCCTTAACTTAAGATGTTTTAAGCTAGTGCATCAACACATGTTGGGGCAATAAATACATCTAAAATAGCAATCAAGTTATGTAATCCAACTTAGCAAATCTAACTTGATTAAATTACTTAATGTTGGTGCAAAGAGCATCAGTGATGAATAGTCATCCTCTAGGGTATCGATGTTTGACAATATACTAAGGTTAGTCAAAGTGATCATGGGTTAAGCCAAACAGGACCTGATGTTTGGTAGGATAAACCCAGGTTTGATCAAGCTTGACAAAGGGCTAGCCAAACAGGACCTGATGTTTGGCAGAATTATAAGTGACAATATACTTAGGTATAGTCAAAGTGATCAAGGGTTAAACCAAACAGGACCTTATGTTTGGAAGGGCAAACCCAGGTTTAATCAGGTTGACAAGGGATTAAGTCAAACAGGATCTGATGTTTGGCAGAGTGAATAAAACCTAGGGATGGTCAATTTGACCAAGGGATTAAATCAAACCGTACTTGAGGTTTGGGATGATACTTACTTGAAAGGTGGAAGGAAGAAATCTAGTCAGGATTAAGATGACTAGCAAAGAAATGATTATGGTGGAAGAAATCCTAGTGAGTGAAGCTAGGTGGAAGAAATCCTAGTGAGTGAAGCTAGGTGGAGGAAATCCTGGTGAGTGAAGCTGGGTCCTAGTGAGTGAAGCTAGGTGGACGAAGTCATGGTGAGTGAAGTTGGGCATGGAGTTTTGGTCAGGGAGACTGAGCATTAAGTCCTGGTCGGGGATCTAGCAACGGAGTCTTAGCCCAAGAGCTAAGACATTCTATACAATGAAAAAGCATTCAAGATGAACTCTGCGAGCAAGGAGGCTCCAGGAGAAAGTGTGCGACGCTTTGGAGTTCCAAACTGGTCGGGATCGTCGAGTTTGTTTGGTTTGATTTTAATTACAAGTTGTAATTATTGTTTCTATTTGTGCTTACTTTTAAACTATAAGATGAGTTTCTCTGCCCCAGGAAAGTCCAGAAAGGAGACCACTAGTGGACTCACGCTGAGTACTTAGGCCTTGGACGTACTGACCCTGGGGGGTTGGGAACCAAGTAAATCCCGCGAGTCATTCTGTTGACTTTCTTTTAATTTTATTTTATATTTTCGCTGCGTACTAACTTTGATAGAAAGACGAACAATGAAGTTTTCTGATGAAATTATTTGAGTCGATATTCACCCCCTCTATCGACTAGCATCGATCCTACACTTAACTTGACTAACCTAAGCGAAAGCTACTATTTCATAACAATTAGTAAATAATAAACTGGATTAGACAGGGGCTTGAGGACTTTTGAATATTTAAATTATTTTTTAAAAATATTGCTTGTTAACTTTTAATCATGCTTGAACTCAAATCATGCTTGGACTTAAATGGGTGAATAAAATTGGTTCTTTAATTTAACTCATCTTGCTTAGTTATTCAATTGTCCTTGTTACTTGGCATGATTCACTTATTTTTACTTAGATTGATTTATTTGCTTCACTTTAATTTTTTTCTTCTTATTATTCCGGACTCTGATACCTAATGAAAAAATATTTTTCAAACTTAATACTTTCAAAGATTTTCTTAAAAGTTGCTTCAATTGTTTTGGCTTTTTAAACACCCATACTTACTAATTAAAGTTTTTTTCCCTTAACTAAATATTTTTGATATATGCCATAGGGGGAGAGAAAGGAAAAATTACGAGAATTTTTGCTTTAAAAGAGTCTTTTCTTTTAAATATTTTCAAAGTATTATTTAATGGTTCAAAAATATTTTCAAAGTATTTTTCAAAATTTATTTTCAAAAGTCGATTGTTCAAACACTTTCAAAATATTATTTAAAGTAATTTTCAAAGTAATTTTTAAAGTATTTTTTAAAATTGTCCATATTCTCAAAACTTATTGAAAAATGCACATTTTCAAAGGTTTTAGGAGGAGAGTTACATATCAAGGTAGAACTTCATGTATTGTCAAAGTACTTAAAGCAAAATCTCTATATTTCCAAAACTCCTCAAATCTATTTACTACTTTGAAAATGGTTTAAAACCTTTCCAACATTGAAAATTTTGAGCAGTGCTTTCAAACTTATTTTGCTAATTTGAAACTTATTTAAAATGTTATTTTAACTTAATTTTTGATCTGGGTTGTCATAAATTAAAAGGAGAGAGATTGTTGGTGCCGAAAGTACCAGATTGAACCTTATTTTGATAATGACAAAGGGTTAAAAGTTAAGTGTACTTTTAGTTCTAATTAATTACACTAAGTATGCAGGAAAGTCCTAGTGTAACTGGGCACGAAGTCTTGATATGTAGGGTTGAGTATGAAGTCCTAGTTGAGGATTGGGCACCAAAGACCTGGTGAGTGAAGTTGGGCATGAAGACCTGACTGAGAGTTGGGGACTGAAGACCTGATGAGTGAAGCTGGGCATGAAGACATGGTTCAGAAGACTAGGCACGAAAACCTAACCGGGGGTTGAGCACTGAAGTCCTGATCCAAAAGATCGGGCAGAAGTCATAGCTGAGAGAGGACAACGGACAGAAGTCATGATAGTTTTTTTTGATGAATGACTAATAGCAGTGAAGATACCTCATATAAAACCAAACACAATCCATCAAATTAACTACCGAAATCACATTGAAATTTCTCAGGCAGTTCTTGATGTATGATGTTTATCATCTGAGGAGAAAATTGTTACGGGAAAGAACTACTAAAAGAATTTGAGAAGCCTCCAATGCCAACAAGTTTGGCCTCGATGCCTTAAAGGTGGTTTTCAACTTCCTACTCGATGGCCTGACCTTCTTGAACACCAAAGGGTACTTGATTTTGGAGTCAAGGAATTGCTTGGTGCTCTCCATCTTATAGAGCTTCGTAGGTATGGTGGCAGTTTTAATTATCTGAATGCCATGATATCTTACGCAATGACGAGAAGCCATCTCATCATACATTTGGTCGACTGCGCCATTGATAGTAGTATCACAGTATTCCTTGTACATGTTGTGATAACCAGTCCTGCTCTGATACTGCAACCATATGTCATACGTAGTTCTAGATTTTAGTTGGCTTGCGCTCAAATATCTCATTTATGGCGAGCATCTTCCCATTGCTCTTCTTAATCTTCTTTAGCTTCCTCAAGAAGTACCAAAACTTGGATTTGGCGCGGATATCATTAGTCGCCCACAACTTGATCCTGTAAATATTCGGATGTTGATCTGTCTCCGTTGGAAGACCTCTTCCAACAACCTGATACTGATGCAACCTGAAGGTCACCATGTCGACGCCTTGAGATCTGAACTCACTCCTCTAAGCCTCTCTCTTCCGCCGCACAGAAGTCAGGACAGTTTGGGTACAGACGTCACGAGATTCGGTGTCTTTGAAGGTCGAGCAAAAGACCAACCAGAAGTGCCAGTTGGTAACAAATAACTTCTCCAGAGTGGAATAGGTGAGGACGCATTCCCCGGAAGAGGGAACAATAAGCGTCGGTCCGACCTAGGATTTCAATTGAAACCTGAAAGTTAGGATCGGACAACACTGGCTGTCTTGCATGTATTTTCCTTTGCATATTATTGTTGGACTAATCCTGTGTTGTAGCTAAGCCAACCAGTGACTGGCAGCTCTCAGGGGCTCGAGAACACAAGCGCTCGATAGGGACTCGGGTGCCCGTGTACCCATGACTCAACCTAAGCATGGTTGAGTTGGTGCATGCAGACTGGAGCCTGCACATCAGCAACACAGGTGCCCGAGAAGCAGTCAAGCACTTGAGTTGGGATAAAACTTGGATCGAGTAGGGGATGAGACCGCCGCTAGATCGCAACAACATGGGCACCCCTATAGGCACACGGACGCCCGTATGACCCTATATAAGGGGTTTTCTGTTGGATCGAGAAATGCGAGAGAGGGGGGGGGGTGAATGTCGCAAATCGTTCGGATTTAAAAAGAGTAAGTGCGCATTCGAATAAAACAGAGCAAAAACAACGCTAACACGGTCGTTTTACTTGGTTCGGAGCCTGGGTCGACTCCTACTCCAAGGCCCACGGCCGTTGACCGTTTTCTGCGGGCAATTCTATAAGTTCGTAAAAGTTTACAGGAAAGATAATAACAAGAACAGTTTAGTAAATTTTAAATACAGCTCTTCGTTACCAACGTCCGGTGTAGATCGAAGTTTCGGAGCAGCGGGACGTCGTCAGCTCGAGTTGGAAGATTTCTGGAGCGTGTCGCGGAAGTAGAAGAGCGCAGAAGTGTCGCAGTGATTGATGCTGTGAAGAAGGAGGTCGAGGGCCCTTTATATAGGGCCTGGGGGCGCCCTGGTCGACGGGGGCGCCCCCCCACGTGGCAGCAGATCCACACAAAGCGCAGTCAACCACTTATCCCTTGATCCTCGGGATAAGGTCTTGACTGGGGCGCCCTGTACGCTGGGGGCGCCCTGGTTGACTCGGCCAACTCTTATCCGCAGCGCTGAGTCTTCTTTGGTAAATCTGGCTGGGGGCACCCGGGACAGCGGGGGCGCCCTGTGCATGTAGCGCAGACGCGACAGAGTTGATTTGCAATGGGGGCGCCCGGGACAGCGGGGGCGCCCTGTGTATGTACTGTCGAAGTCTTTTTTGTCTTGTTGTGTTTTGTGGTCACCATGGGGGCGCCCGGGACACTCCGGGCGCCCTGGTCAGCGGTTGCCTCACTCCTTTGAGGCATTCTGAGCTGCAGACACTCGTTCCTTCGGTCCTACATCCAGGGTTAGTCCAAAACACAATAAAACAATAAAATAATAGGTTATACAGCCTTAGCTGTCTTGGTTCTGACTTTGGTCTCCAAAATGGAGCCCTAGGTCGAACCGACGCCTAATGTTCCCTCAAGGGGAACGCGTCCTCACCTACTCCTCTCGGGAGAATTTACCTGGTGCCAACCGGCTCCTCAAGTTGGACTTTTGCCCAGCAGTCCTTCGCCAGGTCTTGAGGTACCAAGCTGCCCTTCGCTTGGTGCCTAGCAGCCCTTCGCTAGGTCTTTTCTTCTGGCAGTCCTTCGCCAGTGCCTAGCATTCCTTCGCTAGGGCTTTGTCCATTCTGGCAGTCCTTCGCCAGTGCCTAGCATTCCTTCGCTAGGGCTTTTCCATTCTGGCAGTCCTTCGCCAGTGCCTAGCATTCCTTCGCTAGGGCTTTGTCCATTCTGGCAGTCCTTCGCCAGTGCCTAGCATTCCTTCGCTAGGGCTTTTCCTGTACACTCAAGAAACTTGTTAGACACCAATTAACCCTTAACTTTTTAACCCTTTTGCCAATATCAAAACACAGGTTTGACTTGGGTGCAATCTGCACCAACATTTTCGACTAGAAACTCAAGATAACTTTTTCACAACTTTTGTGCTCTTGTTTGCTTCTCTGAAACGATCCAGAGTTGATGAAACATTGCTCCGATAAGAACGCGCCTTTCCTTTATTTCATTAGATGTTATCGGTATTCTTATTCTTTTTCTTGTACTCATTTGCAACTTATATAATTGCCCAAAGTAAATGGTCAAGGACCATGGGCCTTGGGGTGGAGCCATCACATACTCCAAACCAAGTAAAGATAAAAGGTGTTAGCCGTGCTTTTTGACTTTACTTTCTGCTGCGTACTCACTTATCTTTCGAATCCGAAGAATTTTCAAAAGTGATATTCACCCCCCTATCGCTCTCTATGATCCTTAAAATCGTTCTAAGGTTACTCTGAGTGCCTTGACTTGAGTTTTTAGAGAGGAATTCTTATCCTCAAGTTGTTACACTTGAGTTGAGGTTCCACCATGAATTGTCTCAGTCAAGGAACTCAAGCTAGCCTCCTCCTTAAGGGCTTTGATCTCCTTTTTGAGGGACTTGACCCGACTGTTGAACTTAGGCAACATGCAAGATTGGTAGGAGATATGATTGCAAAGTTCATTTTCAGAATAACCACTTACAGTGTGTTTCCCATTTTCGGATATGGATATTGATCAGTGGCTTCTTCCCGGCTCGGCTTCCAACTTAATCTCATACTCGATGTTGGATTCATCCTCGGGCTCACTCTTGGATTTGTTCTCAGCAACGTGTGATTGTACCAGTAGTGCAGAAGTCCTGGTTGAGTTTGTTCTTCTTCATCTGACTCTTCCAATGACTCAGAGCATGTTGCTTTCAGGGCCTTCCTTTTCTATTGTTTTCTGGTTTCTTTTGTGTTTGGGTACTCTGATTAGATCATCCTCTTTTTCTTTAGCATTTTACGAACTAGGTTGACTACTTTGGAGATGATCTCTTTGTCATCTACTAAATTCAATTCATCTTCAAATTCAAGTTGATACTTGGGCTTTGGATTCTTGTTTTTAAGTCTTCTTGCATATAGTGCAAGATCTTTCTTGGGTGGAGAAGTATTAGTCTATTAATGAAGTATAAACTTGAAAAATAATTCATCTAATTTAACCTGTGAAAGATCACTTGAAACTTTATATGCATTTACAATAGATGCCCACAGAGTATTTCTTGGGAATGCTTTCAAAGTGTACCTAATTATATCACTGTTTTCAACTAGTTGTTCGATCACATGTAGCTGATTGAGGATGCCTTGAATTCTAGCGTGAAGTTGACTTGCCGATTCTCCTTCCTGCATTTTGATATTATATAGTTTATTAAAATACAAATCACATTTATTTAACTTTGTTTTAGAGGTCCCTTTGTGTAGCTTGATCAATTTCTCTCAAAGGTCTTTGACACTTATGAATGGTCCAACCTGATTCATCTCCTCTTTGGTTAGGGCACATTGTAGTATTTGGGTAGCTTTGGCATCAACCTCAATCCTTTTCATTAGTGTTGCGTCTCAGAGTTGGTATCCTAATGGTTCTCTATTTAGATTGAGATATAGTGTGAAACCCATCTGGATGATCATCCACATTTGAACTTGGGTCTTTAGGTGAATCTCTATCCGACATTTCCAGTATCCGAAGTCCTCGCTAGAGAAAAGAGGTAGGCGGATGGTACTTTAGTAGTGTTGGAGAAAAAAAATTGCTTGAATTGGTGTTGTACGAATTTCGAGAAAAAATAAAAAAATTTATGACATATTTTTAGAAAAGGATAGTTATATCAATTCTAACATATGGTGAAAAGATAAGAATTTAAAATTGAAATAGACGTAGGATTATAGAGAACGATAAAGGGGGGGATGAATATTGCTTCAGAAAACATTTTGGATTCGTAAAAGTATAAGTGAGTACGCAGCGGATATTAGGGTAAAAACACCGCTAAAACCTTTTGTTTGTACTTAGTTCAGAGTCTGTGATGGATCCTACTCCAAGGCTCACAGTCCTTGACCATTTACCTTAGGCAATTCTATAAGTCGCAAATGTGTACAAGAATGTAATGTTTAAGTACAAGAATAACAAAATGAAATACTGACAACTTCAAATAGAATGAAGGAAAAGTGCATCGTTGTCGAAGCTACGTTTCATCGTTTCTGGATCGTTTTAGCGCAACACACGAGAGAACAAGTGATGTAGAAAGTTGTTTTGAGTCTCTAGTAGAAAACCCCTTATATAGGGTCATACGGACGCCCGTGTTGTTGCAATCCAGCCACGACCTCATCTCCGCTTGATCCTCATTCTATATCTACTCATGCACCTGTATTACTTCTCGAGCACCTGAGTTCTCGGGCACCCAAGTCCTTCTCAGGTTCCTGAGAGCTGCCAATCACCAGTTTGCTTAGCTACAACACAAGGTTAGTCCAACAATAATATGCAAAGGAAAATTCATTCAAGACTACCAGTGCTGTCCGATTTTGACTTTTAGGTTTCAACTGAAATGTTAGGTCGGACCAACGCGTACGGTTCCCTCTTACAGGGAACACATCCTCTCCTACTCCACTCTAGAGAAGTTACTTGTTGCCAACCGACACCTCCGATTGGACTTTTGCTCAGCCTCCGAAGACTTCGGATCTCATAATGTCTGTACCTTGACCCATCTCTACTTCTGTCCATTGTTCTCGCTCGACTAAGACTTCTGCCCTATCCTCAGGATTAAGACTTCGGTGCCCAACCCCAGGTTTGGTCTTCGTGCCCAGCTTCACTCACCAAGACATCGGTGCCCAACCTTCGGTTAGGTCTTCATGCTCAACCCTGTAGATTAAGACTTCATGCCTAGTTATACTAGGACTTTTCTACACACTCAAGATAACACGTTACATCACAAATAATACTTAACTTTGAAACCTTTGCCAATCAAAACATTGTTCAATAAGGTACTTCTAGCACCAACAAAAGGCATGCAAGATCTCCCATGCTTTCATGCATGTTCCCAAGAAGTCTCCACTGGCCCGACCCAAAGAAGGGCACCAAGAGGTGAACATACACTCTCAACTTCCAAAAGGAACGACCCGAGTTGCAACAGATCTAGAAGAAGCTCACAAGCAAGGGTTGATATATTACCTCAAGCGTAATCATGATGAGTTTACTTGGTCAGCCAAAGATCTCACAGGGGTTTCTCCCTTCATAATGGAGCACCGGATGAGCACTTAACCCAAGGCCCAGCTTGTCTGGCAGAGGTAGCAAATGATCTCTCTCGAGCAGAGTCGAGTAATTCAGGCCGAGATTGACAAGCTACTGACCGCCAGGTACATCAGGGAAGTCCAGTTCCCTTCCTGACTCACCAATGTAATGTTAGTCCCCAAGCCAGGGGCAAATGGAGGGTGTGTGTTAAATTCCATGACCTCAATAAATCTTCCCAAAAGGTTGTTATCCTCTTCCCTACATCAATCAGTTAGTAGACCACCATATGATGTGAGCTCATTTGCATGCTAGACGCCTATCAAGGTTACCACCAGATTCCCTTGGCTCGGGAAGTTCAGGAGAAGGTCAGGATCATCACTCCTAATGGAACTTTTTGTTATAACGTTATTCCCATTGGCCTTACGAACACAAGAGCTACCTACCAGTGGCTTATTATCGATTCTTCAAGGACCAAATCATGAGGAACATCAAGGTCCATGTGAATGATATCATCGTCAAAACATGACGGGCGTACTCCCTTATCTCTGACTTAGAGGAAACCTGCAGCACCATCAGAAAGTACGACCTAAAGTTAAATCCCAACAAGTACCTATTTGGGGTCATGAGCGAAAAGTTCCTAGGCTATATCATCACAAAGCAGGAAATTGAGGCAAATCTAGAGAAGGTGTAAGCCCTGCAAGGCATGCCCTCACCTTGCAACCTCTGGGAGACTCAAAGACTAGTGGGGTAGATTATCACATTGTCGCGCTTCATTTCTCATTCGACCATCCGAAACCTCCCTTTCTTCAAAATTCTTCGGAAGGCAACCAAATTTGAATGAGACCAGAAGTGTGATTAGGCTTTCTGGGAGCTAAAGGGATATCCAGCTCAGCTACCCCTTCTCTCTAAGCCAATCTTGGGAGAAAGATTATGGAGCTATTTATCCGCCTTAGATTCTGCAGCCGTCGTTGTTATGCTCCAGTAGGAGGGTATGGTACAACATCCAGTTTACTTCTTCAGCCACGTCTTTAAGGATGTGGAGAGAAGATATACCACCTTGGAGAACTTGTGATGGGCCTAGCCCTAGCTGCTAGGTGGTGGCGGACCTACTTCTTAGCACACCTAATCATCGCCCTCACCAATAGAAGCTTAGGTTGAATCCTTTCCAGCCCTCAGTGATAATTAATACTTTGATGGATAAATTTTTGTGCCATTAGTGGGAAATTTGGGGCTCTAGGTGTGTATTTGTTATTAAATGATGCAAAATTGTTAATATGGTACATTTTCATTGGTTAATTAATTTTCCTACATTTTTACACTCATACTTCATTATACTTGATGTTTGGACAACTTGTGCATCAAAGGATCAAAAGGGCACATCAAGGGCTAAGATGGATCCATAAAGGTGATTGAACAAAGAGCTATTTGGATCTAAGATGTTATTGATTGGAAATAAACAAAACCCTTGGCAGAACAATATCAGACTCTGCTCAATTTCATTCTGTTGGTGCCCTAATCGGTCACCAATCTGATCAGGGAGGCGACTGATCGGTCACTCAGACCGATCAGCAGCCGTCCAGAATGATCAGATGCCTACCAATCCGATCAGGGAAAGCTTGATCGGTCCCGTGATCGATCATAAGAGCTTGTACATAAAAGGACGTGATCTGATCACAACCCTCCACTTGGATCTAGGCACTTGAGTTGATGGAAATTTCTGCAAGCAATCTTGGCCACTCATCAAGGGGAATCAAGGGTGGAGAGCAGAGCTAGGGAAAGAAAAGGAAGCTAGGGTTCAAGGGGGAGAGGTATCACGCAGCCAAGGAGGAGCTCTCGGTGTGCACGAAGCCATGAAGGATGAAGGGTTTCCTCTCTGATCGGCAGCTTGGAGAAGCCCTGTTCTTCAACTCCACAGGCCATTCCATCTTCCAATCCGGCTGGGAAGTGATCAACATCATCAGAGCAGAGATTTCCTCCACCGGACAGCATTTTTCAGCCTCATTTTGCTTGTTTCTTTCCTTTTACTTGCTGTAGATCACTTGATTCCGAATTTTTGATGTATTCCTAGCTTAAGAACTGACTTTTTAGCTTAGTTTCCTAGTTTTACAGCCTATCTTTTGCAGAATTTTTCCATGTTTTCAACCTCTTATTACTTGAATGCAAGGTGTTTGCTTAATTGCTCCTATCAAACATGTGCTTGAGTATGAAATTGCTTGCCTTCTAGTTAGGAGTTCTAGATGAATCCTTGCTGAAATTTCCTGGTTTTGAGTGTTCTTTTGCTGTCCTCTACATTTAGTTAGCTTAATACTTCAAATCCGAGTAGTTAAGGCTATTAGGTGGAAGTTGGTAGCTAAGTTTAATTGCTTTGTTATCCTCAAAACCCAAGAAAACATGTTTGGTTTAGCTAGCTTTCATTTTTCTGTAGTTTACTATTTTCTATAGATCAAAGAAGTGCATGCATCATATTAGGTCCTTGAGAGACGATTTGGGTTCAACTATTACTACATAATTGCTTGAAACGAGAAAATAAATTGAAACCGTAGCGCGACTAAAACGGTTATCACTGAGGCATCTGGAAGACTAGTAAATTGGACAACCGAGCTGAGTGAGTATGATATTTAGTACTTGTTAGTAGGAGCCCTAGAGCTAATTATGTGATGATTGACTTGGAACTTTTGTGTCATATTCTATTATTAATAAATACAACGTTTGGTTATTATACTTACTTTATATTTGTGCGAAATAACTAAGTATAATAATATCCTTGGGTAGTAGGTTTTTATCTGCATTATATCGATTAGTTGAATTAATAGTGAGATGATGTAGAGAACACTACAATAAACCATTCCTAGTCAAGCATTAATATTCAGGGACAATATTAATGCATGGAGACTAGCATGTAGGTCAATTGATGATTTGAGCTCACAAGTTATAAATATAAGATATCAAGTTGACACATGGATATACATTAGAGAATTTGTACTGAATTAACCTGCCATGAAAATGTTTCATAATTGTAATATGAGTGTTATAAACTTTCTTATGTGACTATTAGTACGAATAGTCCTAGACCTGAAGTTACTACGGTTCCCTATATAAGGAGTTATGTACTTTGGTATCGTCAAACATCACCCGTAACAGGGTGGACTATAAAGGTGATCACTGTGTATGTAATGAATTATGTGGAGGAATGTGAGTGATGTAGATAGGATCTATCCCTCCCAAATAATGGGAGTGATATTTGTGGCTCCTTGATCGAGTAGGACTATTAAAATGCATGGTCATGTTCAAATGAGTCAATATGAGATATTGAGCTTATTTGTTTGAGTAAGTCTACTTGGGGATCAAGAAATAAAAAGATTGATATCGAGGATGACACAATCTTTGCCTCATTGGTCAATCTACATATCGAGGATAGAATGACAAGGTCATACATTACCATAGTCACGGAGGTTAAGTCGGATCTCAACTTTCCAGGAATTTGTCTGAAATTAAATTAGACGAGTTATTTTCTGAGTTAGAATTGCATGAACAGACTAATACTACTTTGGTCGAAAAAGGTATTTCACTTGTTGCAGGTAAAACTCAGAAAAAGAAAATTCAACAAGTACCCGAGTCCGACTCAGACTCGGAATCAGACGACAGTGAAGGGGATCATCCCAAATTGGTCCGGCTAGATCGTGACTATTACAAAGAACTTAAGTACCAAACGAGCAAGAAGAAGTCATGCAGGAGAAAGGAAGATCCATCAGAACCCTCGATGAGCTCGAAGAGCAAAAGCAACGTCACCTGCTATGGGTGCAACAAAAAGGGACACTTCAAGTCAGAGTGCCCCAACCTAAAGGAAAACAAGAAGACACGGAGGACGAAGGCTCTTCAAGCCACCTGGGATGAATCCTCCTCCTCCTCCTCCGAAGAAGTCTCGCACGCGAACCTACTCGCCTTGACCGCCTCGAAAAATGTCGACTCCGGAACAGAATCGGAACCAGACGAGAACGTCAACACTGGAAAACTCATAATCTCGGAGGACGGACAAATCACGGTAAGAGGTTATCCCGAATCTGAGTTGTACGATTTAATTTCTTATCTATCTCGAAAATTGGCAAAAGCCAACATCCGATTTGAGAGCCTCCGACAGGAAGTAAAACTCCCAAAGGAGGAAGTCAACTCGAGTTCCTTGACTGAGTCAAATCAAGAAGGAAACTCAACTCAAGTTCTAAAGCTTGAGGAAGAGAATTCCTCCTTGAAAACTCAAGTCAAGGAGCTCAGAGTTGCCTTAGAATGGTTCACTTCGGGTTCCAAGGGTCTTGACATGATCCATGGAAAACAGAAGTCCGTTCTCAATCAATCCGGACTAGGTTATCGAACCAAATCGAGACAATGCTCATATTATTCCGTGTTGAACCAACCTAGAACCCGAGTCCAAGCATGGGTCCCTAAGCTGTGTTTGACTAAACAAGCTGGACCAAACCAGTATTGGATCCCCAAGAACAAGATTCACATCTTGCCTAACCCTTATCGAGGCTTCAGTCTAGGGGGAGCCAATATAAAAACCATATTTATAGTTAGATGATTTTTTTTAATTGCTTGCTTGCTTGTTTACTATTTTCCTTGCAATTTTATTATTATGATTAGACTTAGGATTGGTTAGATTAAGGACAAACAGTTTATTTGAAATTTGAACAACATAGTATTAGGTGGAGGTGAGATTATAGTACGTTAGGGAAGCCTTTCTAATAAGGTCAAGTAGGGTAAGGCATACCCTACTCGGTCTGTTTAGTCTGGTGGAACAAGCCGAAGCTACCGATCCAATACCTAAACTAGTTAGACCAAAATTTTTTAAGAAGTACTTTGAAAATGAATTTTCGATAAAAGGCTTTGTCAAGGAAAGGGTTGTTGCTCCAATAAGGCTATGACCAAAGAAGGTCTCTGTGCCTCGCCAAGACCTGGAAGCCAATTATCGAAAATCAAATTCAATTGACTACTTGATAAATTTGAATCTAACACAAATTTTAAACTAAATCCTAGACTTAACATCTTTTCAAAATTAATAATCCTAACTCAACATTTTAAAAAAAAATTAATTCAACATTTTAAAATTAATTCAAGATTTTTAAAAATTTAAACATTTCTTTTAAACCTGTCTCACAAAACCCATAAGGTTAACATGTTTGATAACATTAGATGCGGATGAGACAGACTTGGTAGTGAAATTCAATTTAAGCTATCCCTACCTCTAATGGATCCAAATCAATACATACATTATGTGTAGGAGTATAAAGATTTGGACCAGTGGATATTGGATAGTGGATGCTCCAAACACATGACTGGGGATAAATTAAAATTCACCAAAATCAAGTTCAAGAATCTAGGCTCAGTAGCATTTGGCAACAATGCTACACTCAAAGTAATTGAGTCAGGAAACATTGAACTTAATTTTGATTTTATTATTAAGAAAGTTCTCTTGGTTGAAAATTTTAAGTTCAATTTGCTTAGTATTAGGCAGCTTTGTGATACTGGTTACATAGTTACTTTCACTAACTCTGACTGCCTTATTAGAAACTTTCAAGACTCAGAGATAACACTTAAGGGTTATAGGAAAAACAACGTTTACACTATTAATTTACCTATAGTACTAAATGTTTTCTGACTCAATTAGAGGAATCTAACCTTTGGCATAGGAGATTAGGTCACACTCATATCAAACTAATTTCAAAAATTACTCAACTTGATTTAATTAATGGTGTGCCTAAAATCAAGAATTTTGAAAATACAAATTGTAACTCATGTAAACAAGGCAAACAAACTAAGTTGACTCATAAACCAACCCAATCAGACTTAACCCAAACCACACTTGAGCTCCTACACCTTGACCTATTTGATTCACATGGAGTCAAGTCACTAAGCGAGAATCGGTACTGCTTAGTAATCATCGACGACTACTCTAGGTTTACCTGGGTTAGGTTCCTGAAAACAAAGGATGAAACCTTTAATTTATTTAATGACTTATGCAAAATGATTGAAAATCAAAATGATGCTAAAATTAAAAGACTTAGGAGTGATCATGGGGGAGAGTTTGAAAATAAAAAATTTGAGGAGTTTTGTAAAGTTAATAGATATATCCATGAGTTTTCCTATCCTAGAACCCCCAACAAAATGGAATAGTTGAGAGAAAGAATAAAACTCTTCAGGAAGCTGCTAGGACCATGCTCAATGAATACAACCTAGTTAACCAATTTTGGGCAGAAGCGGTAAATACGACATGTTACATCCAAAATAGGGTCCTAATTAATAAAAGGCACAATAAAACCCCCTATGAACTCTATTATCATAGATTACCAAATTTACACTATTTAAGAGTTTTTGGGTGCAGAGTTCATATTTTGAACACTAAAGACTACCTAGGTAAGTTTCAATTAAAGTCAACCCCAGGGATCTTCCTAGAATATTCAACAACTAGTAGAGCTTATAGGGTTTATAATAAACAAACCCACAAAATTGAGGAAACTACCAATTTAATCTTTGACGAAGAAGTTGAACCAAAAATAGATAATCAAAAGTTGAACCAATCAAATCTTGATCACGAAGACAATGAACCATCAATTGAACCACTAATTGAACCATTAAATGAATTATCACTTGAGCCAATAACTGAGGAATCAACTGAACCAACAACTGAACCAACTCAAGTAGTTGAACCAAACACTGAACCAGACCGTCTAGCCGGACCTGAGGCCGAACCTAGTTATAGAAGAACAAAGAAACCCAGATTGAATCATCCTGCTGATCAAATTATGGGTGATCCAACCTTAGGAGTCAGAACTAGATCTTCTTATAGAAATCTTAGTCAGATCCCACTTATTTCAAAAATTAAACCTAAGACTATAGAAGAAGCCCTACCTGACCCAGATTGGATTATAGCTATGCAAGAGGAGCTAGCCCAATTTAAAAGAAACCAAGTCTGGGAATTAGTACCTAAACCTGAGGGAAAATCTGTTATAGATACTAAGTGGGTTTTTAGAAACAAATTGAATGATCAAGGGGAAATTACTAGAAATAAAGCCCGCCTAGTAGGTAAAGGGTTTAGTCAAGTCGAAGGGTTAAACTATGATGAAACATATACCCCAGTAGCCAGACTTGAGTCAATTAAAATGTTATTAGCTTTTGCAGCCCATAGAGGATTTAAACTTTACCAAATGGATGTCAAGTCTGCTATTCTCAATGGGTTCATTAAAGAAGAAGTTTATGTAGGACAACCCCCCAGGATTTGAGGTCTCAGAGAAACCTGAACATGTATTTAAACTTAGAAAAGCACTTTATGGGTTGAAACAAGCACATAGGGCTTGGTATGAACGCTTATCAACCTATTTAATTTCTAAGGAATTTAACCAAGGACAAATTGACTCCACACTATTTGTTAAAACCTTAGAAAAAGATATTTTTATTGCACAAATTTATGTTGATGATATAATATTTGGATCTACCAATTCTAATTTTCTAAAATAATTTGTCAAAATCATGGAGAACGAATTTGAAATGAGCTTGGTAGGTGAGCTCAACTTTTTCTTAGCTACAAATAAAACAAACTAGAGAAGGTAATTATATTCACTAATCCAAGTATGCTAAAGAATTAATAAAGAAATTCAAAATGGATAATTCTAAAAGCTTAAGTACCCCTATGACTACTAATGTCAAAATTGATAATGACCCTGAGGGGAAACCAGTTGACTTAAAATTATACCAGAGTATGATTGGTAGCCTATTATAATTAACTGCTAGTAGACCTGATATCTTATTTTATGTAGGAATGTGAGCTAGATACCACACCTGTGCTAAGGAATCCCACTTAGCAACCCTAAAAAGAGTTCTAAGATACATTAAGGGTACCCTAAATGTAGGGATTTGGTATCCTAGTACTTCCACTTTTGAACTATCAGGATATTCTGACTCTAATTATGCAGGTTGTAAATTAGATAGAAAGAGTACAAGTGAAAGTTGTCAGTTGTTAGGAAATAGTCTAGTCAGCTGGTGCAGTAGAAAGCAACATTGCGTAGCCTTATCCACAACCGAAGCAGAGTATGTTGCCCTAGGAGATTGTGTGGTACAACTTTTATGGATGATGCACACTCTTAAGGATTTCCAGCTAGACTACACCAAACTAAAGTGTTCATTGACAATATTAGTTCAATCAATTTAACTAAAAATCCAATTTAGCACTCCCGAACCAAACATATTGAAGTTAAACATCCTTTTGTAAGGGATCATGTAGCCAGGGGTGAAATAGTACTTATGCATGTGGACTCAAAATCCAATTTAGCTGACATTTTTACTAAACCTTAACCTGAATCTGAGTTTAGCTTACTAAGAAGGCAGTTAGGGTTGTGCTTAGTAGAATAGGATTTTTTCTGTTGTTTTCAAAAATCCTTTCTATTTTCTCAATTTTTTTTAAAATTAGAGTTTAATTTTTTTTCTTTTTATTGAAATTTAAAATGATTTGTCGACTTAGATTTTTTCAAAAAACTTACCTCCTTCAAAACTAAGGTTTTTTTTTTTGCGTAAAATGGACTTAGCTTAGGCCTTAACCCTAGAACTGCATGCACCTATAGATCTAGAAGCTAGCATCTCACAAGCACCTTAGGGTACTTTGATTGATAACCTAGACTGGGTTGAGATGCTTAGGTCTATGCCTTGATTCAAGATGCTTTAAGTCAGTGCATCTGCAATAATTGAGGCAATAAATACAAATTGAACAGCAATCCAGTTAAGTGTTCAAGTTTAGCAAATCTAACTTGATCAAATCACTTAACTTGACTAACCCTAGTGAAAACTACTATTTTATAACAGTTAAAAAGTAGCTAACTGGGTTAGACAAGACCCGAAAAAATTCAAATTAATTTGTTTGGTCCTTTTTCTTGATTGAATTCACTAGAGTTGGTTTAATACGGATTTAGAATTTCATTTAACTAATTTGAAATTGACTTGCAATGCTTATTTTTTTTGATATATGGCAAAGGGAGAGAAAAAAAAGAGAAGGAAATTTTTTTAAAGTAAAGTAAATTTTTTTTCAAAAAGTAAAATTTCTAAGTGCCTTCAAAAATCTCTAAGTGTCTAAGTGCTTTCAAAATTTGTCTAAGTGCATTCAAAATATTTCTAAGTGCTTTCAAAATTTTTCTAAGTAAGTTCAAAATTCTTCTAAATAACTTCAAAAATTTCTAAATGCATCTTTTTGCAAATATTCCTAAGTAGAATTTTCCTTAGTAAACAATATTTGTCTGAGCAAAAACCTTTTTGGAATTTTTTTTTGGCAAATGTTTCTAAGGGAAGTTTTTCTTAGTGAACAAATTTTTGCAAAAACTTGTTAAAGATTTTTCTAAGTAAAAATGTTTTTGTGTATAAAACATTTTCCAGGCAAATTTTTCTAAGTATGCAAAAATTGAAACATTTTAAGCGAAATTTGGCTAGGTAAATTTTTCCTTTGCAAAGCCTTTTTAAACAAAAGTTTTTTCAACAAAATTTAGGCTTGCAAAACTTTTCTAAAATGGAAAATAGTCTAAGTATAAGAAGGTTTTGTGAGTGCAAATATTTTTGCTCTAGTTTGAAAAACACTTAGTCAAAAAAACCTTAAAGCACTTAGAAGTTTTAAAAATTGCATATCATTGTTTATTTCAGGGGGAGCAAATTAACTATGTTTATTCAAGTATTTCTTAAAATAATCTTGTTTGCTAGATGTGCTTAAAATGCTTTTTAACTTAACTTTTTGAACCGTGTTGCCATAAATAAAAAAGGGGAGATTGTTGGTGCCGGAAGCACCAAAGTCAAACCTGTGTTTTGATAATGGCAAAGAGTTCAGAAGTTAAGGTTTTGTTGTTATCTAGCAAGGCTAATCAAGTGTGTAGTTAAAGTTCTAGGTACACTAGGCACTAAGTCTTAGTTCTAAGAATTGGGCACTATGTGCTGGCCACGGGTTGGGCAACGTGACATAAGGTTGGGCATTAAGACTTGGTGAGTGATGTTGGGCACTATGTCCTGGTCGTGGACTGGGCACAGAAGACCTAGTGAGTGATGCTGGACACTAAGACCTGGTGCGTGAAGCTAGGCACTAAGACCTAATCCGGGAGATTGGCCAAAAGTCCAACCGGAGGAGCCGGTTGGCAAACAGGTAAAATCTCCTGAGAGGGGTAGGTGAGGACGCGTTCCCCGTGGAGGGAACATTAGGCGTCGGTTCGACCTAGGGTTCCATTTGGGAAGCCTAAAGTCAGAACCAAGACAGCTCAGGCTATGAATCATGGTTAATTTTATATCATTTATATGTTTCTTGTGTTTTGGAACTAACCCTAGTTGCAGGAACGAAGATATGGATGTTTCTGCTCCTAGGTGCCTCAATGGAGTGAGGCACCCTACTTGGCTAGGTGCCTGCGTTGAGACAGGCGCCCCAGACAAAGGGCAAATTCCAGAACAACACGAAGCAAAGCCTTAAGACTGCAATAGAGGCGCCTGTGTTAACACAGGCGCCCCAGTTAGCTCAGGTGCCCTGGTTGAGGGGATAAGCGTTGGCCAAGTCTGCGGATTGAGGTTCGCGCAGAGAAGGCCATGTGTCTGGCACCCCCATCAACACAGGCACCCCAACTATGACTATATAAAGGGGTTCACCCCCTTGGCTTCAACAACAATTGCTTTCTACGTATTCATTCAAGCGCTCCGCTCCGACAAGCTCCGTGCTCAAGATTCAAGCGCCAACGATGACCCACGGCTCCGACATTCCAAAATCTTCTGGTCATTGGTATAAATTCTTTTTTTAAAGTGCTATAATTTTTTAATTCTATATTTGGAACTCCAACTTGTAATCATTTTATGAAAATATAGAATTACCCATCGTAAACGGTCAAGGACCATGGGCCTTGGAGTAGGAGCTGACTGCGACTTCGAACCAAGTAAAAACAAAAGTGTTAGCGATTGTTTTTGCTTTTTCGTTGCGTAATTTCTCTAAGTATTCCGAAAAATTTAACGATCGATATTCACCCCCCCTCAATCGATTCAATCTGATCCCACAGGAACTCTTGTAGGAATTCACATACTCAAGATGATTGGGTATGTCGAGAACCATGAAAGACTAGAATTTCACTGGGCCAAGAATTGACCACGGACCTTATCCTACAATTGTTGATGGAAGAGTATAATCAATTTTTCATAAACTATAACATGAAAGAAATTGTCAAGCCTTTGCCTGAGATGCTCAGCATGTTGAGAACTGCTAAACCCAATCTCAAGAAAATCAAGATCAGTAATGTACTGATGGTATAGAAAGGCAAAGACAAATAGAAGCCTAAGGGCAAGGGTAAGACCCAGCATGTTGAGAACTGCTAAACCCAATCTCATGAAAATCAAGATCAGTAATGTACTGATGGTACAGAAAGGCAAAGGCAAATGGAAGCCTAAGGGCAAGGGTAGGACCCAAGCTAAAGGCAAGGCCAACTCTACTGTATAGAAGGCCAAAGGTGGGGGTGCCTAAGGAAGGGACCTGCTTCCACTGTGGTGAGATCGGACATTGGAACAGTAACTACAAACTCTACCTGGAGGAAGTAAAGAAGAAAAGAAGTGAGACTTCAGCCTCAGGTATTATTGTTATAGAAGTCAATCTATCTATTTCTTCATCTTGGGTATTAGATATCGATTGCACATCTCACATTTTTACTAATGTGCAGGGCCTTTGAAGAGCTAGATCATTGACAAAGGACAAAGTGGACCTACGAGTAGGCAATGGCGTAAGAGTTGTTGGTATAGCTATAGGAACATATTCCTTGTCTTTGCCCACTGGGCTTATCTTAGAACTAGAGGAATGCTTTTATGTACCTGCACTAACTAAGAACATAATTTCTGTATCTTGTTTGGACAAGAAAGAATTTTTATTTATCATAAAGGATAAATATTGTTTTATAATGTTAAATGACATGTTTTATTATACTCCACCACTTATGAATGGACTCTATGTTCTAGACTTGGAGAACTCAATCTATAACATAAATACCAAACGGTTCATACCAAATGATTTGAACCAAACATATCTCTGACATTGTCGTTTGGGTCATATAAATGAGAGTTGCATATCCAAGATCTATAAGGATGGATTAATGGATTCATTTGATTTTGAATCATATGAGACATGCAAATCTTGTCTTCTAGGCAAGATGACCAACACTCCATTTAGTGGACACAACGAAAGAGCGACGGATTTGTTATGACTCATACATACTGATGTATGTGGCCCTTTCAATGTCGCAACTAGAGGAGGCTATGAGTACTTCATCACTTTCACTGATGATGTAAGTATATACGGCTATGAATTCAAGAGTGAAGTACAAAACCAACTTGGCAATAGTATTAAGATGCTTTGATCAGATCGAGGTTGTGAATACCTTAGCCAAGACTTTCGTGACCATCTAGCTGAGTGTGGGATCATATCCCAACTTACTCCACTTGGAACACCACAGTGGAATGGTGTATCCGAGCAGAGAAATCGTACTCTATTAAATATGGTACGATTGATGATCAGTCAGACAGATTGTGGGGACCGGTGCCGTCGATAGGGGGGGTGAATATCGACTTGTAAAAATTCTTGATGAAACTCGTCTTTCGTAGACTTTCGAGGTTTGTTCTAGATAAAGAGTAAGTAGTGTTGGGACCGGGTGCATGTTGACCACACATCTAAGTATACAATTTTATCTTGTGTAGACATGATCATATATTTGAAATTTTACAGAAACATAAACTAATTTACGTATTACCTCGCGTAACTCGAAGGAAGGGACGAGATCCAACCGTAAGCGTCCCTTGGAAGCTCCGCCTCTATTCGCATCCACGCCGAGTATCTTCGGGATGACTTCGCAAAGCCATGAGTTTCGTATTCTCGAGAACTACTAGATTCTCCGAGAACGCGACAAGAAAAATCAAGAGAGAAGTCGGATGACTAACCACAAAAGGATGGCCGAAATCAAAATTCCGACGAAGCAAAAGAAGAGGCTTGCGGCAAACTCTAATTCCGGCATCACCTTCTTCTGGCCAAGAGATGGCCGGAGCTTCCTTCTCCGGCAGTAGGTGGTGGTTGGCAGGGAAAGGGCAGGGGCGGCCGGCTGGTGCTCCTTCTTGGGGCTGGTTGGCGCACAGTAAGAAGGGGAGAAGAGAAGGAGAGAAAGAGAGGGAGAGAGCCTATGCCTTCATCTCTATGATTTCACACCCAAGCCTTGCCTTGGGTCCTTTATATAGTGGCCTCTCAACCATCAAGCCTCTCAAATATGGAATAACTTATTCCATCATGTCAAGTTTGATTTTATATCATGGTTAAAATCATATTTTAATTCATGATAAAAATCAATCAAGTCTCTTCTCTCCTATGGAATAAATTTCCTTATCATGGTAAATCAATCCATGATTGATTTTATAAAATAAACCAATCCATGGTTCATTTTAATTTCCATGAAAAATAAACCAAACCTTGGTTTATTATATAAAAATTTATATCATCCATAATTTTATAAAACAAACCACACTTGGTTTATTTTATAAATTGAACCAAAAACTTGGTTCTCTCCGTTTGTTATGGCCGGCCAAGCAAAGAGGATGGAGGCCCTCTTTGGCCGGCCCATCCAAGCATGCCCCAATGAATTAAACTTATTTAATTCATCTATTAAGTGTTCAAAAGACTTAGCCATTTTACGCTTCCAATGCGTCTCTGAAAAATTCAGATTCGACTTATTGTTTGGCTCAACCAAACTTAATCTCTCTTGATTGGAAAATTCAATTTTCAACTCGTTTTAAATCCCTCAGATTACTCGTAGTGCGTGTGACTAAATAGGCTTTCGATTTATGTTGGCCGTCTATAATTAATCAATTATAGAATGATCATGAGTGGCACCTAGTAGTACATCATGATCCCCAATTAATCGAAAGATCAACGGTTGATCTCAGAAACAATTTTAAAATCCTTCAGCAGCTATAATGAATCATGCCCCATTCCCTTCACCATCTTATACCCACTTAGTTCAGGACATGGTCTATGTGTGTTAGTCCCCACTAGGCTGTAACACCCCAAAATTTTTCCCATATATAATGATATGAGACATTCTTATGAAATGTCATGATGGGCTTGGCTTAATGGGCTTTGATGTGGATTAGTGCAAAATGTGATAAAAAGAAAGTGTAGAAAGGAGGAAGCAAGGATTGAACCTTGAACCTCCTAGTTGCACTAACCATGTCTTAACCAATGCACCAAGGGTGTTTAATGTTGAGAGAATAAGGAACGCCCTAGTTAAAGCTAGGAAGGTGAAGAGACATGTCCCTTCATGAGAATAGTATAAATAAGAGAGGAAGAGGGGGAAAGAACTTTGATTCTTCTTCTTCCCCACTCTCCCCACCGAACCCTAGAGCCCTCTTCTCCCTTTTCAATTTTCGAAAATACACCCTAGGGTTCTAACCCTAGGGAATTGGAAGGAAGAAGACCCCATCCAAGGATCTTGCCCTCTACTAGGGCCAAGAGTTCTAGAGAAGTTCTAACAAGGGGAACTCTCACCCCTCCTTCAACCAAGGGTACCCTAAAAGATTTAGAGAAGGTGAATTTCAAGCGAAAGGATGTAAGTATCCCCTCGCCTGCAGTGTAATTGTTGTTGTATGATTCCTTCTTCTTCCTTGTTTTCGAAAATGGGAATTTCCCCTTGTGCAAGTTTCGGCCACCCCTTAGGGGAAGGCCTTGACTACTCCTTGATGCATGAGGAGACCCCTTGGGACTTAGGGTATATTTATATGTTGTTTCCCCTTCATGTTGTGATGACAAAAACTAGGGTGAACACCCTACAAGGTTTCGGTCAAGGATGGAAATTAGGGTTTAGGGTTGTATGATTATCCTATGATGTATCCATGCTTAGTAGTGTAGACAAGGTGTTTGTATAAATGTTTGTGTGAATGTTTGATTTCAAAAACCCTAATTCCCCTACCCTACACTTTCGGCCAACCCTAGAAGAATTGGGGTTTAGGGTGCATGATTATCCTATGATGTAATCTATGCTTAATATGTTGCATGATATGTATGTGAGGTGTTTGTGTAAATGTTTGTGTGAAAGTTTGATTTCAAAAACCCTAATTCCCCTACCCTACACCATTCGGCCAACATGAATAGGTTAGGGTTTGTGAAGGTTAAACTACCCTATGAGATATGTTTATGTTTAGTAAGATGATATGTATATGCATGTGATGTTTCAATGGAATGCTTGATTGGAAAACTCAACTTGCCCTAGCATGTAACTTTCGGCCAAGGCATGAAACATTAGGGTTGTGAAGGTTGATTACCCCATGATGTATGCTATGCTTAGTATGATACATGATGTATATATATGTGAAGCTTGTATGGGATGTTTGATGTCAAAAACCTAATCTATCCCTACCTTACACCATTCGGCCAAACCCTAGTTTTAGGGTTAGGAAGAGTTAAATTAAACCATGAAGCATGCTACCACTTCCTATGATATGAATATGATTTATGTGACCAATCTTGTCATATATAAAGTATGTTTGAGTGGTTGAATTATGATGTATGTATGAGCATGTCTTATAGCCCATGGGGCACCCTTATGAATTGCATGTGATGTGTATGATAAAATGCTTGAAAGGATACTCCACTAAGAATGGGATCAAGAGCACCCTTTATGTTGTGTGGTGTGTCCCTATGGGATCATGAGCACCCTTGAAGAGTGGTGTGTCCCTTGAGAGTGGATTTGGAGTACTCCTTAGCATATATGTAAAAGCATGATAAGTATTTTACTTTGAAAGTTATGTACCTGACTCGGAAGGGGGTCGTTAAACAAATCCAGGGTACATGTTAACTGAAGGTCATGGCTCCGGTAGGACGGAAGGGTCCTGCTCTAATAAGTTGGTGGCTCGCTACCCCAATTCATTAGGGAACGCGCTTGATGTGGTACACAACTGGGCCCCTATATGATGTTAAAGTATTTTTAAGTAATACCTTTATGGAATTGTTTTGAAAACATTTATTATATGTGAAGGGTATGCTTAAGATACTTTATATTGCTTGCTTAGAAACTTTGATGTTTAGTATGCTATGATAAACTCATGCTCATGATTCATTATGTGTACATGTTGTATTCTTCCGTATGGATTTTGCGAGTAGGACAGGATCCTTACTAAGCATTTGTGCTTACTAGTCTATGTGTTGTCTTATGCTGTAGATCAGGGTAAGGGACACTTAAACTAAAGGAAGAGGCAGGAGGGCTGAAGATGTGTGGGGTGGTGGCTCGGGAAAGAAAGATTCTTATATCTACTTTACTATGCTTATGTTAATGTTTTCTTGATAAAGAATGTTAGTGATTAGGATTGGTACTCTTGAATGTTAGTGATTACACTTGGATTACTCTTATACTTGTTATGTATTACTAAACTTGCTATGCACCTACCATGTTATAATCATTAAAGCATGATATCTGATTGGCATGCACTGATTAGTATGCTTAACACTTGTAAATATCACTTGATAGTTTGAAACAAGCATGCTCAGTACTTAGTCCTTGCACTTTTGTTTTTTTTATTTTATGTAAAACTATATGATTGATGGTACGTAACCCCGCCCCGAAAGTAGATATAAGGGCGGGCGTTACATAGGCTGACTACGTCACACCTAGCCCAAGTAACGTTTTCTCATCCTACGGATTCTAATTACTCTCATGTATTTAAGAGATTTATACTCTGAACATGTCATTCTCTGGCCAGAGGGTTCGAGTAACAATCCAACGATAGGCCTCGGGTATACATCTCCTCGCAAGGAGTGGTGAATCCTTTGTAGGCTGTTCAAACATCTTCGGGCACTTCGGCTTATACCAAATCATCCTGGGTCGACACCTCCTTGGAGATGCTTGCTTAAGATGTCAAAGTATAAGTCTCCATGACCAAGATGACTTGAACACCGCAAGTCAATGGAACATCGCACTTAAGCTGCAGTAAGAACTTTACTAACATATCTATATGTAGACTACCATAGGAAGTTTTACAGCCAGTCACTCTAATGAACTAGTTCCCTTAACTAGCATTCATGTTTATCTCCGGACATCTCAATGTCACCAGCCAGTGAGAATCAGCTGATTAGAGAATAACTCATGCTAGTCTCAATAGAATTGATAGTGTCCGTATTTATCAATTCATCGACTAGGGACAATTTCAATACTTCACAATTGCACATGCAGAGATAATCACTAGTTGTGAATTCATCACAAATTCTCTCATGCTGTGAATTGTATTACGATCATTCAGTAAATGAGTTTAAGATCTCAATCAAATACACAAACATGTATATTCAAATAGTGAATATTCATTTATTAGAATAAATGATTACAATCATAAGGCGATTGCCTTAGGACACTTCTCTCATATCACTAACAAACTCCCACTTTGCCTACGGTACCCAATACCGCAGGCTCTAACATGACCCTCAAACTTACTTTGAGGCAAGGCCTTAGTTAAAGGATCCGCTAAATTCCTTTCAGTGTGAATTTTCTCAATTTGTATGTCATTTCTACTTATAATCTCTCTGATCAGATGATAGCGGTGAAGCACATGTTTGGATCGTTGATGAGACCTTGGTTCCTTTGCTTGTGCAATAGCTCCATTGTTGTCGTAGTAAACCGGTATTGCTTCATTAATGGTTGGAACCACACCAAGTTCTGAGACAAACTTTTTGATCCAGACTGCTTCCTTTGCTGCTTCCGAAGCTGCAATATATTCCGCTTCCGTGGTAGAATCTGCTACGGTGTCTTGCTTGGAACTCTTCCAACTTATTGCGCCTCCATTCAAAATAAATATGTATCCGGACTGAGATTTGGAGTCATCCTTATCTGTCTGGAAACTGGCATCTATATACCCACGTATTACCATATCACCTTCTCCATATATTAGGAATACATCCTTAGTGTTTCTTAAGTACTTGAGGATTGTCTTAACAGCCGCCCAATGATCCATTCCTGGATCAGACTGGTATCTTCTTGTGACGCTCAGAGCATACGATACATCGGGCCTAGTACATAACATAGCATACATGATAGATCCTATCGCGGATGCATAAGGAATCTTATTCATGCAAATCCTCTCGTCTTCTGTGCGCGGACACATAGACTTCGAAAGGTTGATCCCATGCCTAATGGGAAGGTAACCTTTCTTGGATTCCGACATACTAAACCTTTCTAGCACTCGGTCTATATATGTAGACTGTGAAAGACCAAGCAACCGTTTTGATCTATCCCTATAGATTCTAATCCCAAGGATATAGGTTGCTTCTCCCAGGTCTTTCATGGAGAAAATTTTGGACAACCAAATTTTAACTGACTGTAAGACTAATATATCGTTTCCTATAAGTAATATGTCATCGACATATAACACTAGGAATACGACTGCACTCCCACTAACCTTCTTGTACACACAAGGTTCGTCTGGATTTTGTGAGAAATCAAACTCTTTGATTGTCTCATCAAAACGGATGTTCCAGCTCCTGGATGCTTGCTTTAGTCCGTATATAGATCGTCGAAGCTTGCATACTTTGGTTTTATTAACCGATGTGAAACCTTTAGGTTGTATCATGTATACATCCTCAAGCAGGTTTCCATTAAGGAAAGCTGTTTTCACATCCATTTGCCATATCTCATAATCATAATGAGCTGCTATGGCCAGGAGCATCCGAATGGATTTAAGCATAGCTACTGGCGAATAGGTTTCGTCATAATCAATTCCTTGTTTCTGACGATATCCTTTTGCCACTAATCTAGCCTTAAAGGTAACAACATTACCTTCCATGTCAGTTTTTTTCTTTAAAACCCACTTGCACCCTATGGGCTTAATCCCTTCAGGTGGGTTAACCAAGTCCCATACTTGATTTTTGTATATGGACTCCATTTCCGACTTCATGGCTTCAAGCCATTTATCCTTTTCTGAATTTTTCAGAACATCTTCATAACTGATAGGTTCATCATCGTTAATGAGTAACACGTCGTTCGATTCACTTATGAGAACTCCGTATCTCTCTGGAATATTGCGTGTCCTATCAGACCTACGAAGAAGTGGTGTTGTTTTAGGTTCAACTGATAGCTCATCATTATGAGTTATTGGTTGTGGGTCTAGACTAGGTGTCTCTGTAATGTCTATTGGAGTTTCTTGAACTTCTTCAAGTTCAATGCTACTCCCACTATTTTCTTGTAAAAGAAATTCTTTTTCTAGAAATACAGCATGCCTTGAAACAAACACTTTTGTTCCAAGGGATGATAGAATTAGTAATCTTTCGTTTCCTTAGGGTATCCAATTAATAGATATTTATCAGACTTAGCATCCAATTTGTCTGATACAGTCCGATTTACATAAGCAGGACAACCCCATATCTTTAGGTGAGATAAATTAGATTTCTTACTATTCCACGTCTTATATGGAGTAGTAGAGACTACCTTGGTCGGGACTCTGTTTAGTAAGTAAACCGCTGTCTTAAGCGCATAGCCCCAAAAGGATTTTGGAAGAGTTGCATGATTCATCATAGATCTAATCATGTCCATCAAGGTTCGGTTACGCCTCTCAGATACACCATTATGCTGTGGTGTATATGGCGGAGTTCATTGAGACAATAACCCATTGTCCCTAAGATAATCTCGAAACTCTTGACTTAAGTATTCACCACCCCGATGGGATCGAAGTATCTTAATACTTTTGCCAAGATGTTTCTCTACTTCACTTATGAACTCTTTGAATTTCTCAAAAGCATCAGATTTGTGTTTCATTAAGAACACATACCCGAATCGTGAGTGATCATCGATAAAGGTAATGAAGTAGCTATAGCCTCCTTGTGCAAGAGTTGACATTGGTCCACATACATCAGTATGTATTAGACCAAGCAATTCTCCCACTGGTTTACCTATTCCGGAAAAGGGTAATTTGGTTATCTTGCCTTTTAAGCATGATTCACATGTATCAAATGAACCAGGTTCAAATGATTCCAGAATTCCACATCGGTGTAATTTGATTATGCGTTTCTTGATTACATGGCCAAGACGACAATGCCACATATAGGAGTCTATTTGATTATCTATTCGAGCACGTTTGTTGCTAACTTCGATATTGAAAACGTCACCGGATAAATCTAACGTGTAGATACCATTGCATAAAGTTCCGGTCCCATAAAGAACACCATTTAAAGTTATGTAACAGCAATTGTTACTAAAAGTTAAATGATAACCCTTTTCATTCAAGCATGAAATAGATACAATGTTCTTTATTAACGAAGGAACAAAATAACAATTATCCAATTCTAAGGCAAGTCCAGTAGGGAGCTTTAGCAAATATGTTCCGATGGCAACAGTAGCAATCTTTGCTCCATTTCCAACTCGCAAATTCGCTTCTCCCTTGACGAGTCTTCTTCTATTCCTTAGCCCCTGTATGTCATTACATATATGTGAGCTACACCCAGTATCAAGTACCCAGGTGTCCGAGGAAATAGAGTGGCATTCAATAACGAAGATACCTAAAGAGGATGGGGCATCAGATGCCTTCTTCTTCAAGGACTCAAGATAAACCTTGCAGTTTCTTCGCCAGTGGCCCTCTTTGCCGCAGTGATGGCAAGTGCCTTTTGGTGCCTTTTCAATCTTTTTGGCCTTTTTTTTCCTTCCCTTATTTTGTTCTTTGGGCTTCCTCTTAGAGCCTTTCTTTGAGAAACCAACTAACAGTACCATCTTCTGATCCTGCTTTACAGAAGGCTCTACAGTCTTCAGCAGGTTAAGCAACTCAGGAATGGTAGTCTTCAGTTTGTTCATCCGATAGTTCTTCACAAACTGTGAGTAACTCTTGGGCAAACAATACAGAATTAAGTCAATACTTAGTTCGTGATCCATTGCAAATCTGAGTGTGCCTAGTCGCTCAATGTACCCCAACATTTTCAACATAAACTGTGAAACAGAAGTGCCTTCCTGCATCTTAGAGGTGAAGAGGAGTCTGGAGACCTCAAACCTTTCGGATCTCGCTTGCTCGTCAAACAGCTCATGAAGATGGAAGACGATGGTATGAGCATCCATATGCTCATGCTGCTTTTGTAGCTCAGGTACCATAGCGGCCAGCATGATGCAACTCGCAGGTTTAGAAACAGCCACATGTTTCTGATAGGCCACTAACTGGTCTGGAGTTGCATCTTCAGGAGGATGGTTGGGAAGTTGTTCTTCAAGGACATAAGCAAGTTTTTCTGCCTTGAGGACTATCCTCAGGTTTCGAAGCCAGTCCATGAAGTTTGGCCCAGTCAGCTTATTGGTGTCCAAAATGGAACGCAAATTCAGAGAAGACATGATCAGGTGATTATCCTAGAAATACAAATTGAGGTTATGTGATGAGAATGATAAAGAATGCATCAATATACATTAATTAAATCCTATTTATTTTTCGAATTGAATAACCCTTTTTATCAATTCGGGTGATCGTAGGAACATCTCCAAATAGGTTGATATCCAACCATAGATAAGAACAACCATGGCTAGAGTCCATCAAGTTATTCTTAGCTATGAAGGTAGGTAATTATACCGATTACATATTATACATATGTAACTATCACATTATGCTATCAACTAATTGAATGTTTGCATAAATCATTGGGTTGTTAACTCATTAACAAGTATGCAACACTATACATAGCACCCAACTGCACCTCTCTTTACATCGACCTTGGCTGTGGCACAACAAATTGATGCTCCAAGCTTAAGGCTGACCCATTAATCAAGAAATAGTTTTAACATGGTTGGAACTCATTCAACCGTTTAGTCAGGCTTGGATGTGTCCAACAACCAAAACTAAGGATTGACCTCTGACTCCAACTATATTAATCATAAATTAATTCCATGGTTTGAACATGCTGAGGTTCAAGCCAGGCATGGATGTGTCCATCAACCCAAACGAGAAACAAAACTCCGGTTCTAACCATATTAATGGAAGGTGTTGGCCTTAATATTTTGTAAGGGGTTTTGGGTCTCATCCTTTTCTTTTATGGACATTCATGACATATAATTATGTCATGTTCTAACGATTTCCTTAATAAAGTATGTATGTGACTTAATTTATCAAGTCTCATTAATTGAATTAGGAACCGGATTTCCTAATTCTAATTTCATACTTTATTCAAGGAATTGTTTTGGGAATCAATTTTTTGAATTTTCATAATCAATTTCGGAAATAATATGTTTAAGACTTTGATTTCTCTAAATCAAATCTTATTAAATTAAGAGACAGATTCCCTTAATTCAACCACATATTATTTTCATGAAAATCTTATTTAATGAAATATACTCTATATGAAATAATTTTCCTAATTAATTTTGGAGACAATAATATGTAAGAGCATCACCTCATAAATCAAATAAGGAAATTATCATTTGAGAATCACTTCAAAAATTTCCAAGATTTGATCACATATTTTATTTATAGAAAATTAATATCAATAACTTAATTTGGATGGCTCCTCGAGGCTCAATCCAAATTAAACATTTGACAATTTAAATTGAATTTAGGAAATTTAATTATAACAACTAACTTTAAATTGGACGGCTCCCCGAGGCTCAATCCAAAATAAAAAATTTTGTAAATAATTTAATTTCCAATTATAAATTTAAATACTAATTAATATTCTCATAATTTGTCTAGACTTTCTTGAAAGAAAGTGCCAAAAATTTCAAGCTTTCCATAAATGGAAAGTTTCCAAAAATAAAAGATTTTCAGAATAATTGTAAGTTTCTGGTACAAAGAAAACTTACGTTTTTCCAAAATTGGAAAATTTTCAAAATAGCAAATTTCCAAAATTGGAAAGTTTCCAAAAATGAAAAGTTTTCACAATTATCATAAAATTTCAGAAACAAAGATATTTCAAAAGTTTGTGAAATTTCATGAGGATTTCTAAACTTTAAAATTCCTAAATTGAAAATTTACCATAATTGGAAAGTTTCCATAATTGAAAATTTTCCAAAATTGAGATCATGATAAAGTTTTCCGCAAAACAATTATACGATTATGTCGATCACAAACCTCGGCTCTGATACCACTGTTGGGACCGGGTGCATGTTGACATGGATGCGGGTTCGTAATTTCAAAATTAATTACGTGCAACGGAAGGTTTAGCATAAATAATTTCTCTAAATCATTTAACCACACATCTAAGCATGCAATTTTATATTGTGTAGACATGATCATATATTTGAAATTTTGCAGAAACATAAACTAATTTACGTATTACCTCGCATAACTTGAAGGAAGGGATGAGATCCAACCGTAAGCGTCCCTTGGAAGCTCCGCCTCTATTCGCGTCCACGCTGAGTATCTTCGGGATGACTTCGTAAAGCCACGAGTTTCGTGTTCTCGAGAAGTACTAGATTCTCCGAGAACGCGACATGAAAAACCAAGAGAGTAGTCGGAAGACTAACCACAAAATGATGGCCGGAATCAAAATTTCGGTGAAGCAAAAGAAAAGGCTTGCGGCAAAAAGATCCTTGCAGCAAACTCTAATTCCGGCAGCACCTTCTTTCGGCCAAGAGATGGCCGAAACTTCCTTCTCCGGCAGCAGGTGGTGGTCGGCAGGGAAAGGGCAGGGGCGGCCGGCTGGTGCTTCTTCTTGGGGCTGGTTGGTGCACGGCAAGAAGGGGAGAAGAGAAGGAGAAAAAGAGAGGGAGAGAGCCTATGCCTTCATCTCTATGATTTCACACCCAAGCCTTGCCTTGGGTCCTTTATATAGTGGCCTCTCAACCATCAAGCCTCTCAAATATGGAATAACTTATTCCATCATGTCAAGTTTGATTTTATATCATGGTTAAAATCATATTTTAATTCATGATAAAAATCAATCAAGTCTCTTCTCTCCTATGGAATAAACTTCCTTATCATGGTAAATCAATCCATGATTGATTTTATAAAATAAACCAATCCATGGTTCATTTTAATTTCCATGAAAAATAAACCAAACCTTGGTTTATTATATAAAAATTTATATCATCTATAATTTTATAAAACAAACCACAATTGGTTTATTTTATAAATTGAACCAAAAACATGGTTCTCTCCCTTTATTGTGGCCGACCAAGCGAAGAGGATGGAGGCCCTCTTTGGCCGGTCCATCCAAGCCACGCCCCAATGAATTAAACTTATTTAATTCATCTATTAAGTCTTCAAAAGACTTAGCCATTTTACGCTTCCGATGCGTCTCTGAAAAATTCAGATTCGACTTATCGTTTGGCTCAACCAAACTTAATCTCTCTTGATTGGAAAATCCAATTTTCAACTCGTTTGAAATCCCTCGGATTACTCATAGTGCGTGTGACTAAATAGGCTTTCGATTTATGTTGGCCGTCTATAATTAATCAATTATAGAACGATCATGAGTGGCACCTAGTAGTACATCATGATCCCCAATTAATCGAAAGATCAACGGTTGACCTCAGAAACAATTCTGAAACCCTTCAGCAGCTATAATGAATCGTGCCCCATTCCCTTCACCATCTTATACCCACTTGGTTCAGGACATGGTCTATGTGTGTTAGTCCCCACTAGGCTGAATACGTCACACCTAGCCCAAGTAACGTTTTCTCATCCTACGGATTCTAATTACTCTCATGTATTTAAGAGATTCATACTCTGAACATGTCATGCTCTGGCCAGAGGCTTTGAGTAACAATCCGACGATAGGCCTCGGGTATACATCTCCTCGCAAGGAGTGGTGAATCCTTTGTAGGCTGTTCAAACATCTTCGGGCACTTCGGCTTATACAAAATCATCCTGGGTCCACACCTCCTTGGAGATGCTTGCTTAAGATGTCAAAGTATAAGTCTCCATGACCAAGATGAGTGGAACACCGCAAGTCAAAGGAACATCGCACTTAAGCTGCAGTAAGAACTTCACTGACATATCTATATGTAGACTACCATATGAAGTTTTACAGCCAGTCACTCTAATGAACTAGTTCCCTTAACTAGCATTCATGTTTATCTCCGGACATCTCAATGTCACCAGCCAGTGAGAATCAGCTGATTAGAGAATAACCCATACTAGTCTCAACAGAATTGATAGTGTCTGTATTTATCAATTCATCGACTAGGGACAATTTCAATATTTCACAATTGCACATGTAGAGATAATCACTAGTTGTGAATTCATCACAAATTCTCTCATGCTGTGAATTGTATTGCGGACATTCAGTAAATGAGTTTAAGATCTCAATCAAATACACAAACATGTATACTCAAATAGTGAATATTCATTTATTAGAATAAATGATTACAATCATAAAGCGATTGCCTTAGGACACTTCCCTCATATCACTAACAAGTAGCACAGCGAAAAAATCGATAGAACGAAAAACCAATCAACAGATTGCACACGGGATTTTTAACTTGGTTCCCAACCCCCCAGGGTCAGTACGCCCAAGGCCTAAGCACGGGAAACGCCCGTCCACTAATGGTCTCCTTTCCGAACTTTCCAGAGGCGGAGAAACCCCCGTCTTATAGTGCAAGATTTACAATCACCAATATTTAAGAAATTAAATGCGGAAAGTAAATCAAACCAAACAAAAGAGTCAAAGACTCGGCCGATCTGGAACTCCGAAGTGCCGCACACTTCCTCTCGGAGCTTCCTTGGTCGCAGAGCTTCGTCGTTAGCATGTTTCTTCTGTTTGGAATTCTCAGAATGATCTTGGAATGGTTCTAGTGAGTTGAGGGGTCGAAGCCCCTTTTATAGCCTTTTTACAAGGCGCCTGTATTGAAGGGGGTGCCTCACAAGGCTTGATCAAACATCATCTTCGCCCCGAACTCGCTGTAGGGATAAGCTCCCCCTTCCTAGGCGCCTGACCCATATAGGGCGCCTGGAAGCTCTCAGGCACTTATGCTAACAGGCTCCTGGGAGGTGGCTGCCCAGTCCAGGGCACCCTATAGCTCTCGGTCTCCTATTTCAATACAGGCGCCCTGGAGGTCTTCTAGGCAGCTTTTCCTTGTCTTACTTCCATCTTTAGGTACCTACAATACAATCAAAGACAAGACAAATATGCATATATATATTCTTAACCTTAACGACTTGGTTCTGACTTCAGATTTCCCGCGAAACCCTAGGTCGAACCGACACCTATGTTCCCATCCCGGGGAGCGCGCCTTTCACCTACTCCTCTCAGGAGACGGTTGCCACCCAGCCCATCCGGTTGGACTTTTGCCCAACTTTACTCACCAGGACTTTTGCCCAATCTTACGACCAGGACTTCGTGCCCAGTCCATGACCAAGACTTATTGCCCAATTCCATGAACCAGGACTTCATACCCAACCCTCGGTCAGGTCTTCGATGCCCAGCCCTCGGCCAGGACTTATTGCCCAATTGCACGAACCAGGACATCGTGCCCAACCCTCGGTCAGGTCTTCGGTGCCCAGCCCTCGGCCAGGACTTATTGCCCAATCCATGATCAGGACTTAGTTCCCAATTCTTCGAACCAGGACTTCATGTCTAGGTTAACTATGACTTTTCTTCACTTTGTTACTCCTTTCTTGACTAACCCTTCCTTGTTCAATGTATCACTAACTTAAGCATATTGTTAAACATTGAAACACTAAGTGGAGGACATCACTGATGCTTCTTGCACCAACAATCTCTCCCTTTTTGATGTTTGACAATATCTTAAGTTAGATAGGATTAAAGGGCTAAGTTATAAACCTTGGGATAAAATGAAAAAACTGATCTAAGTTTTGAAAACACATTTTGATCCTTTGGGGAAAAAATTCTAACTTCAGCTCTCTATCCTTTGGGAGTTAGAAAAATATTTCTAACTTAAACTCACTCTCCCCCCTTTTGAAAAAACATTTTGATTTTCATTTTGATCCTTTGGGAAGAAGAAATTTTTTTTTCTAACATAAGCTCACTCTCCCCCTTTGTCATACATCAAAAAATGACAAAAATACTTGCACCAACAATGAAGAATTTGAAAAAAAAAATCTTTTTGAAAGTACTTAGTATAATTTTTGAAAGAAATAGTTTTCGAAATTCTTCCCTTTTTATTTTGAAACATATTAAGTACTAGTAAAGCATTATAAAAAGAACCAAGTACTTAGATTGCACCTAAAATATGCACTTTAGAAAATATGATATGCTTTCAAAGTTTTACTTAGAATTTTCACTTCAAAAAGATATGCACAAAAAATATAGTGCATTTTCTTTGAAAAATCTTGTCCTTAACACATTTTTTTTCAAAAAAAATATTGTACTTAGTATTTTGAAAAATATAAAAACCAATTTGTACTTTGAAACATATTTTGGACTCTTTGAAAAATGTTAGTACTTTTGAAAAATATATTGAACTTTTTGAAAAATGCAAGTACAAATATTATGAACTTTTTGAAAAATATAAATACTTTTGAAAAATATTATGAACTCTTTGAAAAATGCAAGTACAAATATTATGAACTTTTTGAAAAATATAATATTTTACTTGACTTGGTTTCTTTTTCAGTCTGACACAATCCTAGGAAACCTTGTTAACTACAAGGATGTTTCGTTAAATGTCCTGGAACTTCTCCAAATTTAAGTAAGTATTATTTCCAAAAGTATTCCAAAAAGATTTTATAAGCCAAAAAAATTTTTGAAAGTGATAAAAATGATAGTATTTTGAAAGAAAAATTACTTATATTTTCAAAAGGATTTTGAGAATACAGTGCACGAAAACATATTATTTTGAAATGTTCAATAATTCTTTTAATTTGATCTCCCCCTAAACTTGACATAGTCCTTGGAAGCTTGTTGACTACAAGTACACTCCTCTGAGTCTTTAGGGTTTGGTTTAGACCAAATGAGTTATCTAATAATTTCAAAAAAAATAATTTCCAGAAATTTTTTTCCAAAAAATACTTATCAGAAAGTTTTCTTTGACTTGGACTCCCCTAAATTTGACACATCCTAGGAGTCTTATAGATCATGAAGAAGATTTCCTCTGTGTCTTTAGGGGTTATGAAAATAAAAAAAAAACAATTTTGAATGACATGTTGAGTATGGTAATTTTCAAGGGGATAATTTTCGAAAACATAATTTGAAATGATAGTAAATTTTCAAAGAGATAGTAATATAACAATGTTTTTGAACCAATTTTTGAAAACCTTATTTTGAGATGATAGTACATTTTTAAAGCATAAGGTTTTTTGAAAAATCCAAGAAAACTTTTGAAAGAATAACAACACTCCCCCTGTACCCGAAACTGTTTGACTTTATCTAAGTGTCTTAAGGGACTTTAGTGTTGACCTAAAAGGCTTGTGTCTAATTGTGTAGGTCAAACAAATTTTTGAAAAAGATATAATTTTGAAAACGTATAATATATAAGCACTCAGACAAGCATGAAATCCATAAAAACATTCTTATGTTAAAAAAATATTTTAAAAATAGATTTTTATGAAAATATCCTAAGACTTTTGGAAAACATTTTTGAAAAGTATTTTTCAATTTATTAGTCCTTAACATCTCACCCATTTTAGATGTCTCAATACAAACTAGCATGGTTGCCTTATGGGTGTATTGTGAGATGCTTGAATAATTTTTCCTTGAATTTAAATCTAAGATTTAATTAAAACTTTTGTTAGATTCAAATTTATCAAATAGTAAATTGAATTTGAGTTTCGATAATTGGCTTCCAGGTCTTGGCGAGGCACAGTGACCTTCTTTGGCCGTAGCCTTACTGGAGCAATAACCCTTTCCTTGACAAAGCCTTTTATTGAAAGTTCATTTTCAAATTACTTCTTGAAAAATTTTGGTCTAACTAGCTTAGGTTTTGGATCGGTAGCTTCGGCTAGTTCCACCAGACTAAACAGACCAAGTAGGGTACACCTTACCCCACTTGAACTTATTAGAATGGCTTCCCTAACGTACTATCATCTCACCTCCACCTAATACTATGTTGTTCAAGTTTCAAATAAGTCTTTTATCCTTATCTAACCGTTCTAAATCATGCATAAATTTAAATATGAATGTCATGACATATATATATATATATATAAATAGCAAATGCATGAGCATGACAGTTATACATGAGTCAAACAATTCAAATCATTTTACTTAAGTTTCTAATAATGTATCAAATTTCTGATTTAATACATGTCGTGTGAACCCGCGAATATGCCAACCCACTTTGACATATTTAATATTATTAAATTGATTGTTGCAGTTTGGGTAAGATTTTATTTAATTTGAGTTTAAGTTATTAAGATTTTAATTTAAGTTATTTAAGATTTTAATTTGAGTTTAAGTTATTAAAATTTTAATTTGAGTTTAAGTTATTAAGAGTTAGAGTTAACGTTGAAGTTATTTAGGAGTGAATTGGAATTAAATTGATTAAGAATTAAATTAAGGTAAAAATAATTACGATTAACTTAACTAAGAATTAATTAAAATAAAATTAATTAAGGATTACTTAATTAAGGATTAATTAAAATTAAATTAATTAAGAATTAATTAATGATTTAATTACAGTTAATTGAGGATTAATTAAATTAAGTTAAGGTTAAATAAAGGATTAAATTAAGGTTAAAATTAATTAAAATTTAATTAAAGTTTTTAAGATTTAACTTGATTTATGTTTCAAAATTTCTGGGTTAATTAAAGATGGGTTTAATTTCATCATTTTCATTATTTCAAAAATAGCTGACTTATCTACTATTTCTTCTTTATTTAATTTTTCAAATTTTTCTAACGATTCTGATTTGTTTGATTTTTTATAAATTTTATCAACTGTAGCCTTGATTCTAGAAAATTCAATTTCCTCCTCATCCTCATCATCAAAATCATATCCTTTTACATCTTCATAGTAGGTAGAGTAATTCTCAGGGCTACTAGTTAATGTTTTATAATTGTTTTTAGGATTATCCAAGAAATTAATAATTAAATTATTATCTAAACAGATTTCATCTCCACTATTTTCAGAAATATCATCATTATCCTCAGACATATTTTTAATATTCTCAAAAATATCATTATTATCCTCAGAAATATTTTCAATATTTTCAGAGTTATCCTTAAATTTTCAGAAATACTTTCAAAGTTATCCTTAAAATTTTCAGAAATATTTTCAGAGTTATCCTTAGAATTTTCAGAATTAATTTTAGAAATTATTGCATTAAAATTGAAGATTAAATGATTAATTTTTGATATTTTAATATTATCTACATTTGATAATTGGTCATGCATGATATTGATTTGACTATGCAATAATTTTAATTTTTCAGAAAAATTATCTAAGTTATCTAAGTTATCATACGACTGTGCAGGAATTTGAAAATTCTTACGAACGTAAATTTTTCGTACCTTTGACGGACGCTGATTCCTGTAGTGTCCGTGCTTTTGACATTTGAAGCAGTTTATTTGACTTTTGTCCCTCCGGACTCCTAGTGCTGGTACTTCCTTTGCCGCCGATAGTGAAGAACGAGTCTTACGAGTAGGACACTGATTTCTCTCCCTGCACTTGAAACACATAATATGAAATTTAAAAATTGACATACTTAAAAAAAATGTACCTGATTCACCCCTGGGCTCCCCCTCAACTCCTGGCATCATTACTCCGTCGGCTGTTAGTCCGGTGAAGAGATACCAGGCTCTGATACCACTTGTGGGGACCGGTGTCGTTGATAGAGGGGGGGTGAATATCAACTTGTAAAAATTCTTGCGGAAACTTGTCTTTCATAGACTTTCGAGGTTCGTTCTAGATACAGAGTTAGTAGCACAGCGAAAAAATCGATAGAATGAAAAACAAATAAACAGATTGCACACGGGATTTTTTACTTGGTTCCCAACCCCATAGGGTCAGTACATCCAAGGCCTAAGCATGGGAAATGCCCGCCCACTAATGGTCTCCTTTTCGGACATTCCAGGGCGGAGAAACCCATCTTACAGTGCAAGATTTACAATCACAAATATTTAAGAAATTAAATGCGGAATGTAAATCAAACAAACAAAAGAGTCGAAGACTCGGCCGATCTGGAACTCCGAAGTGTCGCGCACTTCCTCCCGGAGCTTCCTTGGTCGTAGAGCTTCGTCGTTAGTGCGTTTCTTCCGTTCGGAATCCTCAGAATAATCTTGCAGTGGTTGTAGTGAGCTGAGGGGTCAAAGCCCCTTTTATAGCCTTTTTACAGGGCGCCTGTGTTGAAGGGGTGCCTCACAAGGCTTGGTCAAACATCATCTTCGTGTCGAACTCGCAGCAGGGATAAGCTCCCCCTTCCCAGGCGCCTGACCCATATAGGGCACCTAGGAGCTCTCAGGCTCCTGTGTTAACAGACACCTAGGAGGTGGCTGCCCAGTCCAGGGGGCTCTATAGCTCTGGGGCGCCTGTTTCAATACAGGCGCCCTAGAGGTCTTCCATGCAGCTTTTCCTTGTCTTGCTTCCAACTTTAGGTACCTGCAATATAATCAAAGACAAGACAAATATGCAGATATATATTCTTAACCTTAACGACTTGGTTCTGATTTCGGATTTCTCCCAAAACCCTAGGTCGATCCGACGCCTATGTTCCCATCCCGAGGAACGCGCCTTTCACCTACTCCTCTCAGGAGACGGTTGCCACCCGGCCCATACGGTTGGACTTTTGTCTAGCTTTACTCACCATGACTTTTGACCAATCTTACGACCAGGACTTCATACCGAGTCCATGACAAGGACTTATTGCCCAATTTCACGAACCAGGACTTCGTGCCCAACCCTCGGTCAGGTGTTCGGTGCCCAGCCCTCGGCCAGGACTTATTGCCCAATTCCACGAACCAGGACTTCGTCCCAACCCTCGGTCAAGACTTCGATGCCCAACACTCAGCTAGGACTTATTGCCCAATCCATGATCAGGACTTAGTGCCCAATTCTTCGAACCAGGACTTCGTGCCTAGGTTAACTAGGATTTTTCTTCACTTTGTTACTCCTTTCTTGACTAACCCTTCCTTGTTCAATGTATCAGTAACTTAAGCATATTGTTAAACATTGAAACACTTAGAGGAGGACATCACTGATGCTTCTTGCACCAACACAAATCATCCTACTTTCTTCTGGGGATTCTCTCTAGAGACGACTCTTTTCACACTTAACCGAGTTCCATCAAAAGTTGTCATAAAGTCACCATATACGATATGGACTAGGAAGAGTCCCACAATGTCTTTTATTAAAATTTGGGGTTGTGAACCTTACGTTCGCTGTCAAATCTCAGAGAAATTAGGACCCAAATCAGACAAGTGGTATTTTGTAGGATATCCCAAGGAAACGAAGGGATTTTTTTTTCAATCCCACGCTAGGCAAAGTATTTGTCGCTAGAAATGACATTTTTCTAGAAAGAGAGTTTATCTCTAGAAGAAATAGTGGGAGTAAAATTCATCTTGAAGAAGTTCAAGATGCAGATAATACTGAGGCCTTTATGGGCATTGAACAAACACCACAAAGTGTTGTGGATCATGAGATTGTTGCATAAGAAGTTATGGAGCAACAACCTGTTCAAGTAGACCAACCTCTTTACAAATCTCATAGGATACATCATCAACCTAAGAGATACTCATTTCTCTTATCTAACGATGATGACGTTATGCTTGTTGAGTTGAACAAGCCAACATCCTATTAGGAAGTTGTTATGAGCCAAGATTCTTAGAAATGGCTAAAGACCATGAGGTTCGAAATGGAATCTATGTACACTAACCTAGTATGGACTTTGGTTGATCCACCTGATAGGATTAAACCCAATGGGTGTAAGTGGGTCTTTAAGAGAAAGACTGACATGGATGGTCTTATACATACCTATAAAGGGCAATTGGTAGCTAAATATTTCAAGCAGATTCATGGTATCGACTATGATAAAACCTTTTCACTAGTTGCGAAGCTTAAGTCTATTCGAATCATACTTACTATTACAACATACCATAATTATGAGATCTAGCAGATGGATGCCAAAATCGCATTCCTGAATGGGAATCTATTCGAGGATGTGTACATGGCACAACCTGAGAGATTTATAAATCTAGATCATGCTGAAATGGTATGTAAGTTGCAAAGGTTCGCTTATGAGCTAATGTAAGCTTTTCGAAGCTGGAATCTTTGATTCGATGATGTAATCAAAGCATTTGATTTTATCAAGAATGAAGATGAACCATGTGTCTACAAGAGAGTTAAAGAGAGCACAGTTATCTTCCTGATCTTGTATGTGGACGACATACTCCTCATTAGAAATGATATATTATCACTACAGTTTGTAAATACGTAGCTAGGGAATTGTTTCTCAATGAAAGACTTAGGTGATGCAGCCTATATCCTAGGCATCAAGATCTATAAAGATAGATCTATGAGATTGCTTAGCTTAAGTTAGAGTACATATATTGACAAGGTGCTAAATCATTTAGCCATGCAGAATTCCAAGAAGAGATTTCTGCCGATGTCACATGGTGTCAGTCATTCGAAGACTCAATACCCCTCTTTTAAGGAGTTGAGAGAATGCATGGATCAGATCCGTTATGCATCTGCTATAGGGTTTATCATGTACGTCATGCTTTGTACTCATCCAGATGTCTCGTATGATTTGAGCATGACGAGCAGATACTAGTCAGATCCAGGTGAAAGTCACTAGACAAATGTTAAGAATATTCTTAAGTACTTACGAAGGACGAAAGAATATTTCTTGATATTTGGAGGCGATGAGGAGCTAGCTGTAAAGGGTTATGGTGTTACAAGCTTCCAAACCGATAGGGATGATTTTAGATCGCAGTCAAGGTATGTATTTTGCTTGAATGGTGGCACTGTGAGCTGGAAGAGTTCGAAACAGGACATGGCCGCAGATACTATAATAGAGGCCGAGTATATTTCTGCGTCTGATGTAGAAAAGGAGGCTATTTGGATCCGGAAGTTCATTGTAGAGCTTGGTGTGTTTCCTAGTATAGCCAACCCGATAGACCTCTATTGTGACAACAATGGGGCTATTGCATAAGCTAAGGAACCTCTCTCTCATCAGCAGACCAAACCCATACTACAGCACTTCCATCTCATTCGAGAGATCATCGATAGAGGAGATGTGAGAATATGTATAGTACCCACTGATCCTAACATCGCGGATCTTTTAACCAAGGCTTTGGCACAGAGGAAGCATGATTGTCATACTAGGTCACTTGGTATTAGATAATACAGTGATTGACATAGTGCTAGTAGTAGATTGTTAGTATGAATCCTAGAGTCAATTATGTAATGATTGACTAAAAACAATTGTATCATATTCTATTATTAATAAAAGTAATATTTGATTATTATACATAGTTTATATTTGTGTCAAATAACTAAGTATAATAATATCCTTGGTAGTAGGTGCTTATCTATATCATATCGATTAGTTGAATCAATAGTGAGATAATGTAGAGAACACTACACTAAATCATTCCTAGTCAAGCATTAATATTCAGGGACAATATTAATGCATGGAGACTAGCATTAGGTCAATTGATGACTTGAGCTCACAAGTCATGGATATGTACTATCAATTTGACACATGAGTATACATTAGAGAATGTGTACTGAATTAACCTGCCATGAGAAAGTTTCATATATTATCATATGAGTGTCATAAACTTTCTCATGTGACTATTAGTACGAATAGTCCTTAGACCTGAAATCACTATGATTCCCTACATAAGGAGTCTTGTACATTGGTATCGTTAAACGCCACCCGTAACAGGGTGGACTATAAAGGCGATAACTGGGTATATAATGAATTATACAGAGGGATTTGAGTGATATAGATGGGGTCTATCCCTCCTATATGACAGGAGTGATATCTATGGGCCCCTTGATCGAATAGAACTATTAAAATACATGGTCATTCCCAAATGAGTCAATATGAGATATTGAGCTCATTTGTTTTAATGAGTCTACTTGGGGATCAAGAACACAACGATTGATATTGAGGATGACACGGTCTATGCCTCATTGGTCAATCTAGATATCGAGAATAGAAGGAGAAGGTCATACATTGTCATAGTCACAAAGGTTAAGTCGAATCTCGACTTTCTCGTCACTTGGGTAGCAATGATGCATTGCTAGATGCCACTCATTGCTTACATGTCTAAAGCAATTTAGACACATTGCCAACGTTACGAGAACCTATTGGGTCACGCCCTAAGGACACGATGCTTCAGAGATTAAATGACCTTAGTTTGACTAAGATTTGATCAAAATTGGATTAATTGAGTTAGTCTCAAGTGAATCCAATTGGATTATGGATTGAGTTCTAATTTGAGTTAGAGTCATTTAGATTAAACTCAACCACATTTGAATAAGATATTAATTCATTAAAATGTTTAATAAATTAATAATAGAGGAAGATGAAAAGATTCTCTTCATTCGATGAAGAGAAGTTGAAGAGTCACATGAGAAATATATGCTCTAATTGGGTTTTTATTGCCTTTAATGGACGGAAGCTAAAGGGATAAAAACTCTTCATATTTATGGGATGAATATAAAAGAATTATTTTTATCATTTGGATGTTGTGTAGGATCGGTGTCGGTCGATAGAGGGGGGGTGAATATCGACTCAACTTTTTGTCAAAATTTCGTCGCTTGTTCGTCTTTCTATCAGGGTTAGTACGTAGCGGAAAATAGAATAAAAGAAAGTCAACAGAACAATAGTACACGCGGGATTTACTTGGTTCCCACCCCCAGGGTTAGTACATCCATGGCCTAAGCATAACACACAACATGAGTCCTCTAGTGATCTCCTTTTCGAACTTTCCGGAGGCGGAGAAACCCATCTTATAGTTTGAATTACAGACAAAGAATAAATAAATTCAATTTGTAAATAAAACACAAAGAAAAAAAAACATGGCCAACACTGGAAGTTCGAAGTGTCGTGTACTTCCTCTTAGAGCCTCCTTGGTCGCAGAGCTTCGACTTGAGCATGTTTGCTTCACACGGAATGCTTTAACGAATGTGGAAAGTTGATGTTCTTAGATGAGCGGCTGAACCCCTTTATATATTAGCTTCTCGGGCGCCTCTAAGACCTTGGGCGCCTACCACGTCGCAGTTAAACTTCATCCGAACTGTTGAAATCATAGCAGGGATAGATCTGCCCTTCCCAGGCGCCTGGGAAGCCACAAGCGGGATGGCCTGCCCCCAACTGGGGCACCCAACATACCTTGGGTGCCTGATTCATGTCAGGCGCCCAGGATGTTCTTCCCAGGTTCCTTTTCTCCTACGTTTGCTCTCCTATCTTGCCACCAACTCCAGGTACCTACAAGACAGCAAACACAAGACAAAAATACAAATAATTTTAGCCTTAACTTATTGGTCCTGACTTTGGATTTCACTCGAAATCCTAGGTCGAACCGACGCCTAATGTTCCCTTTCCCATGGAATGCGTCCTCACCTACTCGACCCTGGAGAAGTTATGTTTGCCAACCGGCACCTCTAGTTGGACTTTCGCTTAGCCTCCGAGAACTCGAATCTCGAGATGTCCGACCTTGACCCGTCTCTACTTCTGTCCGCGATTCCAGCTCAACTAAAGCTTTGCCTAATCGGGACCTCCGGCTGGACTTTTACTCGGCCTCCAAGAACTCGGATCTCGAGACGTCTGACCTCGATTTGTCTCTACTTCTGTCCGACAACCCTCGCTCAGCAATGACCCTATTGCCCGATCCCCGACCAGGACTTAGTGTTCAGTCCCCCGGACCAAGACTTCGTGTCCAGCTTCACTCACTAGGACTTAGTCCACCTAGCTTCACTCACTAGGACTCAGCTTCACTCACCAGAATTTAGTGCACCTAGTTTCACTTACTAGGATTTCTTCCACCTAGCTTCCCTTGCTAGGACCCAGCTTCACTCACCAGGATTTAGTTCACCTATCTTGACTTCTTTGCTAGTCATCTTGATCTTGACTAGACTTCTTCAAAATCTTAGGTAAATATAATTCCAAACCTCAAGTCTGGTTTGGTTTAATCCCTTGGTCAAACTGACCAACCCTGGGTTTTATTCATTCTGCCAAACATCAGATCCTGTTTGGCTTAACCCTTTGTCAAACTAATCAAACCTAGGTTTACCCTACCAAACATAAAGTCCTGTTTAGTTTAACCCTTGATCACTTTGACAACACCTTTGTATTGTCAAACATATAAATTGTCAAACACTAGAGGATGACTGTTCATCACTGATGATCTTTGCACCAACAATCTCCCTTTTTTTGATGTTTGACAATATCTTATGTTGATTAGGTCTAAGGGTTCTAGGTTTAACACTTGGGAGAAATAAAAAAAAATCTAACTTAAACCTCTCTCCCCCTTTGTCACACATAAAAAAAAGAAGTAACAAAAAAAATTTGCACCAATAATAAAATTTTTGGAAACAAAATGTAACTTAAGCCTTTTTTCCCTTTTTAAGATAATTTCTCTCCTCCTTTTGAAAATACTTAAGATATATATTTTTTTGAAAAATGATTTTCAAAACTCTTCCCCTCTTTTTTTTTTTTGAAAATCTAAGTACTTGTTCTAGATAATATTCTAAAAGGTACTAAGTACCTTTTTTTTTAAAAAAATTGCACCAATAATGTATGAATTTTAAAAAGAATTTGAATTTCTCTAAGTCTAACACAATCCTAGGAATCTTGTTGACCACAAGAAAAATTTCTATGTGTCTTAGGGATTTTTCAAAAATGAATATTTACAATTTACTTTTGAAAAATAATAACTTTCTTGATTTGGTTTCTTTTCCAGTCTGACACAATCCTAAGAAACCTTGTTAACTACAAGGAAAATTTTCCTAAGTGTCTTGGAAAATTTTCCAAACTCAAGATAAAGATTCAAAGATTTTCAAAAGTAGTTAAAAGACACAAAGATTTTCAAGATGAGTTTTGAAAAGAGAATATTATGTTTTCAAATGATTTTGAAAAGATAGTGTATGAAAACATAGTATTTTTGAAACTTTTAATAGTTCTTTTAATTTGACCTCCCCCTAAACTTGACGCAATCCTAGGAAGCTTATTGACTACAAGTGATCTTCCTCTGAGTCTTAGGGTTTGATTCAAATGAAAAGAAAATAAAATTAAGAAATACTTTAAAATAATCATGAATAATATATTAATTTCTTTTGACTTGGACACCCCCTAAATCTGACACAATCTTAGGAATTCTTATATATCATTAAGAAATCATCCTATGTGTCTTTAGGAGTTTATCCAAATCATAAGAGTAATTAAAGCAATATTTGAAAGAATAAGATAGTTTTCAAGAAAATATGTTTGAAAAAATATTTTAAAGGATATAATGAGTTTTTGAAAAATATATTTCGAAACCCTGACTTATTCCACTTTCTTCAAGGTTTGATGTCTACCTCCTCGCCGAACTTCTTCTTCAAGGCGTGACACTCTTCAGTGGAATGTGTTGAGCTGCCATGGTAACCATAGTACCTAGGTGACGGCTCTGGCAGCTCGGTGTCCACTGTCTCCACCATCCGGCGCCTACCAGCCCAATGGTCCTTCCCGGGGTGAGGTTCCTTTCCCCGGGCCACGGCCAGGGGCTCCCTCCTGTCTGATCGGGGAACCGCTGGAGGGGGGCTCCGACAGGGTCTTTGCGTCGGGCGTACTATACTTCTTCCACATTGACATTCTTGACGGAGCGCCCCAGCAAATCATCGAAACTAGCAGGGGGCTTCCTTACTAAGGATCGGAAGAAGTCCCCTTCAGCGAGCCCTTGGGTATAGGCACTGACGAGTATCTCCGATGTTCCACTAGGCACGTCCTGCGCCACCCGGTTGAACCTCTGGATGTACTCCTTGAGTGGTTCCTTAGGCATCTGCTTGAGGGCGAACAGGTTAAGTGTCGTCTTTTGGTAGCGACGGCTACTCGTGAAATGGTGGAGGAAGGCTATCTTGAACTCGACGAAGGAGTTGATAGAACATTGTGGCAGCCTCTAGAACCACCGCTGAGCTGCTCCAGATAGGGTGTTCAAGAACACATGACACTTCACACCGTCCGTATATTGGTGCAGGAGTGCCGCATTCTCAAATTTACAGACGTGATCCTCTGGATCCGTCTTCCCATCATAATCAAGGATCCCCATCCCACAAAACTGTTTGGGCATGGGGTCTTCAACAATCTCGAACGAGAAGGGTGTAGAGGGGACCTTATAAGAGGTTTGGGTTCATTCCTCTTCCCCTGTCCTTCTTCGTGCCTTTGGGCGCTGGAAGCCACCGAGTGGGGCTTCTCAAAGACTCCGGGAGATTCTCTCTGGAGGCCCGGGGCTGCCCCTTCCTATCGCCCCGCAGGGGTAATGGATCTCCATGAATGCGAGGCAGAGACTCTGGGGATCTCCTCCCTCGCCGGATCCCCTTGTCGCGGGACAACCTGTTCGACTTGGTGTTGCTCCAGCACTTCCTTGATGGCGTTAGCCACCAGATGGTCAAGTTCCACTCTTGTGAGGGCAAGGGGTTGTTCCTCCGATCCTGCCATCGGTCCTCCTTCAGGTGCTTTGCTAGTTTCCCACAGGCGGCGCCAAATTTGTTCCGGAAAGAGTCGACGACGATGGCCAGACACTGGAGTTCTGCCCCTGTAGAAGTTGCTGCGGCGGGGAGGAACTTAGGGTCCTGCAAAGTTAACAAGAGTGTTAGGGGAGATGCCGGCAGAGGTTTGGCGGAGTCCACTCCAATGCTCAAGTCAGTGTCCGTCCGAGAAGTAAAGGTAGCGAGAAGTAAAGAATTTGTCTAGAATTGAGAGAGTGTAACCTCTTTACCGGAGGGGTTGGACTACCTTTTATACTGATGTCGACGGACTAAACGTGCCCTTCGATCGGTGCCACGTCTCCGATACTTAAGCCACGCCCCCCTATTTCGGTGGTAGCGGGATATCCTTTGAAACGGTCTGCGCCGTTATCACGCGTCTTCCCGTTACGACATTTAAGGATCGTGGGGACCTCTTCTTACGGGGATGCTTATCCGTACCGAGAGGGGGGGGCAATACTTGAGGTCGGTTATTGCGTGGACTCCACCTCCCGAGGTGAGCTAGGGGCGTTCGGCGCTATAACTCCTGAGGTGCTCTCGGGGCCTAACCTCTCGGGGTGCTCCCGGGAGGGGTCTTCGAACTACCTTTCCCGGGCGCGTTTCCTGAGGGGGGCCCTAGGGCCAGGAAGGGAGGTCGCTTCCGTCATGTCGCGCCCCGCGACTTTCTTCATCCCTTGTGCTGGGCATACTATTACATATTTATGCAATAAATTGACTAACTAATGAAAACTTATACCAAGTAGACTAGAAAATCCCTTCATATAATGCAATGAGATGGTAGGGGTAAGAGTCTTCCATGCAAAAGCATCCCCAAATATTGAGAGTTAGAAGCCACATAATGATATTTTGCTTCAACCCAATTATAACTTCCTAGGTTGTCAAAATCATCAACAATATCTATAATCCTTAAAGGTAATTTATATACTAGAAGAAATAAAAAAAAAGAAGAAAAAAATATAAAATATAAAATATACAAAATAACAAAACATCCACATCTGAATCCACTCAAAGAGAATATATGTCCATAATAGTTTTTCCAAATTGGTTCTATTTAATTCTTGTCTTTCAAAAAATTCTTTGAATAATGCACCAAAATCAATATTAGAATCCATCTATGTATGTCTACCTCTACATGGAATTCCAAGCAATAATTTATCATCTTGGTTGTGAAGGGCATAGTCACGTTGGAGAATTTCAATGACCTTGCTTCCAAATCCCAATTCTCAAATATGGTTAACAATAATTCCCTAAGATGTCGAATTTCTAGAATGGTGAAGAATGACGCAAATGGGGTATTCCTTAAAATAGTCATGAGTTTTTCATGGAGAATAACTCCTAAATGACCCTTTCCTCCTCCCTTTGCTGTTTCCTTTGTTGAAGTTTTAGAATAAAATTCTATAAAATACCCTAACTTACTCATCCAATCTAACTTTTCCTTCAATTTTGATAATTGGATATCAATTGTAGAACTAGATGTAATATTTTTCATTTCCTGCCATACAAAATAAAATAAATCTAGTGAAAACGAGATTAGTACGAAAAACGATAACAATAACAATAGAGAACACACACAAGATTTACATGGAAAATCCTTTATAGGAAAAAACCTCGGGCAAAGGAGGAAAACTCACTATGAACGGTGGAATATAAAGTCGGTAGCTCTGATAAAGTAAAGAATAGTCGAGAGAAAAGAGAGGTAGAAAGAAAGAAAGAAAGAAGAGGTAAAAAATTAACTTTCTTTTATTGAAAAAACTTGTCCATGAGATATATAATTTATAGAGACCTTAGGATACTTAGTCAAATGAAAAAATTAATAACGAAACTGTTAATTAACAGATTTATAAAGAATCTGTTAATTAACAATTAATAAGGAAAATATCTAATAATAAATTTAATAGGGAAACTGTTAATTAACAGATTTATTAAGAAACTGTCAATTAACAGATTACTAAGAAAATATCTAATAATATTTGACTTGGTCAATTTATTCTCTTTTATGTCGCATAACGATCTTTTTGGCCCGAATCAAACTGAATTCGGGTCACCAAACTCTAGCAATCTCCACCTTGACGCGAATTCCACAAATCTTCAAAAGAACATTCTCCACCTCTTCCACAAAAGCCCCATAGGCAAATATCAGCATCTCGCACTAACCAAGTCCAAGCAATACTTAAACTTGGCTATAGGAAGTGGCTTAGTCATCATATCTGCAGGATTATCATGAGTACTAACCTTCCTGACAATAATATCACCACGAGCAATAACATCACGTATAAAATGATACCTCACATCAATGTGCTTTGTCCTCTCATGAAACATCTGATCCTTCATGAGGAAAATGACACTCTGACTATCACAAAAGACTGTAGTAATCTGTAAGTCTTCGCTAAGCTCACTGAAGAGTCCTTTCAACCAAATAGCTTCCTTACAAGCTTCTGTAATAGCCATATTGTCATGCCCCGAGACCATTGGAGCCGCTGATCCAATATAAAATCGGACAGCATCTCCCCTGTCCGGCGGACAATTTACACATACACACAACATACACAGTTTATAAATTGGCCTCGGGCCTCAAAACATATATATATAAAGAATAAGATGATGAAACACTCTATACTGGAAATATAAACTTACCTGAGCTGCCCCCTGGGCAGGTGCGTAGCAAAACCACAAGCACAAAATCCAACAGAGGACTCAAAAATACAACACCGTACGAATAAATCCAATACAAGCCCACGATATATGAAACGAATACAAAACGTAGACTATGCTATCAAAGAAAACAAAACCAGCGGAAGCATCCATCCAAATGGAGTCGTGGGGACCTGGGACTGGCAACTGGGCTCCTCCGGCAAGCTATTGATGGACCCAAAAGAGGTTGTCACGAATGTGGGTCTCAAATTTAGATATTTGTAAAGCTGGAAACCCTTTTTGCTAACAAGGATAAAAATGTAGTAAAGGGGCCACAGGTCGTATTTTTTCTTGGGCTAGTTAAGGATGTTTGATTCGAGCTCGTGTTTATGTGTCGTCAAATAATCTTTGGGTTTCAAGTAAGAATTGGGTTTGGTTTCAATTAGGAATGAAATAATAGTGAAAAGGAAAGTAAACCTAACTATGGAACTTAAACCAAGTAATTTCAACTAATGAACTCAAACAATTGGGAACTTAAATGCATCTTAGCCTAATTTAGAAAACAAACCTGATATAAAATCAAACCAAATTTCGATTGATACTAATGCAGATATTAGCTTCAGGAATTACCACTCAAAACAACCCAAATGATAAGCAATCTATGAACAACTGATACAAAGGTAGTGCCCAAGGTTCACTTGATACCAAAATGCAGAAATGCAAGCCGATTTGCCGAAAAGAAAGAATACAGTTCACAAACAAACTGAATGTGAAGGCAACCGATTTCAAGCACCAAAAGTACACTAAAAGGTGTGGTTGACTTCAGGAGTCGAACTCAAAACCAGCTGAACGCAAGCAAGCTACTCAAATCCATACTGAATTCTTACTTGATACAACTTACGAGAATTGAAAATTGATGTGCCGAGAGGAAAACTAGATTCCAGAAACAAACCGAATCAAACACTAGCTGATATCAATCAGTTTGTTGGGGTTTCAGTTGATACATAATTCAGAAGATATGAAACTGATATACAGCAAAGAAACTAACCCAATTCAGAACTAATTGAATGCAAGAGACAAATGCAGAATTGCAAAATCTGTATGCAGAAATGCAGTAACAATCAAATGTAGAACAAGCAAACAGCTGAAATTGATGCATAAATCTAACTTCAGAAAATGTTCGAAGGAGCTGATGTAACTGATACAAACTTCAGCAACTAAAAATTAAGACTTGCAAAAATGGAAACCGACTTGCAGAAATGGAACCTAATTTGCAGAAACGAGCTAAATTTTGTAGAAATAAAACTGATACGCATCAATTGAAACCAAATGCAGAAATTGAATTCAAGTGCTTTGTAAATGAGACAAGCTACAATGTAAATACCGAATGTAAAACTAAAGCTAGCTTGATACAAAACTGATACGCAGGAGGAAGAACTGAAACGCAGCTACAGAACTGATACGCAAGAACTAAATCATGAAGTAAACTGAAATTGAAAATAATTGTTCACTGAACAAGCTCCCTAGCTAATTAACTTGCAGAATTGAAAAACTACTTAAGGCAGAAACGATTCAGACAAACTAAATTCACTGAAACAAAATTCAGAAACTGGAATTGATACGCTGAAATTGAAACTACTGATAAGAACAAGAATTTGCAAAGAAACTAAACATCGATCCACTCCTTAGCTCAAGTTCTTCTTGCCGTCACATAAGTGCAAGCCACGAACCCCGTAGCTCCACAGATCGCTGGAAAATCAAACTCTATAATCAAATCTACTTGAACTCTGCTTTCTGCTGAAAGAAATCCATCCAATCTCTTTGATCTAGCTGTGTGAGATGGCGATGGTGACTTGGGGACGATCAGAGCACTCCAGAGGACCCTCCGGCTAGCTCAGATGGATGAGAATGGCACACAGACGATCCAAGCAATCAAATGGAAGATCTGATGAAACCCTCAATCAGCTCTGTTCTTGGGCGAATTTGAGCTGAAAATCTCACGGAGAAGAAGATCCAACGATCTAGAACTTGATCCAGGCTTTGAATCGATGTGGTCACGCCCTCAGATGAAGAAAACTTGAAGAAGAACAGTGGAAAACTCGAAGAAAATGGAAACTGTGGCGAAGACGCGACACTGATCGGAGGAGAAGGAATTAGTTTATATAGTTTGAAAATGGACGACCCAGATTGTTCAGAACTAATCCAACGGTTGATTCTTATCCGATCTGAACCAAAATTTGATGATGTTGATCAAGGGTCAGGATCTGCCTCTCAGTGGCTCAGATCTTCCAGATTTGCAACAGATGGCTCAGATCAACGTAATCTTTGAATGGACGGTCTAGATCCTCCCGAGCTTGATCCAACGGCTGAATGATCTCTGATTTGGATGAAAATTTCAGATCTTGACCTGAGTGCTTGATAAGCTTTAACCCCAGCTCGGATTGCCTCAAAAGTCCTCAGATGGCTCAGATCTAGCCATTTTTGAATCGGACGACTCGTATTAGTCGGATGCTTGATCACTCGATCCGGGTCCACTTCTGACTCAAGTTTGACCCAGCATGACCTAGGTCCATGATCCTTCCAAGCCTATAAAAATAGATTCACAATTTAGTGCCAAAATATTTCCAATGTATCAAGATTTACAATAAAGCCCAAAATAGAGAAAATTCATAAAACCTAGGATAAATTAAATATTAAGCAAGTAAAATATGAGTCAAACATGGATTTTAGAATCTGAAATGATTAACAAAATAGTACTTATCTACTCCCCCACACTTACGCAAAACTACTAAATATGTATCCCTTAGATTATTTCCAAACATAGTTAGAAGCAAATGAAAAGAAATTACCCAAGGTTGTCAATTCTCAAAAATCTAAGCTCTATGGATTAGTATCTCATCCTTAAATCAACAACTTAGCAATTTCATCCTTCATGATTCATTGAGATGGATTTAACTCACTAAGCCTTTCAAGGGAAATTTTTGGTGGCTCTCTTTTTGAGTTCTAAGTTCATGATGAAAGTGGAGCTCACTCATACATACATGCTTTTTGCACTACCATAGGCTTGTTTGTTATCTACTCTTCACCATTATTCATGATTAGGATCCACATCTACAAAAGTTTATTCAAAAGTTAAAGTCATATGAAATGGTAAAAATGATGTAAGAATTAAGAAAATAGAAAAATTGATGAAGTGGAAGACTTGGTTGCTCAAGAATATTTTTAATGCACTTTGCCCTCTTTATAGTCCTCATAGTGAAATCAAAAGTGTGGTGGATTAAGAACTTGATAGTGCCCTTGATTTGGATGAAGAAAACTTTATTGGTTTCATTGTGCCAAAACCTCATTTGCGTGCCACTTCATTTCCTTTCCTCTTTTTTTTTTCTTCTATTCTTTCTTTCTTTCTTTTTTTTATTATAACCCTCTAGCAAAGTCAGAATTGTGGTAGAGCAAGGCTTTGATTCAGATGAGAAAAGAAACTTCACTTGTTTCATGGTGCCAACACTTCAATTGTGTACCAACCTTGTTTCTTTCTTTTTTCCAGCTGCTAACTTTCTTTATTTGTGATCGCAGCTCACTCTCTACATTCTGCTCTTCTTCTTTTTGTTCAATCTTTTCTTGCAATGCGGCTTCCAAATTTTTTTTTTCCTGTTCTGAATGAGAGAATTCAAATGGAGCCAAATAAAGAAACTGCTTCACAATTTTTCTTCAAATTGTTTTCTCTTCTTTTCTTTTTTTTGCTCTCAAATCTTCTAATGGAGCACTTCGGATAAGAGTTTGTATCAGAGAACTTGAGACATCAAATAACAATTAGGGAAATAAATGCTCCACATACAACCCTCACTAACCAACACTTGCAACTCACTCTTGATACATATCCTTTTCAAGGTGGAACACTTCTATCACTTTTTTTTTCTCTCTGTTTTAGATTCCAGCTCCATGACACTACTTTTAGAATCAAGAATCACTAATTTTTTCATCCTTGCAATTCTCTTAACAACAGTTAGCATCAACTAGTAGTGGATAATTTAAAAACTTCACTTGAGAGTTTCTGATCAGCACTGAATTTTTTTTTCTTAGCCACGACACTGCATTTTTTTCTCTGTTTTGATCTGAAATTCCAAACAGCCTCACTAATTTCCTTTGTCCCCTTCAAAAGCGGATGTACTCAATACTTTGTGATGCATTTATGTTCTTCATTCCTTAATTCACAGCTTTGAAAAACCAGATTCAATCTCAAGTTGATACAAAATCTTCCACTTAATGGGCTTGATAACTTTGCTTCCTCACTGTTTTTTTAGTGTCCTGTTTTTTTTTTCTCTGAGGTGGCTAACATCCTCATCTCCATCAAGAATTCGACCATGTGTTATCTGTTTTTACAAGCCTTGCTACTCTCCAGCATTTCTGATCGCATGGTGAAGGGTTATTTCTTAATTCTTGTCAACAACCCTTGCAATTCTTTCAAATTAGTTCAGCTGCAATTCAATTACTGATTAGTTCAGCTGTAATTCAGAGTAGCATGCTTTAGTACAGCTGCAGTTCAACTCTAGAAAAATGTTACTGATTTTTCTAGCAAAGTACAACTGCAGTCCAAAATAATTTTGACCAAGACATGCTTCACAGAAAATTTTTTTCACTTTGGCACAGATTTTTGCTTTTGCGTGCCATTTTTTTTCCATTGCAGATTTTTTCATTACGTGCCACTTGGATCTTCAAAATATAATAAGGAATCTAGATGCCTCAATTGTTTTCCTCCTTAACTACTTCTTCCCACTTGTTCTTGATACCAAACTCAATTCAACTTGGCACCTTTTTGATTCAACCGCAAAGATTTTTTTTTTTTTTGAAATGAAATGCATCCTTGATACAAAATGATTCCAAAACACTAGTCACCTCCCCCACACTTAATATTTTGTCCGTCTCGGGCAAAGTAGCATCAGGAAACATCCCAAACGAACAAGTCCATAGAAAAGTATGGTTAAGAGTAGGAAGTATGGAAAGAAAAATAGAATAAACTTAATTATTGCCAAAAATTGATATGGAAAGGAAAACAAATTGATTAGCCTCTATAGATGTGATCCAATCATAGAAATATGGTTTTGAAAGAACCTAAGCAAGTTCTAGAGTACAATCACATATGTGTGTCTCAAAAATAAGGCTAATTCTCACTAGGTACAAATAATTCATCTCAAGTCATCAATTAAGAATCCATAGCCAAGTAGTACTCAAGCATCCAAGATTTCATCCATTAGCTCAAACCTTAAGTTTTAACAACCAAATTTAATTTATTTTCAAAAGACTCTAAAATGACATGAAGACAACCTACAGGGATACATTTATTCCTATTCATTAAGAAAAAAAATGCCAAAAGAAATAACATGGTATTTACAATGTCTATTTATTCATTCTACACTACTATAGCCTTATTAACAAGAACTCATCTTAAAAGAAAATTTTACTTCTAGAACTCATAAAAATGAAAAATGCAATGAAAGAAAATGCAAGAAAGAACAAACTCCCCTTTATTTCTGGCGGTCGGAGTCTATCAAGAAATAACCTCCATCGTGGTAGTGGAGGAGTATGAGTAGTTGAGAGAGCTTCCTTCATTTGATCAATTTTATGGTGCATTACTCCCCCACACTTAAACTTTACAGAAAAATGTTCAGGTGGTCGACGACGATTTAGGTACAAGATCCATTTAAGAGGTGGAGTGCTTCAAATTAAAGTAAGATCATCTCCTCCCTTTTGATGCTTTTTGGAAATCCTTCCAGGAGGTTGAAGACTGTTTAGATGGAGCACCCACTCCAGAAGTCTTCGAAACCCTACAAAACCATGTAATACCTCTCTCATGCGTGCGGGGTAAGAAAGAAATGAAATAATATCAGTCTCTACATAGAATGTATCCAAAAATGCTTCACATCCAATAAAATCAATTTTTGGTACCTCAATGAATTTTTTACAATTACTATCCACCAAAGGTATATCAAGAAACTTATCACCACCCATGAAATCTATTTTGGATACTTCAATAGAATTTTCACAATTATTTCCCACCAAGGATGTATCAAGCAATGCATTACAACCAATGAAATCATCTTTAGGTACCTCTATCGGTCTTTCACAATCAATTTCAGCATAAGATATATCATGAGATTCATCACAACAAACAACATCAATTCTAGGCACTTCTAAAAATTTTTCACACTCAGCATTTGCATATGATGTATCACAACATGCTCCACATTCAACAAATTCTACACTAGATACCGCTATCAATTTTTCACAATCAAATTCTACATAAGATGTATCCATACGTGTATCACAAACAATAAAATCAGTTTGAGGTACCTCTATAGATTTTTCTAAAGAAATAAGAGGAATACATACCTGATCGTGCTGAAGAGTACCTGGAGGTTCTACAAGAATAGGTGTATCCATAGCTTCCTCCTGGTCAAGTACAAGTTCCATCTCACGCTCAAGTTCTGGTGGATCCTCAACTGGAGCAAGTGATCCTTGGGTTCTTGCTTCCACCATGCAAGTCCCTATACTTTCTGGCTTATCCTCTGAATCTTCTAATGTATCAGTTAATGATGGTGGTCCCTGGGGCTCTGTGCAATCTCCTACACTTGTAGAATCATCTCCCATGCATGCTTCCTCAGTAATATCTGCAACAACCATATTAGAAAAATTAGGACCATTAATAGCAATATCATCACAAAATAAAAGATGAGAAGGGTCCTGTAGTGCTTCATAATCGAGTCCAAGGTTGTCACAAGCTTTTCCATCCATCTCCTCCAATGCCTTTGTTTCTACTGCATCTTCACCCTCATCTAAGCTGAAATCTCCTCCTACTATGTCAAATGTAACATCATCCACAATTAACTGTGCCTCAACAGTCTCATCTAGGATGTCCATGCTAGTGTTAGGAGGATCCTCTTTGGGGTGCTGAGGGATGGATAAAAAGACTTTTGGTTCTTCTTCTTGA
>JAGFNQ010003132.1:0-90820 GCA_024364735.1 Boesenbergia rotunda
AATATGGGGGTAGGAGTAACAATAACTTATATTACCCATACTTGACCTTTATAAAGGAAAGCATGGCTAGAAGACAGAGTAGCAGACATAATGAGACTACTCCCTCGCCTGACCTGATGCAATTAGTGACCCACCTTCAGCGTCAAGTCACTGAGCAGCAGCAAACAATTAATACCCTGATGAACCAACACGAAAATTCTACTACTCCACCGGCAAACCAGAATGCTGTACCCGTTGCGCCTACGGTTATGCAAACTCCTCCGACAGGCTCGACCACGGTAACACGACAAGAGGCTTATCTGATCTAGTGGTTGAGGCTGAAACCGGAAAATTTCTCGGGTGTTGGTGAACCGTGGGACGTCCAAGCATTGTTCAAGACTGTGGAGAGTACAATGGAGTTGCTGGACTGGCCTGAACATGAGAAAATCAAGTGCGCATCATTCTGCCTTTCTGGAGATGCCTGAATGTGGTGGGAATGGGTCAAGGCCAAGAGACAGGTGAACCAGATGATGTGGTCAGATTTCGAATCAGAGTTCTTCGAAGAATTCTTCAATATGCGTGTCACAAACAAACACTACGATGAGTTCACGGAATTCCGACAAGGCAATCTCTCAGTCAATGAAGCCGTGAAGAAATTTAACCGACTGGCTCGCCTATGCCCTGAGTTGGTCCGCACTGAGAAAGAAAAGGTCCGCCTTATGCTGAAGATGTTGCGGCCCGAAATAGCTCTGAACGTGGCCGGCGGAGTTAACATACCGCAGACCGCCGAGGAGCTGTTTAGTAGTGCCCTACTCACTGAGCACTATCTAAACAATATCAATCAGCAAAGGAAGGCGCTAAATGAAAGTAAGAATCAAGTTCACTCCGGGATTCTCAATTCTTCATCTTTCATTATCCCTAATGTTCCTCCCTTTCATTATCACTCAGGAGGTCAGAAACCTCAGAGTACCAATGCTAATTGGAAGGGAAACCAGAGTGGTAAACGGCAGCCATGGAACGACTCCCAAGGGGGCCCAGCAAACAAACAGTCCAGGTTTCCCCTGTGTGCTACATGCGGGAAAATGCATCCCGGGGAATGCCGCAAAGGTACGAACCGGTGTTTCATTTACCGAGTGGAAGGGCATATAGCCTCTTACTGTCCTACCAAGAACCAGACCCCTCCCCAACAACTCGTTCAGTACCAGGGTGCACCAGCGAAATTACACTATATGCAAGCTGAGCTGGAAGGTACCCCGATGTTGGAGGCCACACCAACTATGACGAATGCCAGGGTTTTCTCTGTTACCAAGGAGGACGTTGTGGAAGCTTCTACGGTTGTCACAGGTCAGATACATATTTCCAGTCAATACACTACTGCATTATTTGATACTGGGGCAACGCACTCGTTCATTTCTGTGCTATACACTAAGGAGATAGATATGCCCCCACAAGTTTTAGACTGCAAGTTCTTAACGTCCCTGCCTTGGGAGAAATAATGACATCCACTCACGTGCTGCGTGTTGTGCTAGTCGGAATTGCAGAAAGAGAACTCTACTGCAATCTGATAGTACTCGACATGCGGGATTATGATGTTATAATGGGAATGGATTTCTGAGCAAATACGGTGCTTCTATCGAGTGCCGTAAGCAAAAGGTGATCTTTCGACCCGAGGCAGATCCTATGTTTGAATTTATCGGAGAGTCAGGGAAAAGAACCAGGAAATTCTTATCGACTCTCAAAACACGGAAGAGTTTGGACGAGGGATCTGGTATTTCTCCAAGTGACCCCTATGAAAGGGGTAACGAGATTTGGGAAGAAAGGGAAGCTAGGTCCGCGTTATGTGGGACCATACCGGATCCTGAGAAGAGTCGGTAGGGTAGCTTATGAACTGGAGCTGTCTCAAGAGATGTCAGCTATTCATAACGTGTTCCATGTGTCAATGCTTAAGAAGTGTATTCCAAATATGGATCAAGTGATCAAGCCACAGACAGTACCAGTTTAGGAGGACCTAAGTTATGAAAGTCGACCTATCTAGATCTTGGATCGGGAGGTCAAGAAGCTAATGAACAAGGAGGTACCCTTAGTCAAGGTCCTATGGCAAAGTCAACGGTTCGAGGAAGCTACCTGGGAACGCGAGGACGAGATGAGACGCAAGTACCCGGAGATATTCTAAGTTCGAGGACGAACTTTCACGAGGTATGGGGGATTGTAACGACCCAGAAAATTTTCTCAATATTTTCTTTAAAAATATTGATCATGTCTAGATAGTTTTGAGGAACATAGAGATACTAGTACAAACTTTAGCCTAGTTATCCATGATTTGCCCATTTAATTTGAGAAGCTAAGTACTAATGGGCCTTATATGAGCTTTTCTAGTACCATGGTTATTAGCGGATTTTAGGTAAAAATTTAATATAAATATAAATGGGTTTTAATTAGGAATATTAGCATGATTATGGGTGGGTCTTAGGGGAATTTTTGAAAATAATAATAATAATAATAAAAAGTGCATGCACCAAGGATTGAACCTTGGACCTAGTATACCACCAAGCATGTACTAACTAATTCACTTAGTAAGGGAGTGCTAGTAGAGGATGAAGTGGATTTTGGTTAAGGCTTAGGGAAATGAAGAGTCACCAAGGGAAGAGGCACCATGACTCTTCACATGCCCTCCTTAATGTGGTATAAAAGAAATGAGAGAGGTGGCATGGAAGTTACTCTTTTCTTTTTTCATCCACCAAGTCCATTCTTCTTCCTCCTCTTTCCTCCTCCTAGCCGAAACTTGCCAAGGGGATTCTCCCTTGGAAAAACTTCACAAGGAGACCTCTTCCTCAAGATCCAAGGGTTTTTCTACAAGGCTACAAGGGCTAGGGGTAGTCTAAGGTTAAAGAAGTTTCTTTCGGTTTCTCTATTCAAGGTGAAAAATCAAGATAACCCAAGGTAAGCCCCCCTCACCTGTGGTATGATAGCTTCCAAGTTGTTTGTCATGATGTAAGTTCTTGTTGGCATATTATGTTGAGAAATCCATAGTTTGGGCTTGTGAAGGTTTCGGCCAAGCAAGTTTTTTTGGCTAAAATCATATTGAAAACCCCTATTATGTTTCCTAATGTTTACTCATGATAAGTTAAGCATAAAATTATGATTGTGGAAGTTTTGTAGCACCCTAAAACCCCCTTAGGGTTTCGGCCACATCAAGGTACCATGACTAGGTGTAAACTCCAACCCTTCAAGCATGATTAGTATGTTTCCTATGATATATTATGGGTAATAATGGTGATTTGTATGAAGTTTTCCTATGGGCTTGTTACCCTTCTAGGGTTTCGGCCAATACATGGTTTAGGCCTAGGACTTAGGGTAAATCCAATCAAGGGTTCCAAGGGTGTTCTATGGCATAATATGTAGTGTATTGGATGTTAATCATGACCTATGTGAACTTCTCCATGGACCCATGGTCCTTAGGGTTTCAGCCAAGTCCCTAATCTAGGGCTTGGATTGGGTTAAGGTCTCAAGGATGCATATTTTTAAGTTACTATGATGTAGGTGTATGGTTAAGCATGATGTAAGGGTCCTTATGTTACTAAACCCTAGCTTTGTGTGTTATGCAATATGACTTTGTATGTTAGGTGCTATGTTATATTTTACTCATGAATATTTAGATCATATACCATGAACATGTGTAATTGATGTAGGGGTATGTTATGTTAAATAGAATAATGCATGTAGGAGGTGAAATGCCTATAGTAGACATGTGTGTATGAAGGTCTATGCATGTTTTATGATGAATGCCATAAATCTAAGTAGGGTGCATCATGTTTATATGTAGCTTACCCATGCATGTTTCACAATGGATACTAGGGTTATGTATGTTAGATGAAATGTACCATGTATGAAATGTATGTTTATCTTATGTACCATGATCATGCAAGCTTTATGAACCAAGGTAATGTTTATGCCGGAGGCATGATTATGTATGTATGTCATGTTTTTATGAATAAAAGAAGATGGATAAAGATGATGTTTATGCCTTACTTACGAATGATAAGTATGAATGATGTTATGAAATAAGTATGAATGATGAAATGCCAAGCATGTTTATGTCATGCTTCATGTTATGTCTTAAGATATGTCAAATATGAACGATGAAGCATGCATAGTTATTTTATTTTTTTATGAATGGGCTTGTACCGGACCGAAGTAAGGGTCCAAGGGATGGGCACCTTATGAACGCCTCGGTTCTGGACTACCGTAGCTGTCCACGGTTCTGGGACTACCGTAGCTGTCCAACAGGGATGGGCACCTTAAGAACGCCTCAGTTTTTGGAACTACCGGAGCTGTTCCTACCCTAGTAGGTCGAGGCTAGCTACCTCGTATTTACTTAGGGATGCGCGCTTATGATGTATGTATGTGGTATAAGCCGGGGACCCCAATGATGTTATGATTATGTTTAAATATTTAAAAGTATGATTTTAAATTAAGCATCCTTATGTATATGCATTTTACTCATGCATTCATTCATGTTATGCATTATGCCATGGTAAGTATGTTTTATGCTCATGCTTATGTTAAGACTGAGCTTATGCCCATGCTAAGAATTATGCCATGATAAGTATGTTTCATGCCCATGTATGTTAGGAATTATGCCATGATAAGTATGTTTCATGCTCATGTATGTTAGGAATTATGTCATGATAAATATGTTTCATGCTCATGTATGTTAGGAATTATGCCATGATAAGTATGTTTAATGCTAATGTATGTTAGGAATTATGCCATGATAAGTATGTTTCATGCTCATGTATGTTAAGAATTATGTCATGATAAGTAAGTTTCATGCTCATATATGTTAAGAATTATGTCATGCTAAGTATGTGTAGGTTTACGTTATGTTAAGAATCATGCTATGTTGGTTGTTCATATGCTTATGACTTACGCCATGACTATGCTTATGTTTTATGTTCAGATTATGTTATGTCAAATGCTTGATATGTGTATGTCTAAGCGACGTATGGTTTTAGTGAGTAGGAAAGGGTCTTACTAAGCCTGTGTGCTTATAGTCTTATTTTTCTCGTACCGCAGATCAAGCAAGAGGTTACTAAGGGAAGCAGCAGGAGGGGCAAGAGTATGTGTGTGTGTGGCGGTGACATGACAATGGATTCTTTTATTTACACGGATCGCATGTCTTGGGTTTTGAAATGCCTCCTTAGATTTTATGCTATGGTTATAATGGTTGTGCCTAATGAGTGACTTATGACTCATGATGTTATGGATAAGTTACTTGCTACTTATGATGATTATGAATAAGCTATGGAATGGTTATATTATGATGCCATGCATGTCGTTAATATGCTAAGTCCAATGACACTAGGTTCATGAATGACAAATTTAGGCATGTGTAGATTATTCATGTATTAGTTGCATGGTTAAAAGCATGTGTAGAAAAAAAAATTATTCCGCTACATTAAGATGTTTTATATGTACATGTATGTTTAGCGTAACGCCGCTTTCTCGCCACACCATAAGGTGTGGGATAAAAAAAAGGCGGGCGTTATAGTTTTAGTTTTCTGCATACTCTATTTTCTTTATGCTTCCGCTGTGCTACTGACCTTTGAGTTGTAGAAATTTCGATAAGTGCTAAACTACAAGTGTCTGGCTATATTCACCCCTCTCTCTTGCCATTCGAGTTCCAACACCAACTACATTGCCACTGAAAAAGAGTTTCTTGCTATTGTTTTTGCTTTAGACCGATTTATATCTTATTTGTTGTGCTTACATGTTATTATTTTTTCTGATCGTGCAGCTCTAAAGTACCTTTTCAAAAAGCCTGATGCTAAGCCTAGACTAATCATATGGATGCTTCTACTCCAAGAATTTGACTTGGAAATCAGAGATAGGAGTGACAAAGAGAACTTAGTTGCAGATCACTTGAGCAGTATTGAGGGAGATGGATCCCCTACCACTATTGATGATGACTTTAGAGACGAGCACCTTCTTGTGATACATGGTGAGTCGCCTTGTTATGCATACCTTGTTAACATTCTAGTAGATCATGTTTTTCCTACATAATTTTCTAAGACTCAAAAAGATAAACTTAAAAGTGATGCTAAATTCTATGTGTGGGATGATCCTTATTTATGGAAGTTTTGTAATGATCAAATAATTAGAAGGTGCATACCCAACCATGAGTTTTATTCAGTCCTTACATTTTGCCATTCATCAGCCTGTGGGGGATATTTTGGACCCCAAAGAACGGCTAGGAAGGTTTTAGAGTGTGGGATGTATTAGCCTACCTTATTTCATAATGCATATCTATTTTATCAGAATTGTGATAGATGTCAGAGAATTGGGAACATAGGAGCTAGAAATGAGATGCCCCAACAGACTATGCTTTTCTGTGAGATATTTGATGTATGGGGAATAGATTTTATGGGACCTTTTCCTGCATCTTGTGGATACTTATATATTTTGCTTGCTGTAGATTATATTTCTAAATGGGTGGAGGTCATTCCCTCCAGGATAGATGATTCTTGTGTTGTTAGTTTTGTCAGGTCACATATCTTTTGCAGGTTTGGAATTCCAAGGGCTATCATAAGTGACCAAGGATCTCATTTTTGCAACAAACACATGAAGGCTCTACTTGGCAAGCATGGGGTTGTACACAAAGTTTCTACCTCCTACCATCCCCAAACGAATGAATAGGCCAAAATTTCAAATAAAGAGATCAAAGCAATTTTGGAAAAGACCATTGGGCCTACTAGGAAAGATTGGAGCAAAAGTCTTGATGATGCACTATGGGCCTATAGAACGGCATACACGACACCAATTGGAATGTCTCCCTACCGATTAGTATATGGAAAAGCTTGTCATCTACCCGTGGAGATAGAGCATAAAGCATATTGGGCGGTGAAGGCTTGCAACTTTGATGCTACTAAGGTGGGAGAAGAAAGGAAGCTTCAACTCCAAGAACTTGAGGAGATTAGACTAGAAGCATTTGAGAACTCAAGGATTTACATGGAAAAGACTAAGATTTTTCATGACAAGCATATATTGAAGAAAGAATTCCAAATTGACGACAAGGTTTTATTGTACAAGTCAAGGCTCAAGTTGATTAAAGGTAAGTTGAGGTCAAGATGGGAAGGTCCATTTTTTGTAACTAACATTTTTCCTTATGGTGTTGTTGAAATCAAGGATGAAGCTAATGGTTTTGTTTGGAAAGTCAATGGCCACCGGCTCAAGAAATACTTTGAAGAATTGAAGGAGCTAGAGGTGGATGGATTGAACATCAAAGATGCTATCTACCCAACTTAAAGGGGAGTTATTTTTCTTGCACTCTGATTTCATTGTATATATCATTTTTTATGTTTTCTAGAAGTAAGTCTTTCTTTTTAAAGTGAGTTGTTGATAATAAATACTTAGGTAGTGTAGATTGAATAAATTGTCATTGTAGATACCATTTTGTTCTTTTTGGCACCTTACTTCTTGCATGATTAGGAATAAATGTATCCTTCTAGGTTTTCTTTATATCATTTTAGAGTCTCTTGAAAGCAAATTAAATTTGGTTGTTAAAACTTAAGATTTGAGCCAATGGATGAAAATTCTTGGATGCTTGAGTACTACTTAGTTATGGACTCTAGAGTGATGATTTGAGATGAATTATTTTTACCTAGTGAGGTCTTGGCCTTATTTTTGAGATACACACATGTGATTGTACTTTAGAACTTGCTTAGGTTCTTTCAAAACCATATTTCTATGATTAGACCATATTTATAAAGGTTAATCACTTTGTCTCATTTTCATATCAATTTTTCCAATATGCCTTGTTGATACATGCTTAATTCTTCTTCCTTTCCCTATTGTTTCTGCTCATAACCACATTCTCCATGGACTTGGTTGCTTTGGATTGTTTCTTCATGCTACTTTGCCCGAGTCGGACAAAAGTTTAAGTGTGGAGGAGGTGACTAGTGCTTTTAAATGTTTGGTGAGAAGTGATGCATTTTGAAGTTTATTTTGTGATGGCAATCTGTTTTTTATGGATTTTAAGATGGACTTTTGTGGATTCCGAATGTTTTGATGGGACTAAAGGAATGAGACAGTATCAAGGATGCAATTCAGAAGGAAAGAAAAAAAATTGCGGTAAATGAGAAGTGTGCCAATTGAAGGAGTTGTGTGCCAAGTTGGATCAGTAGAATTAGTAGCAAAAGCTCCAAGTAGCTGCATATAATTCTATCATCATGTTTGATGCTTCAAGGATACATTTGTAGTTGGAGAATTGCTATCATATACAATCAATTCAAGTTGAGATGGGAAATTAAGAAATGAGTCATTAAGCTTTAGCAATTTCAGATTACCATTGGATGTTAATTCTTGCGATTTTGCAGTGATGAACAATGAAGAAAGTTGAGGCTATTCCATGGGATCAGTAAGAAAAGAAGTCAAATAAGAGGGGGTAATGCCATAAGAACTCGGGGATGATATGAAGACTCAAACTGTAACTTTGCTACACACTCCTTGCTCATGGGCTAGCTGCAACCTTGTTACAAATTCAACTTGAAGCAAGTTCGCCAGAGAAGTTAGATTCAATCTGAACTTATTGTCCAGATATCAGAGTGAGGTTCAGACCAACATCAAAAAAAAAAAAGAAAAGAAAATCGAAACTTGGCTGTAGGAAAAAAAACCAGCAGCAAGAAAGAAAAAAAAGAGAAAAGAAAAGGGAAATAAACATGAAGTATTCAGAGATGGTTAGAATTCTGAACTTGAAGTCGTGAATAAGAAGCTAGTTGGATTTAAGATGTGGTGTTGATTGAAGAGAAGCAAAATCTTGGCATAAGACAGTTTTAGAATTCTGGCAGAAACAGATTTTTGGCTACTGATCAGACTCTGATCAGTCTCGTGACCGATCAAGGAGCAGCCAGTCCAATTAGGTGATAACCAGTTCGATCAGAAGTATTCCAGTCCGTTCCAGTGACTGATCAGGCAGTGACTGATCGGTCCAGTGACTGATCAGTGAAGTTGGCACATAACAGAATACAGAATTCAGTACTGTTCCTCATCCAAATCAGTTGATACCTACCCACCACAACTCTGATTTCATTGAGAAGACCATAAATGAGGGCAAAGTGCATTAGAAACATTTTTGAGTATCCAATTCTTCCACTTCCTTAACTTTTCCATTTTCTAAACCTTTATTTCATTCTTGTCATTTCATATTTCTTTAACTTATTCTAATAAGTTAGTACTTGCCTGACTTGCCAACGAGTGAAAGCAGAACACCAACGACCCGGAGGAGTTCTGCAGCCACTTCCAATTCCGGAATAGAAATGGGAAGATATCTCTATGGATTTCATTTCAGGACTTCCTAAGACTACGAACGGATATGATGCAATATGGGTAATAGTGGACAGGTTGACGAAGTATGCTCACTTCTTAGCAATCAAGATGACTTATTCGATTGAGCAACTGGCTCAATTATATGCTAAGGAGATAATCAGACTTCATGGGGTTCCCAAGACCATCATCACAGATAGGGATGGTCGCTTTACCTCACATTTTTGGGAGTGCGTCCAGAAGTCTCTCGGCACTAAACTACGATTCAGTACCGCTTTTCACCCTTAGACTGACGGGCAAACTGAACGAGTGAATCAAGTACTGGAGGATATGTTGAGAGCTTGTGCCCTGGATTTCAAAGGAAGTTGGTGCTGATATTTATGTTTAGCGGAATTCGCATACAATAATAGCTACCAAGCTACTATCGGAATGGCACCCTATGAAGCTTTGTACAGGAGGAGATGTAGGTCTCCGATCTGTTGGTATGAAGATGGTGAAAGGAAGGAAATGGGGCTTAAGACGGATCTCATCGACGACACCACCCGAGTTATACAGAACATTCGACAACGGATAGAAGCTGCTCAGAGTCGGCAGAGGAATTATGCGGATGTTCGGTGTAGGCCACTGGAATTTGAGGTTGGAGATTTGGTATTCCTCAAGGTGGCTCCTATGAGAGGGGTAACAAGATTTGGGAAGAAAGGAAAACTAAGCCCGCGTTATGTGGGGTCGTACCCGATTCTGAAAAGAGTTGGCAAGGTGTCATATGAACTAGAGCTGCCTCAAGAGATGTCGGCTATCCATAACGTGTTTCATGCGTCATTGCTCAAGAAGTGTATTCTAAACACAGATCAGGTGATCGAGCCACAGACAGTACAAGTTCAGGAGGATTTAAGTTTTGAAAGTCGACCTATCCAGATCTTGGATTGGTAAGTCAAGAAGCTAAGGAACAAGGAGGTACCTTTAGTCAAGGTCCTATGGCAAAGTCAACAGTTCGAGGAAGCTACCTGGGAACGTGAGGACGAGCTGAGACGCAAGTACCCGGAGCTATTCTAAGTTCGAGGATGAACTTTCACGAGGTATGGGGGATTGTAACGACCCAGAAAATTTTCTCAATATTTTTTTAAAATATTGATCATGTCTAGATAGTGTTTGAGGAACCTAGAGATACTAGTACGAATTTTAGCCTAGTTATCTATGATTTTCCCATTTAAATTGAGAAGCTAAGTACTAATGGGTCTTATATGAGCTTTTCTAGTACCATGGTTATTAGTGGACTTTAGGTAGAATTTAATATAAATACAAATGCGTTTTAATTAGGAATATTAGCATGATTATGGGTGAGTCTTAGGGGAATTTTCAAAAATAAAGTGCATGCACCAAGGATTGAACCTTGGACCTAGTATACCATCATGCATGTACTAACCAATTCACCTAGCAAGGGAGTGCTATGAGGGAATGAAGTGGATTTTTGTTAAGGCCAAAGGAAGTGAAGAGTCACCATGAGAGAAGGCACCATGTCTCTTCACTTGCCCCCTCTTCATTGTGTATAAATGAGAGGGATGATAACTTAACACTTAAGATAGTTATTCCTCTTCTCTTCATCCACCAAGCCTCTCCTCTCCTTCTTCTTCCTCCTTCTAGCCGAACCCCATAGGAGGGTTCTCCCTTGGGAAAAGTTCACAAGAAGGCCTCTCCTTCAAGATCCAAGGCTTTTTACAAGGTTACAAAGGCTAGGGGTGGTCAAGGGATAACAAGGTCTTCATCCTCCTCCCTATCTAAGGTCTATAACCAAGATAAACTAAGGTAAGACTCCCTCACCTGTGGTATAATAGTTATGTGTTTATTATGATTTAAGATGATTGTTTAGGATTTGTATTGAGAAAAACCATGGATTATGACCTTGGAAGTTTCGGCCACCATGCTTTTTGGGTCCAAAAACGATGTTAAAAATCTCACTCATGTTTTCTAACGCTTTCTTATGATGAATAAAGAATAAAATAGGATTTGGAGAATTTTTGGAGTACCCTAATACCCTCTAGGGTTTCGGCCACCACCATGGTTTCATGGTTGGGTTTAGATCTAACTCTTCAAGCAAGTTTCTTATGTTTCCTCATGTTACAAGGGGTGTTAATGGTGATTGATATGAATTTCTATAAGCCTTGTGACCCTTGTAAGGTTCGGCCAAGATGAGTTTTAGGGCAAGGGGTTAGGGTTAACTCCAAGCAAGAGTTCTAATGGCTTCCTATGGTATTATATGAAAGGTATTAGATGAAAAATAGGAATTATATGAATTTTTCCATGTGCTTGTAACCCTCTAGGGTTTCGGCCAAGGTCAAGGGTAGGACTAATAAAATTAGGGTTAGCTCCAATTATGAGGTCTAATGGTTCCCTATGACTTTGTATGTAATGTATGAATTTCCTTTTTACTTATGGAACCTTTCATGTTGATTGAATAAGGGAGCCTCCACCCATGAACTTTCGGCCAAGTCAAGAAACTAGGGTTTGGGTTGGGTTAAGGTTCCAATGATATTTGTTTATAGGTTACCATGATGTATGTATATGTTAAGGATGTTGCAAGAATGTTTATGCTACCTACAACCCTAGCTTTATGAGTTATATGCCATGACCTTGTATGTTTAAGTTATGTGCTATCTCCATTCATGAATGTTTTAACCATATTCCATGAACACATGTATTTGATGTAGGGTCATGCTATATAGAATGATGCATGTATGTTGTTAAATGCCTATAATAGGTATATGTTTATGAAAGTCTATGCATGTTCTATGATGAATGATATGAACCTAAGTAATGTAGGATGCCATGAACCTAAGTCGTATGTATCCTGTTCACATGAATTTTACCCATGCATTCTCTAGGATGGATACTATGATTATGTATGTATGTCATGTTTTATGAATAAAGAAGATGAATGAAGATAAGGTTCATGCCTTAAGTACGAATGATAAGTATGAATGATAAGTATGAATGATGAAGGCATAATAATGATATGAATTAAGTATGAATGATGAAATGCCAAGTATGTGATGTCATGCTTCATGTAACAAGATTATGTGCATATCTTTAAGTATGCAATGTATGTGCTATGAATGATGAAGCATGTGAAGATATTTTACTTTATGAATAGGCTTGTACCGGACCGAAGTATGGGTCCAAGGGATGGGCACCTTAAGAATGTCTCGGTGTTGGACTACCGTAGCTGTCCACGGTTCTGGGACTACCGAAGCTGTCCAACAGGGATGGACACCTTAAGAACGCCTCGGTTCGGGGACTACCGTAGCTGTCCTTACCCTAGTAGGTCGAGACTAGCTACCTCGTATTTACTTAGGGATGCGCGCATATGATGTATGTATGTGGTACAAGCCGGGGACCCCAACGATGTGATGATTATGTTTAAGTATTTAAAAGTATGATTTAAAATTAAGCATCCTTACGTATATGCATTTGACTCATGCATTCATTCATGTTATGCATTATACCATGATAGAAAATGTTTTATGCTTATATTTTATGTTAAGAATTATGTCATGATAGAAAATATTTTATGCTTATGTTTTATGTTAAGAATTATGTCATGATAGTAAATGTTTTATGCCTATGTTTTATGTTAAGAATTATTCATGATAGTAAATCTTTTATGCTTATGTTCATATTAAGAATATGCCCATGTTTTATGTTAGGAATCATGCCATGTTAAGTATATTTATGTTTATATTTATGCCATGTATCATGCCATGTTAAGTGTATTTTATGCTCATGTACTATGTAAGAACTATGTCATGCCAAATGATTTTATATGCTTATGTTCTATGTAAAGCACCAAGTTATGTTAATGTTTCATGTGCTCATGATTAAGTGACGAATGGTTTTAGTGAGTAGGAAAGGGTCTTACTAAGCCTATGTGCTTATAGTATTATTTTCCTTATACCGCAGATCAAGCAAGAGAACAATAAGGAAGCAGCAGGAGGGGCAAGAATGTATGTGTGGTAGTGACTTGGTCAAGGAAAGATATACTTACAAGCCTTATGCTAAACCTAGGATGGTGTTGTCAAGAACAATTTACACTTGCTACTTATGTGCCTAATGGATGACTTATGTGATTTTATGACATGATGTTAAGTACGATGTTAATATGCTAAGTTCCCATGTCACTACGTTAGGAAGGATAGTTAGGTGCATGTATATGTAAGTTTAAATTATTTCGCTGCATTACGATGTTCACATGCCCCTACCTATGTTAGCGGAACGCCGCTTTACGGAGAAAAAAAAATGCAGGCGTTACAATGGTAGTGCAAGAAACATGTTATGTTTGAGTGAACTCCACTTTCATTGAAATGTAGGATTTAGGAAGAGAGCCACTAAATATTCCCTTGATAGGCTTTGTGAGTTTAGTTCATCTCAAAGAGTCATGAAGGATGAAATATGCTAAGTTGTTGATTTAAGGACAAGACACTAGTCCATTGAGCTTAGATTTTTGAGAATTAACAACCTCAGATAATTTCTTTTCAACTGTTTCTAACTATGATTAAGAATAATCTAGAGGATACATGTTTAGTTAGCTTGTGCGAGACGCTCAAGTTTAAGTGTGAGGGAATTGATAATTACCATTTTGTTAGTTGATTTAGGCTCTAAAATCCATGTTTGATCCAATTTTTACATGTTTAATCTTGAATTAACACTAGGTTTCATGGATTAATTTTATTTTGGGTTTTATTGCAAATCTTTGCATATTTGAGATGTTTTGATATTTAATTTAAATCTGATTTTTGTAGGCTTTGAAGGATCATGGACATAGGTCATGTTGGGTCAATTTGAGTCAGAATCGGACTCAGATCAAAACGATCAAGCCTTGGAAGACTATGGGCCATCCATTCGAAAGGCTGGGAGATCTGAGCCATCCATGGCAGATCCGGTTGATCCCAGCTGAGGAGAAGTAGATCTGACCGTCGGATTGAGATATGGAAGTTTAGGGTTCAATAAAGCAGATCTGACCGTCGGATGGGATTAGGATGATCAGAGTCATCCATTTCTAACCAATATAACCGCTTTCTTCTCCCGATCAGATCTGTCGTCGCGTGTTGCTGTTCTTCCGTGTTCTTCACTGTTCTTCGCATTTTCTTCAAGTTTTCTTCATCCGATCGCGCGACCACATCGGATCCGAGCTTGGTTTGAGTTACAGATCATCAGGATCGCATCTCCGTGAGATTTTCTGATCAATTTGTCGCTGAGAAGAGCTAGGCTAGGGTTTCGCCAGTTTCTGCCATTTTCTGATCGATCCATACTTGTACTCCAATCGTCATCAATCACAGCAAGCCAGAGGGGTTCTTTGAGTTGCTCTGATTGATCCTGAACCAGCATCGTACTCCCACACATCAAGTATGAGGAGATTGGAAGAATGGTTCTCTTGAAGGCAAATCTGAAGCTGGATTGATCGCGGAGGCTAGAGTTCTGTCGAGTTGTCGAGCTAGGGGGTTCATAGCTGATTCTTGCGTGACAACAAGAAGGATTTGAACTAAGGGAAGGGTTTGATGTTTAGTTTCTGTTAATTTTCGTGTCGCAATTCTATTCTTCCGTAGCTTAGTTCTGTATTAGATCGCCTTTCAGCCACTGATCGGTCTGTTCGACCGATCCAGACATCATCTGATCGGTCTGTCGACCGATCAGGCTTGCATCTGATCGGACTGTCAACCGATCAGGTAGTCCAGCTTCAATTCACCCCTGTTTTGTTTAAGCTTGACTTGTTTCAGAAACTACAACTTTGCAGTTTAGACACAAACTACTTACATTCAATTTTAATTCTCGAATTCCCTTAGTTACAGTTTCCTTGCACTCATTTTTAGTTTTGAATTCCAATCTTATCATTTCAAGTTTCATGTTTAATTGTCAATTAGGTTAAGTGTAGTTTTTGCAATTCCCTAAGGTATCTTTGCTTAGCTAAGTTCATTTTATTACTGCTATTTCATTCGTATTTGCAAAACAAATCCCCATTTCATTAGAAACCCCAAAACATTTAACGACAACAACTTAAAGTTTAAAATCAAACATCCTAAACTAGTCCTTGGAAAAAAATATGACTTGAGACTCCTTTACTGCATTTTCTTTGTGAGCTAGGGGTTTCAATCTATAAATATCTAAATTTGAGACTTATTCGTGACACCTGTTGTGGGCTTATCAGGGGGTGAATAGCTTTTCTTCGATTTTGTCTACAAGTTGTTAGCGGAAGCACAAGAAAAACATAGATAAAATCAAAAGCAATTAAAGCAATGCTAACTTCCTTAATTAACTTGATCTCCACCTCCTTAAGGTGACTAATTCAAGGATCCACACACCCACACAATCAATCTCCACTATGTTCTTCTCTTTTTCAAATCAAGCTTGAAGGTGGAGAAACTCTTACAAGATGATCTCTTCTTCTTACAAGATAAAAGTGATTTTGGAGAAAGAGATTAAAAATTTATAAGCTTGGAGATCTTAGAACGTGCAAGAAAAATAAGAAGATGTGTCTTCTTTAAACTCTAAAATTTACTTTTGTACTATCCTCAACATCAGTAGACTAATATCACCATCAGTCGACTGATGAGCTTCAATGGTCACTGTAGATTTTGTTTGATTTTCTGCCATCAGAATGCAACGGTAACATATCAGTCGACTGGGACCTGACCCAGTCGACTAATCTCTCTGTTTGGTTTAGGATCGGGTATCAGTCAACTGATCTCTCTATTTGGTCCAAGATTGGGTATCAATTGACTAATTCTCTTATCAGTCGACTGATACATCATGAATGTGATATTGTTGCAGTTTTGAGCATAATCTTTCATTCCCTTAGCTTAGACTCCCTTAGGATGCGTCCGAGCCCTTGACTCCTTATCCTTGCGCTTGCCTTGAAGAACTTCTTTCAGCTTTGTCATGCTAAGTCTTCTTTTGTCAAGAGACCGCACCTCCGGGACTTCATCCGCCAAGACTATCTTCTTGGACTTCTCTTACTAAGCCTTTATACTTGGACTTTCCTTTGTACCTACTTACTCAATTTTCATGTTAGATCACTAACATTACCTAACTTAAACTCATTTAACCAAACATCAAAAGTAAAAAAAAAATACTTGGAGCATGATTGCACCAACAAATTCGTCCTCCGAATCACTACAAAATGTGTGGACTTGGTTAATCGATCGATGATCACCCAAATCACGTTATGTCCAATCCGGGTCCTCGGTAATCTCAGGACAAAGTCAATTAATGTGCTCTCATTTTCACCCGGGAATAGGGATCTTCCAGCAGGTCTCTGGTGCTCTGCCTTCACCTACTGGCAAACTAGACATCTTGCTATAAAATTCGTGATGTCTTTCTTCATACCGTTCCACCGGTAGGAACATTACAAATCTTGGTACATACGGGTCCCACCTGGATGAATAGTGAACCGTGAGTGATATACCTCCTAAAGCAGTTCCTCCATAATCGGATCCGACTTAGGAACACATAGTCTCCCTCTAAAATACAAAATACCCTCTGTCTATGATGAACTCAGTCTGATGTTCTAAAGCTACTCGGCTACCAAGGAACTACAGATGATGATTACTAGTCTGAGCCTCTCTGATCCTCGTCCTGATCGACAACTAAGCAACTATCATCACCGATAAACCTCTCTCAGTCTGAGCCGACTCGTTAAATCCCAACTCTGAGAAACCTTGAAACAACTCTATGATTAATACTCGGTGACATGCCAAAACACCTCTGGATTTCCTACTTAGTGCGTCTGCCACCACATTAGCTTTCCGAGAATGACAACTAATAGTATAGTCATTATCCTTCAGGAACTTCATCCATCTCCTCTGACAGAGATTGAGCTTCTTCTGTGTAAACAGATATTTGAGGCTCTTATAATCCATGAAAATCTCGAATGTGATGTCATATAAATGGTGCCTTTAGATCTTCATAGCAAAGATGATGGCAGCCAGCTCTAGGTGTACAAAGTAGTTCTTCTCATGCTCCTTCAACTGCCGAGAAGCATAAGAAACTACTCGTCCATGCTGCATCAAAACTACGCTCAATCCCTGATAGGACGCATCGATGAAGAGTACAAAACCATCATCACCTGAAGGTAAGACTAGAACAGGTGTGGATAGTAGCTATTGCTTCAACTCCTGGAAGCTGATCTCACAAACCAAGCAAACATCACGCCCTTTCTGGTCAGGCATGTCAATGCTAGAAAATCCTTCTACGAATCATTTGTAATACCTGGCTAGGCCCAGGAAGCTACGAACTTTCTGTACTGACTTTGGTGGACCCCAACTAGTGACAACCTTGATTTTCTGTGGATCTATTAATATGCCACTGCTAGACACCATGTGTCCAAAACCCCACGAAAGGTAGCCAGAATGCACACTTGTTGAACTTCACATATAGATGCTCCCGTCTGAGAGTCTCAGTATGATACGAAGATGTTGTGCATGTTCTTCCTCGGAACAAGAGTAGATCACGATGTCGTTAATGAAGACAATAACGAACTGATCTAAGTACTGTAAAAATATCCGGTTCATTAGATTCATAAACACTGATGGAGATTGATAAGCCAAAATGACATTATCAAAAACTCATAGTGTCCGTATCTGGTGCAGAATGTTATCTTCTGAATGTCTGAGTCTCTTACCCTTAACTGATGATATCCGAACCGCAAATCAATCTTCAAATACACTAATGTATCTCTAAGTTGATCAAACAAATCCTCAATCCATGGTAGAGGTTATTTGTTCTTGATAATCACTGCATTTAATTGTCTGTAGTCGATGCATAATCTCAGAGAACCATTCTCATTCTTTACGAATAGAACTAGCGATCCCCACGAAGATATGTTAGGTCGGATAAATCCCATGTCTAGTAACTGTTGGAGTTGGATCTTCAGCTCGTCTTACTCCTTCGGTGCCATACAGTACATGAACTCCACTTGCCTCTTGGGAGACAAACCTGGAAGCTCCTCCAAATATACGTCTGAAAATTCTCGGACCACTGGAATGCCCGAGAGCTGAGGGTTACCACTGTCGTCTGTACTTATCAGAGACAAAAGGAAACCCTGACATCTATGTGATAGAAGTCTCTCACCTTGAAGCACAGATATATAGAAATCTCATCATCCCTAGTGCCAATGAAATCCCACGAGGGTTGGTTCGAAGGCCCGAATGTGACAACTCTTGCTTGGTAATAGACTATGGTGTAATAGGCAGTCAATCGGTCCATACCAAAGATGATATCAAAATCTATCATCTCCAGAACGGATAAGTCCATAGTGAAGGTAACCTCACCGAAAACCAGTGGACATCCTCTGACCTCCTGAGTAATATCAAGTACCTCTTTGGATGGTAATGACACAGACAAATGCTATGCTCTAAGTGTAAGTAGTCTACCAATCTTTCTCATGAATATACGAGAAATGAATGAATGAGAACTATCCGTATCAACTAATAACTCCGCAGAAAATTCATAAAGTAAAATCATATCATGGAAAACTGATCCATCGGCCCACTGCACCTCCTCTCTAGTAAATGCATATACTCGCCCTGTCTCTGGTGGTGGTGGCACTGTCGAGAACTACGGAGGCTGAGACACTAATACTCCAATTGTTTGCTGAGGTAGAGAGACCGCGGCTAATATGCTAGATAAGTCTGATATCCTGAGACAGAACATTGTGATGCTGCTGGAGTATAGGTGTGCTCATATCCATGCATACAACAAATAGCTGCTAAAGGGGTGGCCTACGGCTGACGGAAAGAAGACTGAGTCCCCCACCCTACTCTCCGAGTTCCTGACTGTTCGGAATGTCCACCCCAACCAGTAGCTCCATCTGTCTCATTCTGTGCCTTCAATGAACAATCCCAGCTCATGTGTCCTAGAAGCTTGCAATAGAAACACACTGCATACCCTAGTTGACAGTCTGTCCTAACATGCTCTCTGGAGCCACACCGAGTACCATGAATGTTGGTGGTAGTCTTCTTTCGGTTTTGTTGTGATGACCAAAAGGATCCTGCCGAGGAACGTTCTGACTTCTGGGGCCTGGAAGATGCCCCAAATGTATCCTGAGTTGACTGACTCTAGTTGTCGTGCTTTTGTCCAGTAGTCTGCGACTGATAAGTCTGAACTGTATCCTGTGTCGGTTGCCTAGCTACCCTTCTTCTTATATCCATAAACTCTGTGTTATGTCTTGATAAGAAGAGTCCGCTCCAACGCCTACCGGTAGGATGTAGTGACAAATCCGGGCATCTGAATCTGTATGTACCCAGCTAAACCCTGAGTGATCTGCATCATCCTCTCATGTTGTTGGCAACCATTTGAGGACAGTACTCAGCCAGGCTGTTGAATTCTGCATTTTACTCTATCACGGATCAGTCTCCCTGCTAGAGACTCATGAACTCCTGTTATTTGGCAATCCGAAATGCAACTGAAAAGTACTTCCTCTCAAACGCCTCCCTGAACGTAGCCCATGTAATATGTTGCTCACCAATAATAGTCTGTTGCATAGTCACCAAATAACAGCCTGATCTCGCAGATGATAAGTGGCAAGCTCGACCTTCTCCCAGTCTGAGCTTGTCATATACCGAAAAGTACCCTCTAGAGTCTCTATCCAGGATTAGGCAATACACGGATCTAGTCCTTCGTGGAATAGAGTAAACTGGCTCTTTACAGACTCCGCTAACATCGGAATCCGAGATCGGTCCATAACCCAGCATATAGGAGCGACAGGTACCATTGGTGGTACTTTGGGAAATACTGGAGCAATGTACTGTTAAGATGTATACTAAAAGTCTTGCTTTTGGTTAAGAACATCTACATATTTTAAAGAGAATCACAAAATCACAAGTTGCATATTTATATTAATATATGCACAAAATGTCTAATACTTTGTATTGTACATAACATGGAGTGTGGTGACGCACAGATGATTATGTTATCAGTTTCTTGCAGAAGTATAAGAAAGAGGCTCACAACCGAGATGGAATTGGACAAACTATCAGGATGGTTGTAGCGTAATTAGGTGTCGTTTGTCTTAACCATAGAATTACACTAGTGCACTTTATGTGCATTGAGTAGGACCAAAAGAGAGGTCATCCAATTTTATACTGACTTAATAAATTGGATTAGACCTCGATTTTATATTATGGAGTACGATCTCTAAATTCCAAAATAATAACGGGCACATATATTTAATTATTATTTCTTTAATTTACCAATGGACGATATATATTCTGCTAGATCGATAGGCCCGGTAAGTTGGGAAATAATATTATCTTTATGGCGTGTCATTGATTATTGAGGGAATCCGTGTCTTGGTGAGTCGGGATGATGATGCCCCTTGATGAGCTCATAAGGTTCGTCATGTTAAATCTTGCAAGTGGACTATGGTCCAACATGATGAAAAGGTTGAGTGATACTAGTCAACGATCAAGAGGATGATTAATTAAAATTGTCAGTAATTTAAATTAATCGTCGAGCATTCGATATCCTAAACACGGGGAGATGGATGACTCATAATAGGTGGAGCCCATATGAAAATATGGGGTTGGTGAGGAAGTTCAATCGGGATCCTTTAGTAGAATGGATCTCCATTAATGGATTGGATTTGGATCTATTAGCGGGCCAAGACCCAACTCCCTCCCCTCATGGTTCCTACCATAGCCCTATATATACCCCATAGGAGTCATGAAACCAAGGCTAATTATTTGAGAATTAATCCAATTAATCACATAAGTCAAACCCTAAACACACTCTCTCTCCCTTCTCTCCTAGGTCACTAACGCAAGCAAGGAGGTTTCGCCTCCTTCTTGGTTCATCTTCTTCCTCTCTTCTTGGCCGACGATCACAGGGACAAGGAGGTGATCTACACCTCCTTTTGTGGTGCGTGGCAACGAGGAAGAGGAGAAGAAACGCTGGCAGCAAGTCTTTGGGCGGCGGCGGTAGGGGTGGAAGAGAAAGCTCACGGTGGGAGGAGGAGGCGTCTCTTCTGAAAACAGCAAAGTCTTTCAGGATTAATTATTATATTTGTATCATGACTCCTATGGGGTATTTATAGGGCTAAGGTAGGGACCATGAGGAGGAGTTGGTTCTTGGCTCGCTAATGGATCCAAACCCGATCCATTAATGGAGATCCATTCCACTAAAGGATCCCATTGAACTTCCTCAGCAACCCCCATATTTTCATACGAGCTCCACCTATTATGAGTCATTCATCTCCTCGTGTTTAAGGATTAGTACCACTCATCCTTTTCACCATGTCGGAGCATAGTCCACTTGCAAGATTTTGGCATGACGATCCTTTTGAGCTCACCAAGGGGGCATCATCATCTCGACTCACTAGGACACGGATTCCGTCAATAATTAATGGCACACCATATAATTAATATTATTTCTTAATTTACCCGGCCTATCAATTTAACAGAATAAATCTCGTCCATTGGTAAGTCAAAAAAATAATAATTAATTATACGTGTCCGTTATTATTTCGGGATTAAGAGATCGTACTCCATAATATAATCCGAGGTCTAATCCAATTTATGAAGTCAGTACAAAATTGGATGACCTCTCTTTTGGTCATACTCAATACACACAGTGCAATTCCATGGTTAAGACAAACCACACCTAATTGCACTACAACCATCCCGATGGTTTGTCCAACTCCATCTCGGTTGCGAGCCTCTTCCTTATACTTCTGCAAGGAACTTGATAACATGATCTTCTGTGCGACACCACGCACCATGTTATCTACAATGCCAAGTATGAGACATGTTGTGTATATACTAATATAAATATGCACCGTGTGATTTTGCGATTCTCTTTAAAATGTAAATGTATTCTAACAAAAAAACAAGGCTTTTAGTATACATCTTCCTCTCTTCCTTTCCTCTCCCATACTTGAGCACGCAAAGGCTGGTGCTAGGAAGAGTGCTCGGCGGCGAGGACTTGGCTTCCTCGAGCTATGGCGACGGTGGGAGAAAGAAGGCTATCGACGGCGGCAGTTTTAGGGTTAGAGGAAGGAGAAGGAGCTCTATCTCTTCTTCTTCTAGTTCTCCTTCTTCATTCCCTTCCTCTCAGTCCTGCCTTGTGGTCAGCGAACCTTGGGAGCTTGAGGTGGCCGGCGGGTAAACCCTAGCATTAGGGTTTGTTGGCACATAGAGAAGAAGAAGAAAAGGTGATTAATTTGAAGCCTTGGTGACTCCGCATCTTGGTAGATCGTCACCCACACGACGTTCAAGAGGGGAGGGTCATACAGTAGAAGACTGCGAGGTAAAAGGCGAGGTATACCTCTCTTTGGCTCTTCTTGTTTGCTTGGTTATTTCATGTGATTTTTATTATTGCATGTGGTTTTGTTAATTGTCATAGTTTAATTACTTTATTAATTAATATTGATAATTAATTGTGTCATGGACCCCGATAATAAACACAAAAACTGGCGATCCATTCGTCGTCTTTTCCGCGGTCGATCGATTCGGAAAGTTACAAGGTCATACCTTTGGTTTTGGCTAAGTTGTAACTTGAATCAATTGATACGACGACGGGATAGTCGTTTGGGAGATGGGACTCTATTCGAATTAAATTTTAATCCGTACACATAGAGAGGTCTCTCAGGTTCGATCTCGTGGTTGCTTAGGAAACCCACCTGTTGATGCAGTCTGACCATGATTGTTGTTTTGGTGTTGACATCGATTTTAGTTTAGGTTGATGGTTATGATGGTTATGATAGTTATGATGATTATGATTAAGTCCTGATCGGGGATTAGGCATGGTATGGAAAATCCTAACTTGGAGGTCTAGGTGTTGGAAAATCCTAACCTGGAGGGTTAGGTGTGGAAAATCCTAGCTTGGAGGGCTAGGTGTTGGAAAATCCTAACCTGGAGGGTTAGGTGTGGAAAATCCTAGCTTGGAGGGCTAGGTGTTGAAAAGTCCTAATTCAGAAGGGTTGGGTGAAAAGTCCTAGCTTGGAGGGCTAGGTGAAAAGTCCTAACTTGGAGGGTTAGGTGAAAAGTCCCAACTTGGAGGGTTAGGTGAAAAATCCTAGCTTGGAGGGCTAGGTGTTGAAAAGTCCTAATTCGGAAGGGTTGGGTGAAAAGTCCTAGCTTGGAGGGCTAGGTGAAAAGTCCTAACTTGGAGGGTTAGGTGAACAGTCCCAACTTGGAGGGTTAGGTGAAAAATCCTAGCTTGGAGGGCTAGGTGTTGAAAAGGTCTAACTAGGAAGGTTTGGGTGAAAAGTCCTAGCTTGGAGGGCTAGGTGAAAAGTCCTAACTTGGAGGGTTAGGTGAAAAGTCCTAACTTGGAGGGTTAGGCGAAAAGTCCTAACTTGGAGGGTTAGTTGAAAAGTCCCAACTTGGAGGGTTAGATGGAAAAATCGTAGCTTGGAAGGCTAGGTCTGCGTCCCTGGATCGGTCTGGTGACCGATCAAGGAGGATGGCACGCTGCTCCTTAGTGGATCGGTCTGGTGATCGATCCAGCGATGTCTGATCGGTCTGGTGACTGATCAGGGAGCAGGTTGTTGCCTTATTGCTTGGCTCTTGATCGGTCCGGTGACCGATCAGGGAGCAGGCAGCTTCCTCACTGCCTTGCTCCTATCGGTCTGGTGACCAATCAGGGAGTGAACAGTGAGTTGAGTTCCCCCGCGGATCAACTCCTGAACGGTCCGGTGACCGATCAGAGACGTAGGATCTGATTTTCGGGATTACTGTTCATCAGACCTGATCGGTCTGAGTGACCAATCAGACTTCACTCTGATCGGTCTGGTGACCGATCAGGCTTGACTTTGATCGGTCCGGTGACCGATCAGGCTTATGTTGCCGCGAGAGCTGGGAGTCCCAGCGAAGCGGTGGATTGGTCAGGTGACCGACCCACGAGCCCTGGATCGGTCCGGTGACCGATCACTTTAACTCAAATTACATTGTCAGACGCTCTGATCGCGTCTGAGCATATCTGATACACTGCGCCTGATCTCTGAAGCTTGATTTTCTGGTTGATATGTTGCTCTAATGATCTGATTAAGTTGCAGGTGACTGGGAAGAATTCAAACACTCAAGGAGAAGTCAATGGAGGCTTTCCTTGGAGCATGTTTGTCCGTTTTCCATCAGGTTGCAACGGCTGGAGCTGCAGAATGGAGCTTGGCTGAGGGAAGCTCAGGGAGTCCAGGGAGAGCTCAGTGGTAGCTGGCGTTGGCAGGTAAGCAGCTGGAACCTGCAGGAGATGTTGTCACCTGGTGCTGAATGGAGAAACAAAAGGGGGCAAGAAAGCTTCGTTGAAAAAAAAGGTTTTTACAGTTTCAAGCTTGAGTTCTTGCTGCGCCTAAGTGTTCTCCAGAACTTGCTTACGTGTTCTGCTGTTCCATCATTCCCAAGCAAGCTCTTGAGATCTGAGAAGCAACCACTCCTTGCTTGAGCACTGGGAGGAAGGAACAAGAGGCTTGAAGTCCAACAGCGAGAAGACATGGAGAAAGGGATTCTTGCGTGAGATCGTCGCTGGGTGGAGCTTGGAGAAGCCTGCTGTGTTCTTGTCTTTGCCAAGTGCTAAGTAAGATCTTCCTTGTGTTTCATTGTGCTTAAAACTATATACTTGATTGAAACGCGCTGTGGAGAGGTTTCTCCACCACGAAGGAGGTTGCTTTCTATCCGGTGTTAACCGGGGCTTGATCTGCCGACGATCAAGGGATCGCCCACCTTAAGGGCACGCCAAGGAGTAGGGGCAAGTTATCCCCGAACCTTGTAAACCCTCCTTGTTAGCGATCTTGCTAAGTTGTGTTTGTGTGCTTTCGGTTTTTGTTTTTGTTTTCTGCACCTCTTTGTTTCCATTGTTTCTTCCGCTGTGCTACTGATAAATTTGAGTGCAAAAATTCGATAAGTCTTTAAGTCCAAGTGTTTGGCTATATTCACCCCCCTCTCTCTAGCCATCCGAGTTCTAACAAGTGGTATCAGAGCTTGGGGCTCTATTTTTGCAGATTAACAACCGAGAGTTATCACCCATGGCGTTGAGAGAAGGATTTTCCACCACCCGACCTCCTTTCTTTGATGGCGCTGATTTCCAATATTGGAGATCAAAGATGGAGTATTACTTGAAGATGGACATCAACACTTGGTTCGCGGTGAAGGAGGGTTTCACTCCTCCTAAGGATGATGAAGGCAAAGAACTTGAATCATGGCGGTGGACAGCCGAACAAACTCGAAAGAATGAAGCCGACGCGAAGGCGGTTGTCACTCTACAATGCGGGATGAACAAAGATCAACTCATCAAGGTTGGTCATTTCACAAGTGCAAAGGACTTGTGGAACAAGCTCATTGAACTCCACGAGGGCACCCGAGACTCAAGAATCGCCAAGAGGGATTTGTTTCTCAACCAATTACAAAATCTCTCCATGAAGGAAAATGAATCGGTAAGTGAGCTTCATAGCCGGTTCAAGGAAGTCCTCAATGGGCTTCATTCAATTGATGAAAAGGTCGAGAATCGTGACCTTGTGAGGTATGTACTAACAAAGTATCCAAGGACTTATCAATTGTTAAGCTAGATGATTTGTTTTGTGAGATGGAATTGCATGAAATGGCTAACAAAGGCCCCAAGGAGAAGGGGATTGCCTTAGTTGCAGGGGACCGATCGAACAAGAAGAAGAAGGAGAAGAAAGTCACTTCATCTTCATCCTCTTCCGAATCCGAGTCCGATTCCGAGGAAGATGGTAGCGGCTCCTCATCCTCCGAGATGGTGAACTTTGTAAGAAGGATGATGAGAAGGGGTCGGCGCTTCAAGGGTAAAGGTAATCCTAGTAAAGCTAAACTTGATAAGACTAATGCTTCTTGCTATGAGTGTGGTAGGAAAGGGCATTTCAAGAATGAATGCCCGAAGCTAAAGAAAAAGGAGGAGAAATCCAAGAGGAAAGAAGAAAAATCCAAGAAGAAGAAGAAGGCTTTGAAGGCCACTTGGGATGAATCCTCCTCAAGCTCATCCGATGAAGAGAAGGAGGAGAAGAGCACAAGGCATGTGGCACTCATGACTCTTGGAGAGGAGAGCAGTGATGAATCTTCCAACTTCTCAAACGCGGCTTCATCATCTTCGGATGATGAAGAGGTAACTTCTCCCGAACTTGAAAAGTGTTATAGAGCAATTGCATGTTTAACCAATATGCTAAAGAAGTCAAAAAATAAGGTTAAAGCATTGCAATTAGAAATTGATCAATTGAAATTATCTAGGGATGATAACATTGATGATTTGCATGTTGAAATGTTAGAGGATGAGATCAAATCATTAAAACTTGAGATTGACCAATTGAAATCCTCTAGGGTTGAGGATATAGATGATTTGCATGATGACTTGCTAGAAGAAGAAAACAAATCATTGAAGAGTGAAGTTGAGAAACTCAAGAATATTCTTGAGAAGTTCTCAACTAGCTATAAAACCCTAGACATGATTTTGAATGCCCAAAGGGCAGTCTACAATAGGGCCGGTATTGGTTACCGACCCAAAGAACCCTCATTCGTGTCTTTGATGTCTAGGACTGATATGAGACAATCTAGGACACCCAAGGTCCAAAAGAAAGTTGTCAAGGCATGGGTGCCTAAGTCTTGTTTAGTTGATGCTTTAGGTCCCAAGATTTGGGTACCTAAAACTTCTATTTTTTGAATTGTGTAGGTTATGATTGAGGGGGAGCATCTATCAACTTGGTTCGTTGATAGTGGATGCTCCAAACACATGACCGGGGATAGATCATTGTTTACCACACTTCACAAGAAAAGTAGAGGTAATGTTTCATTTGGTAACAATGGTAGTCTTAAGGTCATAGGAATAGGAGACATTCAAATATCCGAATGTCTTAGAATTTCAAATGTCCTTCTAGTCAAGGGGATGACATTTAATCTCCTAAGTGTCAGTTAATTGTGTGACACGGGTTACACAATTGATTTTCAACCAAGTCAATGTCTAGTTAGACAACATGACACCTTGGACACGGTATTAGTAGGAGCAAGAGTAGACAATATTTATCATGTTTCATTTAAAAGTGTTACTAATGCTTTTGCTATGTGTTTCATGTCAAAATAAGAAGAGTCCACCCATTGGCACTGGAGGCTAGCACATGTTAACATGAAGAACATCCGGAAGTTGGACAACAAGGGATTAGTCCGAGGCTTACCGAGCATCAAGTATGAAAAAGACAAACTTTGTGATGCATGTCAAATGGGTAAGCAAACAAAATCTGCACATAAAGGTAAAAGCATTGTAAGTATATCTACCGCTTTATATTTACTTCACATGGATCTATTTGATTGTAGCACTATCATATCTTTAAATGGAAGTAGATATTGCTTTGTTATCATTGATGATTTCACTAGATATACATGGACTTACTTTTTAAAATATAAGGATCAAACCTTAGATGTTTTTATTTCCTTTTGTAGAATGGTTGAAAATGAAAAATAATATACAATTAAGACAATTAGAAGTGATCATGGAGGTGAATTTCAAAATCAACGGTTTTTAGAATTTTGTCAAGATAGAGGGTATAGACATGAGTTCTCTACTCCTAGAACACCACAACAAAATGGTGTTGTAGAGAGGAAGAACCGTGTTTTACAAGAAGCTGCACGAAGCATGCTTAATGAGTACTCATTCCCGAGTTACTTATGGGTTGAAATTGTAAATACAGCTTGCTATGTGCAAAACCGAGTCCTCGTCCATAGGTTCTTAGGAAAGACTCCTCATGAACTTTGGTTTGAGAAATCACCTACGGTTAAACATCTTAGGGTGTTTGGTTGTAAGGTGTTCATCCTAAACACCAAGGACCACCTTGGAAAGTTCACGGCTAAGGCTGATGAAGGGATACTAGTCGGGTATTCCCTAGTTAGTAAAGCCTATCGAGTCTACAACAAGAAATCTATATTAGTTGAAGAGTCTTCTGATGTTGTCTTTGAAGAAATTCCAAAAGTCAATAGTCAACCAGAAGATGAAGTCCAATTCAAACATAGAAGACTAAGTTTGAATGAGAGTCCAAATGGTGTTGACGGTGATGAATTCGATGACGGTGAGCCTAGACAACCCATTGATCAGCCGGATCCTGAGGCTGAGCTTGTGTCTAGTGAACCCATTCAAGAAGCACCACCAACACGTAGCAAACTAAATTAGCCTCTAGTCATCCCCAAGACCAAATTATTGGAGACATCCATCATGGGGTTAGAACTAGATCATTCTTCCGGAATGAGGCTAATGAAGTTGCTTTAATTTCCGAAATTGAACCTAGGAAAATTGATGAAGCTTTAAGTGATCCCGATTGGATCATTGCAATGCAAGATGAACTAGGTCAATTCGAAAGAAGTCAAGTTTGGGACTTAGTCCCTAGACCTAAGAAGACCACCATCATTGGGACCAAATGGGTCTTCAAAAACAAATTGAACCATAAGGGAGAAATCATTATAAACAAGGCAGGCTTAGTAGCCAAGGGCTATAGTCAAGTTGAAGGCCTTGATTATGATGAGACCTATACTCCCGTGGCACGATTAGAGTCCATCCGATTGATGCTAGCATTTGCAGCACATCGTGGTTTCAAATTATATCAAATGGACGTCAAATCGGCTTTTCTAAATGATTTAATTAGGGGAGAGGTCTATGTCGAACAACCTCTGGGGTTTGAGAGTACCGAATTTTCAAACCACGTGTTCAAGCTCAAAAAGGCACTTTATGGTCTTAAACAAGCACCCCGAGCTTGGTATGAGCGGTTGTCAACTTTTCTGATTGAAAAAGGCTTTGTAAGAGGCCAAATAGACCTTACACTATTTCTACGTAGAGATGGTGACAATATTTTTTAGCCCAAGTATATGTCGATGACATAATTTGTGGCTCAAATAACAAGGGCTATTTAAATGAATTCATTGGACACATGGAAAGTGAATTTGAAATGAGTCTAGTGGGAGAGTTGACTTTCTTCCTTGGACTTGAAATCAAACAACCCCGAGATGGGATCCATGTGCACCAATCGAAATACACACAAGAAATGCTCCGTAAATTCAATATGAGTGATTCAAAAGAGGTAACCACTCCCATGGCCACAAACACAAGATTAGACAATGATGAGAGTGGTAAACCCGTTGATTTGACCCAATATCGAAGCATGATAGGTAGTTTGCTATACCTCACAGCTAGTCGACCTGATATTCTTTTCGCTGTGGGTATGTGCGCAAGGTATCAGGTTTGTGCCAATGAATCTCATCTAATCGCTGTTAAGAGAATTCTGAGATACCTTAAAGGCACAATAGGAGTCGGTCTTTGGTACCCCCGTACCGAATCTTTTGATTTAATTGGCTATATCGATTCCGACTACGCTGGATGTAAGTTGAATCGGAAAAGCACAAGTGGGGGCTGCCAATTTCTAGGATCATCTTTAGTTAGTTGGTCAAGTCGGAAGCAACATTGTGTTGCTCTCTCCACGACCGAGGCAGAATATATTGCTATGGGAGAGAGTGTATCACAATTTTTGTGGATGATTCACACTTTGGAGGACTATGGATTGAGTTACAAAAGTGTGCAAGTGTTGTGTGACAACATTAGCACAATTAACCTAACCAAGAATCCAGTCCATTATTCTAGGACCAAACATATTGAAGTACGTCACCACTTCATTAGGGATCATGTTGCTAGGGGAGATATTGTACTCTCACATGTAGAGTCCAAGTCAAACCTCGCTGACATTTTCACTAAACCACTCCCCGAAAATGAGTTTAGCTTCTTAAGAAGGGAGTTGGGAATGTGTCGGACTTTATAGTTTTCAAAAAGCATTCAAAACCCTCTATGACTACTTCCAAATTGTTGGAAAATAATTGGGTAACTTTGGGGACATCTCACACAAACTATAAGGTTTACCAAAACGTTTTTGTTTGCTAGAAATGGGGTGAGATGTTAGGATCAACTCAATTTCTCAAAATATCATTGCATCCCTTGAGAAATTAAGTTGACGAGATAAAAATCACTTCGGTGACCGAGTATGGGGAAAACCAATGCATAACATATATGTATTTGGCTCCATGATCATACTTGGACATTCCAATCAAGGAAACTTGATTGGAAACTTGAATTTGGCACAATCTTGGTTAAAACTTGTTTGAATGATTGTTGATTGAGTTTGACTCCACTTGGATGGGGCAAAGTGTTTGTTCAAACCATAAGGACCTTTGATCCTTGTTGAGGGATCAATTTTAGTCAAAGAATCACTTCCAAGTTTGATATCTTTCACCAGATTCTTTCAAAAATCGTGTGAAAGTCTGAAACTAAAAGTTTTAGAACATATCAGGGAATTTCAGGAACACTAATCGGTCACCCGACTGATCAGGAGAAGGGCTGATCGGTCTCCGGACCGATCTGGCTACCTCCTGAGTTGATCGGTCCTCAGACCGATCAGAGGGATCAGTCGAGACTTTGCGGACTCTCGGCAAAATATTCTGTGCTAGCCTGGATCGGTCCCCGGACCGATCTGGCACATTGTAGTGATCGGTCCAAAGGCCGATCAGGAGGGCTTCTTGAAAATCATCTGACCCAACTGTTCGCTTCCTGATCGATCAGCCGATCGATCAGGAGTTTGCCTGATCGGTCTCCCGACCGATCAAGACCAGGCCAATCCGATCAGGCCAGAGCCTGATCGGTTTGGATGCTATCAGATCGAACGGTGATCCGTTCAACTGCATTACAGTGCGGTTGGTGGACCGATCCACCAACCGTTTTAATCACGATTCTTTTCTACTCCTAAGCCCTAGCCGACCAAAACCCCTCAGCGCTGAAACCCTCTTCCTCCTCACTTGCGCGTGCGGTCTCTTCCTTCCTTGCTGTGTGATCATCTCTGCGAGTGCGGTCATCTCCTTCTGCGCGAGATCTCTTGTCCTTGCTGTTGGTGGTGTTAGCAACTGCTAGCTCGCGATCTTCCTTTGCGCACGGTTCAAAAAGGATCTTACTTTCAAGAAGTTCATCAATGGCACCTAAGTAAGCTTTTGTCTCAGTTTTCCTTACAAATCAGTTCACAGAGTATGTATTTGAGCCTAATCATGTTTTGATGTTGTGCCGTGACTTCTTGCCTTGGTCGTGACCCATTGGTGTCCTGTCTTACCTTATGATTACTCTTCTATGATCAAATCTTGGGTCCTTGATTAACCTGTGTTCTTGTGATCAACTCAATCTTGCTCACTTGATTATCCTGTGCCATGATCAAATCTATCTTCATGATTTCTTCACATCATTAGAAAATCTTCTAAGGGTAAAGATTCCGCAGAGGGCAGCGCAAAGAGGAAAGCCCCTTCTTCATTTGCGCCCTCCAGAAGGCCTCAGCCTTCTTTAAGCTCTCGCTTTCCTAATGCTTGATGTGAACATGCATTTCAATCTCGCACCTTCAAGTTACTTCCCTGCCGATCCATTGACGTTCCTTTTCTGACTGAGTATTGTCCATCGGTCATGGAGATAGTCACTTTTTACAACCTTGGCTTTCTCCTCTCTCTGGAGAGAACTATCAATTACGACCTAGTCTCCGAATTTTACAACAATCTTCAGCAGGGACCTCGGGGGGCTTCGAGTTCACCACTCGAGTCTCCAAGAGGAACCTTGATTTCTCTTACGAGATTTTAGCAGAGTATCTGGGTGGTCGACGATCACCAAATCTGTATTCGATCTACCCCGAGCTTCCTGATCATTTATTGGCACCTTTTACGGATGTTACTCCCGATGGTATCCATCAGTATTTCTTCGGTCATCCTCGCCCAGCTGGTCTCGATGAGCTGGGCCCTGATTTTCCTACCTTTGCAGCACTTCGTCTCTCTCCCACTAGTTACATCTTGTTCAAGATTATCACCAATTGTATCCTACCAATCACCTCCAAGCCCCTAACTGAGATCCGACCCTATCACTGCCTGATGCTCTACGGCATGCACTGCCGTTTGGACTTCGATATCATGGAGAGCATCTTCCAGTCCATCTTATCCTATCGCGAGCTGAGTCGCCGCACGGTCTACATGCCATTTGGTCATGTCATCACCGATTGGCTTATGTCAGTAGGTGTTGATGTCACCAAGGGCAGGACCATGCCCATGGTTAAACAAGACTGCAGACTTGGCCGACGGGCATTTGCCAAGTCCGACATCATTGTTCGAGCGCACGATCGGGCGTTGGTTTGGAAGGATGGTAGGGTTCTTGGTGAGCTACCGAGGGGAGGTTCAGGCGCCAGCCGATGCTGCTGTTGATTACGATGATGAGCCCGAGCCGGATCTGCGCTGGCAGATTCCAGAGCTGGAGCAGACCTTCCAGCATGACTTTCAGTTGCAAGAGATTTACCGCGAGGAGGTCCGCTCACAATTCCGATCTATCGATCGCAGACTTACATCAGTAGAGTCGACCGTCTCAGAGGTTAGCACGCTGCAGCAGACCTGGTACGGTGAGTGGCGCAGACATACATTTCCTGGGGATGTGCCTTCCGGTAGTGCTGCACCTGGGTCCATGGATACTGATGATACGCTGGATGATCCGATGCAGGCTGACCCCCCCTCCCCCGCTGACGATTGACTGTGCTCTGTGCGTGTTTGGTGGTTTGAGACTATTTGACGGATCTGTCCGTCCTGACTTTTGCCTGTTATGGCATGATGTTGACTTTGATGCGTGGTTATGTATCTACTTGTTTGTTTGGATTCTTGTTTATGCGCTTGACTATGCCTAGACTTTACATTATGATGCATCTGACACTTTGCATGCATATTTACCTATCATGCTTAGGATGTTGGCTTATATGTGTCCACTTGCTTTCTATCTATTTATATGCCTCATTCTTGCTTATGATACTATGTTCATATGATACTATGCTAGATTTGTCATGCTCTAGTTTTGTCATATGTGTTTATATGTTTATCAAAGATCAATCAAATCTTATTGTTTTGGGATACCCCTAGGGTTGAGGGGGAGTATGGTTGTAACGCCCCAAAATTTCCCTTTTAAGTCCTTAAAGTCCTTGAAATTAGTTAAAAATATTCTAGAAATATTCTAGATATTTTTAGGAATTTTTAGAATATTTTTATGGAATTTTCCGAGTCCGTTTAGTATTTTATTAAAAGAGATAGCCCGAAAATTCTCGAAACTAATTTTAGAAATATCTTAGAATTTATTCCAAATTTATGGATATTTTTATAGAATTTTTCCGTAAACGAAAGTGGCAAAAAGGGTTATAAACAGAAAATCGCGTAAGTGAGAATCAAACCCTTCACCTACGCGCAGAGAGACAATGAGCGGACCAGCTGCGCTGGTTGGTTTTGTTGAAATAGATTGAGCGAAACAATAGATAAGGAATAATTAGGTAAATTTGCCCCCATAAGTATAAATAGATAATTAAGGAGAGAAGTTTTATTTTCCTCACCCAAACCCTCACGCCGCCCCTCTCTCCTCCCTTGGGCGAAAACACCAAGCCTAGGGCTTTCCTCCGGTGGCCGGCCAAGGCTCTCCTCCAAGAGATTTTCCGATATTCGGAATCCCCACGACGAGAGGAACGCGTGAGCGCGAAGAAATCTCCGAGACTCCGAGTTTCTCCAGAACCTCCGACGCCGTTCTTTGTTGTAAGTCCAAAATATCAAGGTAAGTACTGCTTGCCTGCAGTAAGAGGCGGTTTTCCGGAGGAATTTTCCCTTAAAAGTTTTAAAAGAGATATTTACTTTTAGTTTAAGATTTTGCATGTGATCTTAGTTCATTATATGCTTATATATATTTGATAGAGTATCCTATGTGAGTTTAGGGTCTAAGAAATCTATAAGAAAAGAAAAGAAAGATAAAGAAGAAGAAAAGAGAAGGCCAAGGCCTTACGAAATCTCCAAAAGTCAAGACTTAGGGATTTGGGCACACAAGGTGTTCGATAAAATGCCAAGGCATTTAAAGATAAGAAAGAAAAGAGAGAAAAGCTATTTTATTTTCTAAGGCCAGTACCCCGGCGTCCAAGAGCGTCGTTAAAGAAATCCAGGTGTCCAATTCCAAGGTCTTGGCCCTGGTAGACCAAGGTCTGCTCTATTAGGATTAGCGGCTCGCTACCCCAACCTTTTAGGGAACGCACATAAGATGGTACTTACGTCTTAAGTGGATCCAAGTGAGTTATTATTTTCAAGTATATGCTTTAGCAAAGTTTTTCTAAAGTTTAAGAAAGTTTTCTAAAAGTTAAAGAAAGATCTAAAGTTAAAGAATTACTAAAGTTTCAAGTTAAGCAAAGAAAAAGTGAGTTTGACTTATTAATGCTTGAGTATGTATGTTTTGAGTTATACATGTTTTAGTGTTTCTTTTAAGCATAAAAGTATATACATGTTTTAGTGTTTCTTTTAAGCATAAAAGTATATACATGTTTTAGTGTTTCTTTTAAGCATAAAAGTATCTCATGTGATTTCACATTGTTTAAAAAGCATGCTTGCACATTTCGAGATTTTGTGAGCTAAATAGTACTTGCTAAGCTTTATGCTTATTAGTTGCATTTCCTCTTGCTGCAGGTAAGGATAAAGGTAAACAATTCTAAAGGAAGGCGACAAGGCGGTGCTGAGTAACGTGTGTGTGGTGGCTGACCTTGGAGAGGTCCTTGGGACGAGACAGTTTAACTTATTTGAAATGCAATGTTTAAGGTTTCCAAATTCCAAGTTATTGTGTTATGGAGTTTATTAAACATTTATGCTTTGGATAGTTTTACATGCCCAATTTTGTAGAATGAAGATCCCATGTCATTTCAATTAGTATGCATACTTTTGTGAATGCACTAGATGAGCAAGGGCATGAGTAGTTTAGCATGTTGATACATTAAATTTTAGACTTATTCTTGAGCTTATTATTTCCTTTTGGACTAGGTCCTAATTGTACTTAAAATGATTGTAAATTTGGTAGAAAAGTGAGATTTACATTCTATGAAGTTCTAGAAATATTATTGCATGTGCCAAGATGTGGATAGTTTCGAATTAAGTCTTATTGCTTGAAATATGCTTAGAAAAGTTGCATGCATATCCCACAGTGCTTTAGTAATGTTATAGAATCTTGTGTGATGAGTTTAAATGGTTAGAATTGCTAGTAATATGCCATTGTATCATGCATGACTATTAAAGTTAGAATATCATTTTTTTGATAGATTGAATAAAAAAAAAGTTCTGTATTTTTAGTCGTGCATTAGAGTCAAGAAGTAGACAAGTAGCGGTCCGTCTAAGGTAGAGAAGGCGGGGTCGCTACAGTTGGTATCAGAGCAGTTCCCATTCTCCAGCATCACACACACATCAGCATCAACCTTGCCGTCTTCAAGTAAGAAAGTTTAAGTTTTAGTTTCTATTGCTCCTTTATTTAATTGCAGTATAGAGAAATGCTTAAGTACTTGCTCGCATGTGCATAGAACAAGGAAGCATGTTTAATACCTTAGTATCACAGAATCATGTTTAATCCCTAGAATGGATATTAGGTTACTAAGTAAGAAGACGAGTTTATACCTAGAAATGTAGTAGTGATTTTCTTATTCCTTTATGCATTATTAGATGGCAAGAAGAGGCCGAGCTCCTAATGCAAGGAACAACACTCCTGTTCCAGATAACAATGAGCCTGGAACAGAACAGCCAAACCTGATGGCAGTCATTGCTCAAATGCAAGCTCAGATTTCAGAGCAACAGAAGACCATCGCCACACTGATGGCAAATCAGCACCCAGTGCCCCCTACACCACCCACAGCAGGAGTGGGAACTCCAGTGGTGGCTGAAGTTCCACCAGTCACACAGGAGACCCCTGCCGTGAACCGAAGACAAGAAGCATACCTCGTCCAGTGGCAGAGGCTGAAACTTGAAAGCTTCTCAGGCACGACTGAGCCCTGGGATGCCCAGGCTTGGTTCAAGACTTTAGAGAGCACAATGGAGCTTCTTGACTGGCCAGAAGTCGAGAAGGTCAAATGTGCCTCCTTCTGCCTAACTGGAGATGCTCGTATGTGGTGGGAGCGGGTCAAGAGTAAGAGCATAGTCAACCAGATGAGCTGGACAGATTTCGAGCAAGAGTTCTATGAGGAGTTCTTCCACATGCGGGTTACCAACAAGCACTACGAGGACTTCATGGAGTTCAGACAAGGTAAACTACCAGTGGGAGAAGCAGTCGCGAAATTCAACAGACTAGCTCGCCTCTGCCCAGAGCTAGTCAGCACAGAGAAGGAGCGAGTCAGACTGATACTCCGCATGCTGAACCCTGAGATAGCACTCAACGTGAACAGCGGGACGCACCGACCCCAGACCAGCGAGGAGTTGGTCAGTAGTGCACTAATCTCAGAGCACTATCTGAATAGCATCAAGGCACAACAAACACAGCAGAAGCCAGTCCTGATTGAGAGCAAGACAACAGGAGGCCAGAAGCCTCAGCCAAATAACCAGAACTGGAAGAACCAGAACCACAAAAGGAAGCAGTGGCCTGGCAGCCAAAAAGGAAACCCAGAGAACAAGCAAGCTAGGTATCCACCTTGTCCTAAGTGTGGGAGGACCCATCCAGGAGCATGCCTTTTAGGTGTAACTGGGTGCTACTCATGTGGACAAGAGGGACACAGATCCAGAGACTGCCCAAACAAGTTTAAGGTACTCCCTCAGCAGTCCGTACAGTATGGAGGCAAGCCTCAGTTACATTACATGCCTACTATACTGGAGAGACCTCAGATCAGTTAGGGAAGGTTGGAAGCAGCACCAGTTTCAACCAATGCCAGAGTCTTTTCCCTCACGAAGGAAGAAGCTGCCAGCGCCTCCACGGTCGTAACAGGTCAAATCGTTATTTTTCAGCATTTAGCTACTACACTGTTTGACACTGGGGCGACCCATTCTTTCGTATCAGTACCTTTTGCTAGTAAGTTACAAGTGCCTGCAGAGAGTTGGGAGTCCAGATTCCTGACAACTCTCCCCTCAGGGGAAATCATGGAATCCACCCAGAGGTTCCGGGCTGTGTCAATCAAGATTTCAGACCGAGAGCTATATGTCGATCTGATAGTCCTTGCGATGCAAGACTTCGACATCATACTGGGCATGTATTTCCTCAGTAAGTACAGCGCTTCAGTGGACTGCCATAGAAGGAAGGTGGTTTTCAGCCCAGAAGGAGAACCACCATTCGAGTTTCAAGGAGCCCCAAAGAGGAAGACTCAGAAATTCCTCTCAGCCTTGGCAGCCCACCAGATGCTAGAGCAAGGGTGTGCTGGTTTTCTTGCACACGTAGTGGACTCAGAAGTAAAGAAAGAACTCAAGCAGGAGGATGTACGGGTAGTCTGCGAATATCCAAAAGTGTTCCCAGAAGAACTACCTGGACTACCGCCCAACAGGGAGGTGGAATTTGAGATTGAGCTGGTGCCAAGTACCGGTCCGGTCTCAAAAGCCCCATATCGTATGTCTCCTGCAGAGCTGAAAGAATTACAAGAGCAACTCCAGGAGCTACTAGACAAGGGCTTCATCCGCCCGAGTCATTCATCCTGGGGAGCTCCTGTACTTTTCGTCAAGAAGAAGGATGGGTCTATGCGTCTGTGCATAGACTACAGAGCTCTGAACAAGGTAACCATCAAGAACAAGTACCCCCTTCCTAGAATAGATGATTTATTTGATCAACTCAAAGGGGCTACAGTGTTCTCGAAGATAGACCTGCATTCTGGGTATCATCAGCTAAAGGTTAAAGAAAGTGACATCCCCAGGACGACCTTCAGGACAAGATACGGCCACTACGAATTTGTAGTGATGCCTTTTGGAGTAACCAATGCTCCAGCAGTCTTCATGGAGCTGATGAACCACATCTTCAGGGAGTATCTTGATAAATTCGTCATTGTATTTATTGACGATATTCTCATATACTCACAGACTCCAGAGGACCATGCTACACACTTGAGGATAGTGCTGCAGATCCTTCAGCAGGAGAAGCTCTATGCAAAATTCTCAAAGTGTGAGTTTTGGCTAGATCAGGTGGCCTTCCTAGGTCACATTGTATCCAAAGAAGGCATTCAAGTTGATCCAGCCAAGATAGAAGCAGTCAGCAACTGGTGTAGACCCAAGAATGCCAGCGAAATCAGAAGCTTCTTAGACCTGGCAGGATATTACAGAAAATTTGTGGAGGACTTTTCCAGAATAGCCTCTCCTCTCACAGCCCTGACCAGAAAGAATCAGAAGTTTGAGTGGTCAGATAAATGCGAGCACAGCTTCCTAGAACTGAAGAAAAGATTGACTAGTGCTCCCATCCTGACTGTTCCAGAGAGTGACAAGGCCTTTGACATCTACAGTGATGCATCCAAGATAGGCCTTGGAGCTGTCCTCATGCAAGATGGTAAAGTAATAGCATATGCCTCCAGACAGCTCAAGGACTATGAGAAGAATTACCCTACTCATGACCTCGAGCTAGCAGCTGTGGTTTTTGCACTGAAGCTCTGGAGACACTACCTATATGGAGTGCAGTGCAGAATCTTCATAGACCATCAGAGTTTGAAGTACTTCTTCACTCAGAAGGATCTGAATATGAGGCAGCGCAGGTGGCTAGAGTTGGTCAAAGATTATGACTGTGAAATCCTCTACCACCCAGGTAAAGCTAATAAAGTGGCAGATGCACTGAGCAGAAAATCCTGTGCGGCACTGATGTCCCTATCATCACTGTCTCTACCACTTCAGAAAGAAATAAAGGATTTTGGAGTCGAGGTAATAATTGGGCAACTTTCTGCATTGACTCTAGAGTCAACCCTGCTTGTGGATATACAAAGAAAGCAAAGTCAAGACCCAGAGATCCAGAAGATCAAGCAGGAGATACAAGAGGCAGAAAATTCAGAGTTTCGAATATCAGATAGTGGCATCCTCTATCTTGGAGACCGCCTTTGCATCCCCAATGATGAGGAACTAAGAAAGAATATTTTAGAAGAAGCCCACAGTACCCCGTACTCTATGCATCCTGGTTCTACCAAGATGTACCAAGATTTAAAGAAAAGGTTCTGGTGGTCTGGACTCAAGCGAGACGTGGCCAGATATATCAGTACCTGCTTGACCTGCCAGAGAGTCAAAGCAGAGCACCAGAGACCAGGAGGAGTTCTGCAGCCTCTTCCATTCCAGAGTTGGAGTGGGAAGAGATATCCATGGATTTTATCACAGGTCTTCCAAGAACCACCCATGGACACGATGCAATTTGGGTGATAGTGGACAGATTGACCAAGTCTGCCCACTTTCTAGCCATCAAGGTGTCGCACTCAGTAGAGCATTTGGCGCAGATATATGTGAAGGAAGTGATCAGGCTTCATGGAGTTCCGAAGTCTATCATTTCTGACAGAGACGGGCGCTTTGTCTCTCACTTCTGGGAGTGTGTTCAGCACGCACTAGGCACCAGACTTAAATTCAGCACAGCCTTCCATCCCCAGACTGATGGACAAACAGAAAGAGTAAATCAAATTTTAGAAGATATGCTCAGGGCCTGTGCACTAGATTTTAAGGGCAGTTGGTGCAAGTACCTGTGTTTAGCTGAATTTGCCTACAACAATAGCTATCAGGCGACTATCAAAATGGCACCTTATGAAGCATTATATGGCAGGAAATGCAGATCACCCATATGTTGGCAAGAAGCTGGTGAGAAGAAAGAGATGGAGTCAGGACTAGGCAGCCAGACTGAGCTTATAGATGAGACCACTCAGGCTATCCAGATGATCCGCCAGAGGATTGAGACTGCCCAGAGTAGACATAAAAGTTATGCTGACACACGCCGTAGGCCACTTGAATTCCAAGTTGGAGATTCAGTATTTCTCAAGGTCGCCCCTATGAAGGGAGTGATGAGATTTGGCAAAAAGGGCAAGCTGAGTCCTCGCTACATAGGACCCTACAAGATTATAAAGAGAGTTGGGAAGGTAGCCTATGAGCTGGACTTGCCAGAGGATATGTCAGCTATCCACAGTACATTTCATGTCTCCATGCTAAAGAAGTGTATTCACGATTCCAATCAAGTGATTCAGCCTCAGTCAGTGCAGATCCAAGAAGATCTTAGCTATGAGAGCAGACCGACACAGATAGTGGACAAAGCAGTTAAAAGATTAAGAAACAAAGAAGTGCCACTAGTGAAGGTCATCTGGCAGAGTCAAGAGCATGAGGAGGCTACTTGGGAACGTGAGGACAGCATGAGAGAAAGATATCCAGAATTATTCTAAGTTCGAGGACGAACTTTTCATAAGGTATGGGGGATTGTAATGCCCCAAAATTTCCATTTTAAGTCCTTAAAGTCCTTAGAACTATTTAAAAATGTTTTAGAAATATTCTAGATATTTTTAGGAATTTTTAGAATATTTTTATGGAATTTTTCGAGTCCGTTTAGTATTTTTAAAAAAGGAAAAACTTTAAAGGGCAGCAGGGGGGTTCGAACTCGCGACAACAGGAGGAGCAAGCCCTTAAGGGCGCGCAAGTGACCGGCTGGGCTAGGGTATATATCAAGCACAACAAAAGGTGGAGAGAAATAATTTTATAGAGTAGTTACGTTTTTTCATGAAGAGGTATTTAAACCCCGCTTAAGTCGCGTGAAACCCTTGGAGGAGAATTTTCGGCTGCGTGCGAGAAGGGGGCGAGGGAGGGGCGGCGAAAACAAAAGGGAACCTAGGTTTTCTTTCCTCCTCTCCTCTCCTAAGGGGCGCCGGCCAAGGAAAAGCAAGGAGTGCGGAGCGTTTCGTTCGTCTCGACGAGAAGAACACGTAGGCGCGGACGGTTCGTAGAGATCTCAAGTTTCACCCGAGCCCTAGTCGTCTAATTTCGGTTGTAAGTCCAAGAAATCAAGGTAAGTACTGCTCACCTGCAGTAAGAGACGGTTTTCCGCAAGAATTTTCCCTTAAATGTTTTAAAGGAGATATTTACTTTTAGTTAAGATGTTGCATGTGATCTTAGTTCATTATATGCTTATATATATTTGATAGAGTACCCTATGTGAGTTTGGGGTCTAAGAAATCTATAAGAAAAGAAAAGAAAGATGAAGGAAAAGAAAAGAGAAGGCCAAGGCCTTACGAAATCCCCAAAAGTCAAGACTTAGGGATTTGGGCACACAAGGTGTTCGATGAAATGCCAAGACATTTAAAGATAAGAAAGAAAAGAAAGAAAAGCTATTTTATTTTCTAAGGCCAGTACCCGGCGTCCAAGGGCGTCGTTAAAGAAATCCAAGTGTCCAATTCCAAGGTCTTGGCCCTGGTAGACCAAGGTCTGCTCTATTAGGATTGGCGGATCGCTACCCCAACCTTTTAGGGAACGCGCATAAGATAGTACTTACGTCTTAAGTGGATCCAAGTGAGTATTATTTTCAAGTATATGCTTTAGCAAAGTTTTCCTAAAGTTTAAGGAAGTTTTCTAAAAGTTAAAGAACGATTTAAAGTTAAAGAATTGCTAAAGTTTCATGTTAAGCCAAGAAAAAGTGAGTTAAGACTTATTAATGCTTGAGTATGCATGTTTTGAGTTATACATGTTTTAGTGTTTCTTTTAAGTATAAAAGTATCTCATGTGATTTCATATTATTTAAAAAGCATGCCTGCAGATTTCGAGATTTTGTGAGCTAGATAGTACTTGCTAAGCTTTATGCTTATTAGTTGCATTTCCTCTTACTACAGATAAAGGTAAAGACAAGCAATTCTGAAGGAAGGCGACGAGGCGGTGCTGAGTGACGTGTGTGTGGTGGCTGACCTTGGAGAGATCCTTGGGATGAGACAGTTTAGCTTATTTGAAATGCATGTTTAAGATTTCCAAATTCCAAGTTATTGTGTTATGGAGTTTATTAATCATTTATGCTTCGGATAGTTTTACATGCTCAATTTTGTAGAATGAAGATTCCATGTCATTTAAATTAGTATGCATACTTTTGTGAATGCACTAGATGAGCAAGGGCATGAGTAGTTTAACATGTGGATACATTGCATTTTAGACTTATTCTTGAGCTTATTATTATTCCCTTTTGGACTAAGTCCTAATTGTGCTTAAAATGCTTGTAAATTCGGTAGAAAAGTAAGATTTACATTCTATGAAGTTCTAGAAATATTATTGCATGTGCCAAAATGTTGTTAGTTTCGAATTAAGTCTTATTGCTTTAAATATGCTTAGAAAAGTTGCATGCATATTTCATAGTGCTTTAGAAATGTTATAGAACCTTGTGTGATGAGTTTAAATGGTTAGAATTACTAGTAATGTGCCATTGTATCATGCATGACTATTAAAGTTAGAATATCATTTTTAGATAGATTGAATACAAAAAAAAATGGATTATAAAGAAAGTTCCGCATTTTTAGTCGTGCATTAGTGTCAAGAAGTAGACAAGTAGCGGTCCGTCTAAGGTAGAGAAGGCGGGTCGCTACAAAGTTGACGCCACGGCTCGGAATTCATTCAGTGCCGGTCTACCCAGGATAGCATTGTAAGCTGAAGGTGCATCTACTATTAGGAAGGTAGACCATCTGGTCATTCTCAGGGGTTCTTCTCCAAGTGATATGGCTAGTTTGATTTGGCCGAGGGGTTGCACTTCATTTCCAGTAAATCCGAACAGAGGCGTAGCCACGGGCGGCAACTCAGTAGTCTTAATTTGCAACTGTTCAAAGGCCTTCAAGTATAAAATATTTACTGAACTCCCTGTATCCACAATGGTTCGGTGGACTTGATAATTTGCTATAACCGCCGTGATGACCAGGGCATCGTCGTGCGGTACTTCTACTCCTCGTAGGTCGGCGGGGCCAAAGCTGATCTGTGGCCCTTGTGCCTGGGCGGAACTGCTGCCCACCTGATAGATATCTAGACGTCGGACTTGAGACTTCCGAGCTCGGTTGGAGTTTCCGTAGGTGGGGCCACCGAAAATCACGTTGATGGACCCATATACAGCGTTCTGCTGATTAGCTTGCTCCTCGCTGGCGTTCCCTTGCCCGGAAGAGCTGGGGGTCGGGAACAATTGTCTGGCGGCAGGGGCGGTCGGTCGGGCAGGAGACTCGGATTGGCTCGGCGACGCTCTTCCGCGACCGCGACCACCTCCCTGGGGGGTTCCTCTTGGACTTCCTCGACCGGTACGACCCCGACCCCGACCCCGGCCAGCCTTCCAGCAGTCCTGAAGGTCGTGGGTATGGCTGTTATGAAAAGAACAGTAGGGTTGCCATCTGGTAGGGAGGCAACCCTGGGCTACCTGTTGAACTATTCCCTGTTCAACTCCCTACCGGTGTCCCATAGCTCTGGGGCTTCTGAGAGGTCCTCCAGGAGGTATACTTCTTTGATGATGCTGAGGAGTCTCGGGCGCGGGTCTGGCCTCCGGTCGCCTGGCGGCTTACGCTTCTTCCACATCCACATATTTACTGGCTTTGCCCAGAAGGCTCTCAAAGTCCTTCGGAGGTTTTCGGATTAATGATCTGAAGAACTCACCCTCCTGCAGACCTTGGGCAAAGGCGCTGATCAGCACCTCAGACGTAGCGGTAGGTACGTCCAATGCCACCTGATTGAATCTATTGATGTAGGCCTTCAAGGGTTCCTTGGAACCTTGCTTCAGAGTGAAAAGGTTCAAGCTGGTTTTGTAGTGTCTCTTGCTGCTTGCAAAATGCTGAAGAAACAATTTTTTGAAGTCACCGAATTCTCTCACAGATCCCTCTGGCAACCTGTCAAACCATCGTTGAGCCGGCCCGGCCAGAGTGGTTAGAAAAGCTCGGCATTTGATACCATTTGAATACTGATGCAGCATCGAGGCATTTTCAAATTTCATCAGATGTTCCTCGGGATCAGTAGCTCCTCCATACTCAGGGATGGACAGGAGTCGGAAACGCTTAGGCAGCGGCTCCTGTAAAATTTGACTGGAAAAGGGGAGCCCAATGCGCTCCTCCGGGGCCGGCACAAGGGGAGCCTTCCCCTTGTTAGCTCTGGCTTGACTGGAAGAAATTTCATGAGGATCCGATTGTCCTGCCCCCTTAGCTGGGCCAAACAGCGCTCGGTGGAAATGGGGGCTATCCTCCTGGCGAACTCCTCCCTCAGTGCCCACACGAGCGGTCTGCTCAGCCGGGCCCGCTTGAGCGGGCCGAGCGGCTGCTTGCCGCGCTTCCGCCAGCTTCCTCGCCTTGGCTTCTACTAGCAGATCAAGGTCTTCTTGTGAAAGCATCACAGCCATCCGGTTAGAATCACTCATCTTCAGCTTCCGACCAGGCAAGATTCCCACAGACGGCGCCAAATTTGATCCTGTCGACAAGGGAAGACCGGTTCTCACTCGGATGACTCGGTCTGACCAAGATGGGGCTCACGAAGTGGTGGTGCGGTTGCAAAATGGCAGCAATCCCCCTTTTGGAGCCCAAAGGGGGGTTTATATAGGGGAAGGGAAACTCTCTGTTGTGTCAGAGATGTCCTATCTCATTAAGGACTGATCAGTTGATAGATCACACTAGTGGCAGTTGTATTAATGCTGTGAGACTGTCACAGCCGCCTGACACCCTGCTTAAACTGTCTCTTCTGTTCCTTATTAACTCTTGGCGACTCTGTCAGGTGATGATTATGTCGGGACCGACCTCTGGTGACCGATCCCTAGTGCCCGACCTCGGGAGACCGACCTCGAGTGTCCGACCTCGGGTGACTGACCCTGAGTGCCTGACCTCGGGTGACCGACCTCTGGTGTCCGACCTCGAGTGTCCGACCTCGAGTGTCCGACCTCGGGTGACTGACCCCGAGTGCCCGACCTCGGGTGACCTTGACCCAGCTTAACCATTCCTGGTTCGGAGCGGAAATCAAATCCGACCGGACCGCCGATCCTTCTAAAAAATCATGCACCCGGATCAAACTCCTAAAAACATATTTAATATGATAACAACACGTGCTTAGATTTTAAAAACAATGATGTCGATGTTGGAAAATAGCTTTAGAAATTCAAGGTCTTTATTTTCAGATGTCTTACTGAAAATGTTCTTTTGAACTTGGAACTAGTTTTAATTTTAGATATGCATTTGTATCCAAGTGCTGGCTTTTTGGAAGGCAAGTCAATCACTTATATCTACAGTTGGTTTTGTCAGCTTGCTTAACAAAAGGTCAAAAGAAGATTAGTGAAAAGAATTAGGCTCATGTAATGCGGCAAGAGCATGATACCCATACATCAAACTAATTACGATCAACTAAATAGCGATAGAACAAATAAAATTTTCCCCAATGTAAATGTAGGTAGATGCTAACCAATACATCAAACATGTACAAAAACAACTCAATTTTTGAGCTTCGAGAATATTCAAATTAAGTGAGTGAGTGAAAGAAAAACAATTATCGATCAGCTGAGAGAAAGCAAAGGCCAATACGATTTGTCACCTACACTAAGTGGGGTTTGAAAAAAGGTGAAGGACCCGAGTACTCCTGTTGAAGATGGGGAATAAGAGGCGTGTAAAAGCCCTAATTAGTGAGTGGAATATTCACACTGTCTGTTGATTTCATGCATGTACACGTACATTTGTGTTCCATGCATGTTCCTTCTTATCCAGTTCTACCTAGGTCAAGCCATGCCTGTCCCACGCCTCTGTTCCACTTGGCCACCCCTCCTACGTGCCACCTCAACATGCATTTACGTGCAATATAGATTCCACTGTTCCATCTTAATTTCTAGAGTCATGAAGCAAACAATTAATAATCAGTACGAAAGTTAAGAGATGAATCCACATGCAAAGCTCTTTAATTATTGTGGTAAAGGTGTAGGAATAAGAGAGGGATTGGACTCCACCGTATGGCCTGGGAATTGATTCCTGCATGGTGTGTAGTGGAGCCTGATATATATGCACCATAAAGCTAACTCATTCTGTAGCTTAACTCATTAATTATTTCCATTATTGTTCGATATACATATACATAATCTACAGGTGATTGACACTCGGTCAGTTTCAGTAACTAGAACTTGTTTTTATAGTGATAGGAATTTAGTGTTGTTTAGTTGCATGAGTGGGTCGATGGATGCCTGTGCTTGTTCCTATTAAACCTAGCTAGCAAATGCTTCCATTAAACCTAGCTAGCAAATGCGGAAGCAGCATAAGAAATAAGAGATAGATAGCAGTCGCCCACATAATTAAAGGAAAGAAAAGGCAGCAGCCTTATGCATGCATGGGAAATAATTGAGATTTTACGTGTTTTTACAAAGATTTGCAGGGTGATGATGAGAATAATTTAAAGTTGAGAGAGTATTCACTATTTTTTTCTTGATGATGCGGTTGAGCCTATCAGGGTTGACATGGATCAGAGAAAAATTACGTGTCAAGGTCCACCGATCCCAACTGTCAAGGTTGGACTCTCGAGATCACCTTGGGAGGTCAGACGCTCGGGTCCCTTCCGGCTAGACACGCCCGAGACCATTCTAAGTTGGAGACCCCCGAGACCATCTCGGGAAGATAGGTTCCCGAGATCACCTTGGGAGGACGGATGCCCGAGACCATCTCAGGAAGACATATCCCGAGATCACCTCGGGAAGACAGATGCCCGGGACCCTCCCGGGCCAAAGGACCCCGAGATCAACTTGGGAGAGTGGAGCCCGAAGATCATCCTATCCGATAGCCCGATCTCAAGTAACCGTCCCTATTTTCGGATTGTCGGATAATTATTCCCAATAATTAATATTGGATAATTATTACCAGTAATATACGACCATTAAAGTCTTAATTATCACAACGGCTTGGATTACCGCAGTGGCCATTATGAAGATTATCCAGTAACCGATAATTGAGGGGACGTGGAGGAGAACGTGGGGATATGTGTGACCGCCGCCTTAGGTATAAATAGTGCTTCGGCAACCAGATAAAGGGGACATCTGTTCTTTTCGAGTTCTGAGACACCTTTATTGCTTTCCTCACCTTCTTCTTCAACTCACTTTTCTGACTTGAGCGTTAGAGTGAGCTCCGCCGGAAAACCTTCCGGTGTGTTCCCATTAACACTTGCGTTACTCTCGCAGAGCGCGATCGCCTTCTTCCTCCTCGCCGTCCATGTGGGTTTCACCTGGGTGACTCGTCGTCCGCGTCGATTCCTTCTGGAACAAGTTTGGCGCCATCTGTGGAAGTCTAAATCAAAGCACCATAAGGAACACAGTGATGGCGAACCTAGAAGGACAACCCATCATCTTGACCAAAGAGGAGTTTGATCGCTTGGTCGCCAACGTCGTCAAGGGTGCGCTCGAACAACACCAGATCGAGCAGGCCGCATCACGTCGAGCGGCCTCGGGGCAGGGGGAGATCCCCAAAATCTCCACATCGCACCACCACAACCGACGATTTGTCTCGCCACCGGTGGGACATGCAGTGATACCTCCAGCGCACCGGCGAGAGTCCCTGGAAGACTTGGAAAAAACTAACTCCGTCGCTTTCAGCGCCCTGCGGCAAGAAGAAGGATTAGGGAAGGGGGAGGGACCTAAGAACTTCCAGAAGGCACTCTTCACCCCTTTCTCGCTTTATATCGTAGAAGATCCCATGCCGAAGCAGTTCCGTGGTCCTGGAATTGCCGACTACGATGGAAAGACAGATCCAGAGAACTATGTCTGCAAGTTCGAGAACGCCGCACTCCTACACCAGTACACAGACGGTGTAAAGTGTCAGGTGTTCTTGAACATTCTATCAGGGGCGATGGTTCCAGATGCTGCTCCAGGGTTCTATCAACTCCTTCCTGGAGTTCAGAACTGCCTTCCTGCATCATTTTGCTAGCAGCCATCGATATCAGAAGATGACGTTAAATCTATTCGCCCTCAAGCAAAAGGTGAAGGAACTACTCAAGGATTACATTCAGCGCTTCAATCGGGTGACGTAAGATGTGTCAACCGCGACATTAGAGATCCTAGTCAGTGCCTTCACACAGGGGCTCTCTGAGGGTGACTTTTTTCGATCATTGGTGAAGAAGCCGCCCACCAGTTTTGATGATTTGCTGGGGCGCTCTGTCAAGCACGTCAACGTTGAAGAGGTGTAGCACGCCCGTCGCAATGAACTAGTTGGGGTCCCTACGCAGACCACTATACGGTATGAAAGAAGTGAACCCCCAGCTCCAGCCCAGGAGAAGGATCTTCGCTCTGGGAAATACCACTGCGTTGGTAAGAGAAAGCTGGTGGAGACAGTCGACACCCAGCAACCGGAGCCGCCGAAGAAGTACTGCGACTTCCATAGCAGTACGACGCACTCTACCGAAGAATGTCATGCCTTGAAGAAAAGGTTGTCTGAGGAAGCAGATACCAAACCTTGGAGGCAGTGGAAGAAAGCGGGATATCGCCGGAGGTCCCCTCGACGGAGCCTTTCTCCTCGCAAGCGGCAATCAGGAGGGGACGAAACACGACCGCGATCTCGATTACGTTCTAGGGGAAGGAGTCGGGGGATTGCACCCCGTCGGTCTCCCTCACTTGAACGAGACCCCAAGAAGGACAAGGTCCCTGTGCGTGGTCCTCCTTCCAGCCATGTAGGGATGATCCCCATCGTGCGAGGAAAGCCCACACTTGTCGGCTGGAGAATTACGCCATCGGGATGAGCAGCAGCCAACGTCATGACCCTACAATCTACTTTGACCCTGAAGACCTGGAGGACGTGGAAGCTCCCCATGAAGACACCTTAGTAATTCTTTCACACATCGCAAATTATGAGGTTAAGCATATCTTCGTGGATACAAGTAGTTTGTGAACATCCTGTACAAGTCGACCCCTGGATCAATGTAGTTCGATGAGGACGAGCTGCACCCGGTCTCCACTCCGCTCTTCGGCTTCATTGGATACCGAGTACAGCCGATACGACAAATTACCCTATCCCTGTTGTTGGTTTTCAGTTTCGCGTTCGGTTAGATTGCTCTCTATATCCCCGGATTAAAATTTTCTATTAATTAGAAACAACCCGGATGGAGAGAACCTTTCTGAACAACCGTTTTATCATCATACTAATCGATTCGAGTGATCGCTTGAACAAACTTGTTGTTCGAGCAATCTAACTCATCTAATCAATTAGTTGCAGAATAGACGATGAATTGATCGCCGGTTTTTGTGTTTATCTTCGGGGTCCATGATAATAATCAACATACAATATAAACAAGAACAAGAAGGAACCAAACAAGAATTATACCTCTTGTTTACCTCGCGATCTTCTATCGTATGTCCTATCCTCTTCTTGGACGTCGTGTGAGCGACGATTTTCCAAGAAACGAAGTCACCAAGGCACCTTCTTCCTTCTCCCACTTGCGCCGAAACCCTGGGTTTCCTTCCTCCTTGCCGCTGGCCAATAAAGGAAGAAGTTCTTCCTTTTGCTTGTGATCGCTGGCTCCCAAGGATGTAGAGAAGGAAGAAGAAGAAGATGAAGAACAAGAGAAAGAGTTCTTCTCCTTCAACTAAACCCTAGTCGCCGCCTTTTCTTCCTCTTCCTTGCTAGTGGCGTCGAGCACCACTAAGGAGACAACTCTCCTTATTGCGCCGAACACCTCTTCTTCTTCTTGTTTCCGCATGCCACAAAGGAAGAGATGAGTTCCTCCTTTATCTTGTGATCGCCGACCACCAAGAAAAAGAGATGAAGAGAAGTGAAGGAGGAGAAAAGGAAACAAACTCTCTTCCTCCTTTCTTACCGCCGGCGCAACCCTAGGAGAGAGAGTATTAGAGAGGGTGAGGGAAGAGAGGCTTAGGATTAATTGTTATGCCTTGGTCTCATGACTCATGAGGTATATATAGGCTACAATACGGACTATGAGGATGAGTTGGGACTTGGTCTCCTAATGGATCCAAATCCCGATCCATTAATGATAACCCGGTCCACTAAAGGGTTATCATTGAACTACCGCACCAACCCCCATAAATAAATATGGGCCCCACCATATTATGTGTACATAATCTCCCCGTGTTTAAGATCTCGTATATCCATTAATTAATTAAATTATTGATAATTTAATTAATTAATATCTAACTTCATGAGTAGTACCACTCAGCCTTATCATCATATCGGACCAAGTCCACCTGCAGGATTTACATGATGAACTTTATGAGCTCCTCAAGGGGGCATCATCATCCTAACGCATTAGACACGGTTTCCTTCTATAATCAATGGCACACCATGTAAATAATATTATTTTCCAATTTACCGGGCCTATTGATTTAACAAATAAATCTCGCCCATTGGTAAATCAAAGAAATAGATATTAAGTACATATGCCCGTTATTATATTGGGATTATGAGCATGAACACCATAATATCTGAGGTCTGATTCAATTATATAGTCAGTATAAATCGAATCACCTCTATATCAGTTCTGTTCAATACACACAAAGTGTACTAGTGTAATTCTATGGTCAAGATAGACCAATACCAAATTACACTATACAACCATCCCAATGGTTTGTCCAAAACTATCTCGGTTGTGAGCCACTACTTATACTTTACAAGGGACTGATAACATGATCTTCTGTGTGGTACAACATACCATGTTATCTATAATATAAAGTAAAGGACAATATGCACACATATAATAAATATAAAATGCAAACAATGATCATGTGATTCTTATTCCAAAATATAGATGTCCAAACAAAAGCTAGGCTTTTAGTATACATCCAACACCTGTCACTGGGGCGTTGACGTCGCCTCGTCCTACAACGTAATCCTGGGGCGCCCAACACTTAGCGTATTTCAGGCGGTGGTCTCGGTCTACCATAAGAAGATCAAGTTCCCGATGGACGATCAGGTGTCCAAGGTCAAGGGAGATCAGCTAGTGTCCTGGAGATGCTACAGCAGGGAGATCATGGACCTGGATCAGATTTGGGTCAAACTTGAGTCAGAATTGGACCCGGATTAAAGGGATCAAGCATCGGATTAACATGGGTTGCCCATTCAAGAGAACGGTTAGATCTAAGTCATCCGCTAACTTCTGGTCGATCCAAGCTCAAGATAGTCTTAATCAAGTTCATGGATCAAGATCTGAAAGTTTGGGCCAGATCAGAGTTAATTCAGCCGATGGATCAAGCACTAGAAAATCTAGGTCGTCCATTCAAGAGAAGGGAGGATCTGAGCCACCCGCCACAGATCTGATTAATCCGAGCTAAGGAGCAGTAGATCAGAGCCCTTGATCAAGATTTGTAAGATTTGGTTCAGATATGACTTGATCTGACCGTTGGATGAGATCAAGGCAATCACAACCGTCCAAATTCAAAAGCAATTGGTTAAAATAGAAATTCCCTCCGCTGGGTTCGTGGTCGCGATTTCGAGTGTCTTCTTCGCCAGTTCATCACAATTTTCTTCTTCGTTTTCTAGGCGACCACTTCAGATCCATTCATCGTCGAGATTCCAAATCAAAGGAGTGATCCTCCGCGAGATCTGCAACCCAATTTGGTAGCTGAGAGGATAACGTCGAGGGTTTATCCGGAATCTTCCTTTTCTGATCAGAAATTGTTTGTTAGCTGATTTCAATCGATTGAAGCCATTAGAGGCGTCTGGAGGGGTTCTCTGAGCGTCTTTGAAGGTTTTGGAGTCGATTTGCAATTCAATCTGCCAAGGAGGATAAGTTCGGAGAAGGAGTTCAGCTGTGCAGAAAAGTTCAACGCAGATTGATTGCGAGAGCTGATTTCTCACTTGATCATTGAGACAGAGGGTTTCTAGCTCACTCTTGTGTGACGGCAAGGGGGAATTATCGGTGGCGAACTCGATCTGAAGCTTAGATCTCAGTTTTCTTACCTGTTTCTGTAATCGTTTGTCATGTATCAACGCACTTTCAGATACTGATCGGACTTTCGACCGATCCAGACATCACCTGATCGGTCACTCAGACCGATCAGGCTTGCATCTGATCGGATTGCCGACCGATTAGGCCGAGTTTTGTTTCTTTAAAATTCTGTTCCCGTAGCTAAATTTTTTCAACTTTAACTTCTGCAATTTAGCTTAATATTTCAAGTTCTTTTGCTGTATTATCAGCTCGTGAGTTTTAGTTTCATAATATCCAATTGAATTGCTAAATTCTCAATTAGTGTTAAGCTAGATTATTGGTTAGCCTTCAAATTGGTTAAGTGTAGTTCTTGAAACTCCTTAGGGCACATTTGCTTAGCTAAGCTCATTTTCCTACTGCTTATTCGTTACTATTTGCAAAACAAAACCCCATTTTATCTCGAAAACCCAAATCATTTGACGACAAATAACTTTCAAGCTTGATTCAAACACTCGCAACTAGTCCTTGGAAAAATACGACCTGAGGCCCCTATTCTACCTTTAATCTTGCTAGCAAGGGTTTTCAGTTATAAATTCTAAATTTGAGGCTCACTTGTGACACCTAATTTGTAGTCCATCAAATTTTTGGCGCCGTTACCGGGGAAAACTAGTTGAGTTTGTTTGATTTTAGCTTGTGTGCTTAACTTCATATCCTGTGATCCATTTTTGTGCTTATCTCTATATCTTGTGATCTATCTTACTTGTTTCATTCTTTTGTATACATTTGCTACGATTTTTGTATTTGTGTATGACCAGATCTGCAGGTGGTATTTTTGAAGAATTTGATCCTGAAATTGAAAGAACTTTCAGAGCCGGGAGGAACCAACTCAGTGTTTCAGAGGCTTTTGATATTCTTCCTACTCAGTCTATTGCTATTCATTCAGTTGATCATATGGCAGACCACCAGAAAACCATGAAGGAACTAGCAGCACCAGATGACGCTTTCCAGTACTCCTGCATTGCCTACCCAGAGCTCACTGGAGATTTTGAGTTAAGATCAGGACTCATCCACTTATTGCCCAAATTTCAAGGTCAGTCTGGAGAGGATCCCAACAGACACTTACATGAATTTCATGTGGTTTGTTCCACCATGAAGCCTCAGTGTATTTCAGAAGAAGATATTAAGCTGAGAGCATTTCCATTTTCCCTGACTGGAGCAGCAAAGGATTGGTTCTACTATTTACCTACTGGGCACGTGTCTAGCTGGATTTCTATGAAGAAAGCATTTTTAGAGAAGTACTTTCCTGCATCCAGAACTGCAATCATCAGGAAGAGTATATGTGGTATACAGTAAGTAGTGGGAGAGACTCTGTATGACTATTGGGAAAGGTTCAACAAGCTATGTTCTAGTTGCCCACAACACCAGATCAGTGAGTAGCTACACATTCAGTACTTCTACGAGGGTCTACTCCAGATGGATAGGATTATAATAGACACTGCAGCAGGAGGTGCCCTAGTGAACAAAACATCAGATCAAGCTAGGGAGCTAATTTCAAATATGGCAGAGAACTCACAGCAATTTGGGAGTAGAGCTTTGTCCACCAGAGGAGTTAATGAAGTTCAGATGGTATCTAATGAGTAAAAGGAAATCAAGAATTCATTGATGGAGCTTACCTCCCTGGTGAAGCAAATGACTCTAAATAATGTGAGCCAAAATCAGAGTTTTTTAGTACCTCCACCTTCAAGCCAAGTGATGAGGTTATCCAGTATTTGCTCAAGCCAAGACCATAATTCAGATTTATGTCCAAACCTCCAACAAGATGAGACACTAGCAGCATTGACTAGGGGACAATTCCAAGCCAAAAATAACCGCTACTCATCTACCTATAATCCGGGTTGGAGGGATCATCTAAACTTGAAGTATGACAACTCTTTTTATCAACAAAACCCATCACAACAGCCCTATCAGCAGGCCCAACCGAATTTCCAGCAAAATCAGCAAGGACAACAACAATTTCAGCCATTTCAACAACCTTTCCAAAATTTCAGCAACTCTATCAACAAAATCAACCACTTTTCCAAGGAAATTAGCAAGGGTTCCAAGGTAATCTAAATTATCAGCCACAAAATCAGTTTTCGCAGCAGGGATTTCAGCCATTCAACCAAAGTTTTCAGCCCTCTAATCAGAATTTTCAGCCCACTCAATTTCAGTCATCACCACAACAATTTCAACCTTAACCTCAGAATTTTCAGAGCTACAATTCTCAACAATTTCAAACAAGTTTCCAGCCTAATTCTCAGCAATTTACACAGCCATTTCAACCCTATAACCAGCCCCACAGCCCTACTTTCAAGGTTCACAGCAAGTTCAACAATTTCAACAACCTCAATCATCATTTCAAGGTCAATCAAAGTCTCATGCTAACCAAGGAGGCTATGGAGGTTCTAGTGGGGGAAATGCTCAACAACAAAGGATAGAGGAGATGTTTCAACAACTTTTGCAACAACAAAGAAATGATCCCACCATACAAAATCTTGAGAGACAAATTGGACAATTGGCTAGTGGGATGAACCAAATGCAAGCCCAAGGATCAAGTCAACTATCTTCTCAAGCTACTCCCAATCCAAAGGGAAACGTTAATGCTATTACTTTGAGGAGTGGGAAGGTTGCTTCAACTCCAAATGATCCAAGGGCTGAATTTTCGGAAAACAGGACAACACCTTTTTTTCAGCCCCAAACAGCCCTGAAATCACTCCAAATTCAGTTGGTTTCACCCCTAGTTCAAGCGTAACTCCTTCATCAAGCAATCCTGTGATTTTGGTGGAGAATGAAGGAGAAATCAGTGGAAAAGGGGAGTTTACAGCAGCTACTTCAGTGGGGAAATCAGTTCAAAATTTAGCTCCAAAGACTTCAGCTCAAGAGGAAGAATTGAGGGTTCCTTTGCCATTCCCTCAGCGCAAAACTCAAGTCAAAAAGCAAGTGGAAGAGGAGAAAGCTAAGGAATACAATGAGCTTGTGAAGTTGTTTAGTAAGGTGGAGATTAATGTACCCTTGTTGACCATGATAAAACAGATTCCTAAGTACGACAAATTCTTGAAAAACTTATGTGTTCACAAGAAGAAGTTGAAGGAGAATGAGTTGGTCAGTTTGGGAAAAAATGTGTCAGCACTTATCCATGTCATCCCTCAGAAGTGTGAAGATCCAGGGGTTTTTACTGTGTCTTGTGAGATAGGGAGGACTATGTTCCATGATTCCATGTTGGATTTAGGAGCCTCCATTAATGTGATGCCCAGATCAGTCTTCCAGATGCTTGGTATTGGCCCTCTACAGCCTACAGGAGTTGTGATTCAGTTGGCAGACAGGAGTCAGACCCACCCAGCCGGTATTATTGAAGATGTGTTGGTAAAGGTGAAGGAGCTAATCTTTCCTGCAGATTTTTACATTTTGGATATGGAGGGAGACTACTTAGCACACCGATCTCCACTCATCCTAGGGAGGCCATTTTTGAAGACTGCGAGGACAAAGATAGATGTTTATGCTGGCACACTGTCCATGGAAATAGGAGACACAGTAGTCCAATTCAGCATTTTTGATGCCATGAAGCACCCAAGAGAGGACCACTCTATTATGAGCATTGACATTCTAGAGGAGTTGGATGATGTAGATATATTGGCTGAGGGAGTTTCACTAGTCAGTTCAGAGGAGGTTGAGGGTGTACTTGCTATTGAGGAGGACATTTCAAAGGTTATTTCAGACTTACGTACTTCCAGCTGGAGAGGATTTTCTAGGTGTAGGGGATTGCATAGAGCCCCAAGGATCACCTATTTCTATTGATATTTCAGAGGATTCAGAGTATAGGTGTGATAGTGTAGGGGATTGCACTGAGCCCCAAGGATCACTCATACCTTCTAAGCAGGCCCAGATTGAACTCAAGCCAATACCAGATCATTTGAAATATGTGTATCTAGGAGAGGAGCAGACTTTTCTTGTCATTATTGCTCAACACTTGGAATCAGATCAAGAAGATAAGTTATTGCAAGTCCTGAGACAACACAAGAAAGCTATTAGGTGGACTTTATCAGACATACCAGGTATTAGCCCAGCTATCTGCATGCACAGAATATTTTTGGAAGAAAATGTCAAACCAGTTAGGCAACTACAGAGGAGACTTAATCCACTCATTTTGGATGTGGTAAAGAAAGAGGTGACTCGACTACTACAGGCAGGTATCATCTACCCAATTTCTGATAGCCAGTGGGTTAGTCCCATCCATGTGGTGCCCAAGAAATCTGGAGTTACAGTGGTGGAAAATGAAAGCAACGAACTAGTGTCCACCAGAGTTAAGAATTCTTGGAGAGTATGTATAGACTACAGGAAGCTAAATCACGTAACAAGGAAAGACCACTTCCCTTTGCCCTTTATTGATCAGATTCTTGAGATGCTAGCAGGGAAGTCCCATTACTGCTTCTTGGATGGGTACTCAGGCTATTTCCAGATTTGCATAGATCCGGAGGACCAGGAGAAGACTACCTTCACTTGTCCTTTCGGCACATTTGCCTACAAACGGATGCCATTTGGACTCTGCAACGCTCCAGGAACTTTCCAGAGGTGCATGGTAAGTATATTTGGTGAGTTATTAGAGCACTGTATGGAGATTTTTATGGATGACTTTTCAATTTTTGGCACTTCATTTGATTCATATTTAGATAACTTGTTTAGGGTTTTGCACAGATGCATTGAGACTAACTTTGTACTTAATTTTGAAAAATGTCACTTTATGGTAGAGCATGGTATTGTATTAGGTCACATAGTCTCTAGGAGAGGTATTGAGGTAGACTCTGCAACAATTAGTGCTATATCTGCTTTATCTTACCCCGTATACGTACGGGATGTTCGTGCTTTTCTTGGACATGCATGATTCTACCGTAAATTCATTAGAGATTTCAGCGATATTGCTCGGCTCTTGATAAAACTTTTGCAAAAGATGTTGAATTTTGTTTTGATGATAAGTGCAAAGAAGCTTTTCACCGACTCAGGAAGACTCTTACCTCAACTCCTGTTATTAGATCACTTGATTGGAACTTACCATTTGAACTAATGTGTGATGCATCTAACTTTGCAGTAGAAGATGTTCTAGCACAGAGGGTGGATGGAGCACCTCATGTCATATGCTATGCCTCCACGACCCTAGATGCCGCCCAAGCAAATTACACCACCGCTAAAAAGGAGCTTCTTGCCATTGTTTTTGCTTTAGACCGTTTTAGATCTTATTTGTTGTGCTCACATGTCATTATTTTTTCTGATCATGTAGCTTTAAAGTACCTTTTGAAGAAGTCAGATGCTAAGCCTAGGCTAATCAGATGGATACTTCTACTCCAGGAATTTGATTTGGAAATCAGAGATAGGAGTGACAAAGAAAATTTGGTTGCAGATCACCTGAGCAGAATTGAGGGAGATGGATCCCCTACCACCATTGACGATGACTTTAGAGATGAGCATCTTCTTGTGATACATGGTGAGTCTCCTTGGTATGCAGACCCTGTTAACTTTTTAGCAGCACATGTTTTTTGTACACACTTTTCTAAGGCTCAAAAAGATAAACTTAAAAGTGATGCTAAATTCTATGTGTGGGATGACCCGTATTTATGGAAATTTTGTAATGATCAAATAATTAGGAGATGCATACCAGACCATGAGTTTTGTTCAGTTCTTACTTTTTGTCATTCATCAGCCTGTGGGGGACACTTTGGACCACAGAGGACAACGAGGAAAGTGTTAGAGTGTGGTTTATACTGGCCCACCCTGTTTCATGATGCATACTTGTTTTATAAAAATTGTGATAGATGTCAGCGAACTGGGAACATGGGAGCTAGAAATAAGATGCCCCAATAGACTATGTTATTTTGTGAGATTTTTGATGTTTGGGGAATATACTTTATAGGACCTTTTCCTGCATCATGTGGTTATTTGTATATTTTGCTTGCTGTAGATTATGTTTCTAAATGGGTGGAGGCCATTGAGCGACTAAGCACACTCGGATTTGCAATGGATCACGAACTAAGTATTGACTTAATTCTGCATTGTTTGCCCAAAAGTTATTCACAATTTGTGATGAACTATCAGATGAACAAGCTGGAGACTACCATTCCTGAGTTGCTCAACCTGCTAAAGACTGTAGAGCCTTCTGTGAAGCAGGATCAGAAGACGGTACTGTTAGTTGGTTCCTCGAAGAAAGGCTCTAAGAGGAAGGCCAAAGAACAGAATAAGGGAAAGAAGAAAAATGCCAAAAAGACTGAAAAGACCCCAAAAGGCACTTGCCATCACTGTGGCAAGGAGGGTCACTGGCGAAGAAACTGCAAGGTTTATCTTGAGTCCTTGAAGAAGAAGGCATCCGACGCCCCATCCTCTTCAGGTATCTTCGTTATTGAATGTCACTCTATTTCCTCAACCGCCTAGGTACTTGATACTGGGTGTAGCTCACATATATGTAATGACATACAGGGGCTAAGGAATAGAAGAAGACTCGTCAAGGGAGAAACGAATTTGCGAGTTGGAAATGGAGCAAAGATTGCTGCTGTTGCCATCGAAACATATTTGCTAAAGCTCCCTACTGGACTTGTCTTAGAATTGGATAATTGTTATTTTGTTCCTTCGTTAATAAAGAACATTGTATCTATTTCATGCTTGAATGAAAAGGGTTGTCATTTAACTTTTAGTAACAATTGTTGTTACATAACTTTAAATGTTCTTTATGGGACCGGAACTTTGTGCAATGGTATCTACACGTTAGATTTATCCGGTGACATTTTCAATATCGAAGTTAGCAACAAACGTGCTCGAATAGATAATCAAATAGACTCCTATACGTGACATTGTCGTCTTGGCCATATAAGTAAGAAACGCATGACCAAATTACACCGTTGTGGAATTCTGGAATCATTTGAACCCGGTTCATTTGATACATGCGAATCATGCTTAAAAGGCAAGATGACCAAATTACCCTTTTCCGGAAAAGGTAATCAAGTGGGAGAATTGCTTGGTCTAATACATACTGATGTATGTGGACCAATGTCAACTCTTGCACAAGGAGGCTATAGCTACTTCATTACCTTTATCGATGATCACTCACGATTCGGGTATGTGTTCTTGATGAAACACAAATCTGAAGTTTTTGAGAAATTCAAAGAGTTCAGAAATGAAGTAGAGAAACAGCTTGGCAAAAGTATTAAGATACTTCGATCCGATCGGGGTGGTGAATACTTAAGTCAAGAGTTTCAAGATTATCTTAGGGACAATGGGATATTGTCTCAATGGACTCCGCCGTATACACCACAGCATAACGGTGTATCTGAGAGGCGTAACCGAACCTTGATGGACATGGTTAGATCTATGATGAATCATGCAACTCTTCCAAAATCCTTTTGGGGCTATGCGCTTAAGACAGCTGTTTACTTGCTAAACAGAGTCCCGACCAAGGTAGTCTCTACTACTCCATATGAGACGTGGAATAGTAAGAAACCTCACTTAACACACCTTAAGATATGGGGTTGTCCTGCTTATGTGAAGCGGACTGTATCAGACAAATTGGATGCTAAGTCTGATAAATGTCTATTTATTGGATACCCTAAGGAAACAAAGGGTTACCAATTCTATCATCCCTTGGAACAAAAGGTGTTTGTTTCAAGGCATGCTGTATTTCTGGAAAAAGAATTTCTTTTACAAGAAGACAGTGGGAGTAGTATTGAACTTGAAGAAGTTCAAGAAACTCCAATAGACATTACAGAGACACCTAGTCTAGACCCACAACCAATAACTCATAATGATGAGCTATCAGTTGAACCTAAAGCAACACCACTACTTCGTAGATATGATAGGACACACAATATTCCAGAGAGATACGGATTTCTCGTAAGTGAATCGAACGACGTGTTACTCATTAGCGATGACGAACCTATCAGTTATGATGATGTTCTGAAAAGTTTAGAAAGGGACAAATGGCTTGAAGCCATGAAGTCGGAAATGGATTCCATGTACGAAAATCAAGTATGAGACTTGGTTAACCCACCTGAAGGGATTAAGCCCATAAGGTGCAAGTGGGTTTTCAAGAAGAAAACCGACATGGAAGATAATGTTGTTACCTTTAAGGCTAGATTAGTGGCAAAAGGATATCGTCAGAAACAAGGAATTGATTATGACGAAACCTATTCGCCAGTAGTTATGCTTAAATCCATTCGGATGCTTCTGGCCATAGCAGCTCATTATGATTATGAGATATGGAAAATGGATGTGAAAACAACTTTCCTTAATGGAAACTTGCTTGAGGATGTATACATGATACAACCTGAAGGTTTCATGTCGGTTGATAAAACCAAAATATGTAAGCTTCGACGATCCATATATGGACTGAAGCAAGCATCCAGGAGCTGGAACATCCGTTTTGATGAGACGATCAAAGAGTTTGATTTCTCACAAAATCCTGACGAACCTTATGTGTACAAGAAGGTTAGTGGGAGTGCAGTCGTATTCCTAGTATTATATGTCGATGACATATTACTTATAGGAAATGATATATCAGTCTTACAGTCGGTTAAAATTTGGTTGTCCAAAACTTTCTCCATGAAAGACCTGGGAGAAGCAACCTATATCCTTGGGATTAGAATCTATAGAGATAGATCAAAAAGATTGCTTGGTCTTTCGCAGTCTTCATATATAGACCGAGTGCTAAAAAGGTTTAGCATGTCAGAATCCAAGAAAGGTTACCTTCCCATCAGGCATGGGATCAACCTTTCAAAGTCTATGTGTCCGCGCACAGAAGACGAGAGGATTTGCATGAATAAGATTCCTTATGCATCCGCGATAGGATCTATCATGTATGCTATGTTATGTACTAGGCCCGATGTATCGTATGCTCTGAGCGTCACAAGAAGATACCAGTCTGAACCAGGAATGGATCATTGGGCGGCTGTCAAGACAATCCTTAAGTACTTAAGAAGAACTAAGGATGTGTTCCTAATATATGGAGAAGGTGATATGGTAATACGTGAGTATACAGATGCATGTTTCCAGACAGATAAGGATGACTCCAAATCTCAGTCCGGATACGTATTTATCTTGAACGGAGGCGCAATAAGTTGGAAAAGTTCCAAACAAGACACCGTAACGGATTCTACCACGGAAGCGGAATATATTGCAGCTTCGGAAGCAGCAAAGGAAGCAGTCTGGATCAAGAAGTTTGTCTCAGAACTTGGTGTGGTTCCAACCATTGATGAAGCAGTGCCGGTTTACTGCGACAACAATGGAGCTATTGCACAAGTAAAGGAACCAAGGTCTCATCAGCGATCCAAACATGTGCTTCGCCGCTATCATCTGATCAGAGAGATTATAAGTAGGAATGATATACAAATTGAGAAAATTCCCACTGAAAGGAATTTAGCGGATCCTTTAACTAAGGCCTTGCCTCAAAGCAAGTTTGAGGGTCATGTTAGAGCCTGTGGTATTGGATACCGTAGCGATTGGCATTAAGCCAAGTGGGAGTTTGTTAGTATTGTGAGAGAAGTGTCCTAAGGCAATCGCCTTATGATTGTAATCACTTATTTTAATAAATAAATATTCACTATTTGAGTATACATGTTTGTGTATTTGATTGAGATCTTAAACTCATTTACTGAATGTCCGCAATATAATTCACAGCATGAGAGAATTTGTGATGAATTCACAACTAGTGATTATCTCTACATGTGCAATTGTGAAGTATTGAAATTGTCTCTAGTCGATGAATTGATAAATACGGACACTATCAATTCTGTTGAGACTAGCATGGGTTATTCTCTAATCAGCTGATTCTCACTGGCTGGTGACATTGGGATGTCCGGAGATAAACATGAATGCTAGTTAAGGGAACTAGTTCATTGGAGTGACTGGCTGTAAAACTTCATATGGTAATCTACATATAGATATGTCAATGAAGTTCTTACTGCAGCTTAAGTGCGATGTTCCTTTGACTTGCGGCGTTCAAGTCATCTTGGTCATGGAGACTTATACTTTGACATCTTAAGCAAGCATCTCTAAGGAGGTGTGGACCCAGGATGGTTGGGTATAAGCCGAAGTGCCCGAAGATGTTTGAACAGCCTGCAAAGGATTCATCACTCCTTGCGAGGAGATGTATACCCAAGGCCTATCGTCGGATTGTTACTCGAAGCCTCTGGTCAGAGCATCACATGTTCAGAGTATGAATCTCTCAGAAACATGAGAGTAACTAGAATCCGTAGGATGAGAAAAACATTGCTTGGGCTAGGTGTGACGTAGTCAGCCTAGTGGGGACTGACACAAATAGACCGTGTCCTGAACCAAGTGGGTATAAGATGGTGAAGGGAATGGGGCACGATTCATTATAGCTGCTGAAGGGTTTCAGAATAATTTCTGAGGTCAACCGTTGATCTTTCGATTAATTGGGGATCATGATATACTACTAGGTACCACTCATGATCGTTCTATAATTGGTTAATTATAGACGACCAACATAAATCGAAAGCCTATTTAGTCACACGCACTACGAGTAATCCGAGGGATTTAAAACGAGTTGAAAATTGGATTTTCCGATCAAGAGAGATAAGTCGAATCTGAATTTTTCAGAGACGCATCGGAAGCATAAAATGGCTAAGTCTTTTGAAGACTTATTGGACGAATTAAATGAGTTTAATTCGTATGGTATAGGCTTGGGTTTGGCCGGCCAAAGAGGGTCCCCACCCTCTTTGTTTGGCCGGCCACATTAAAAAGGGAGAACCAAATTGTTTGGTTCAAATTATAAAATAAACCGAGCGTGGTTTGTTTTATAAAATTATGGATAATATATATAAATTTTTATAAACCGAAGTTTGGTTTATTATTTTCATGGAAATTAAAATAAACTTTGAATAGTTTATTTTATTTTATAAAATCAATTATGAATTGATTTTTCCATGATAAGAAAAATTTATATAATAAATTTCTTGTGAAAATTTATTCCATAATAAAAAGGGAGACATGGTTGTTTTTATTATAAATTAAATTATGATAAAAACTTGGCATGATGGAATAATTCATAGAAAAATTTATATGATAAATTTCTTATGAAAATTTATTCCATAAAAAGGAGACTTGGCGATTGAGAGGCTACTATATAAAGGAACCAAGGCAAGACTTGGAAATTAATCTAAGAGATCTAGAAATAAGCCCTCTCTCTCTCTCCTTCTCTCCCTCTCCCTCCTCTAGTGCCGCCGGCCCTAAAAGGAGGACCCCTTTGTTGCCGTGAGCTTCATCCACCAAGCAGTTGCCGAAGAAGAAGAAGAAGAGGGCGCAACTCCTTCCTTCCTCCCGGAATCTTGATTCCGTTCTTCGTTTGGTGATTAGTCTTCCCATCTCTCTCTTGGTATTCTTGTCGTGCCTTTGGAGAATCTAGTAGTTCTTGTCGTCACGAAACTCGTGGCTTTGCGAAGTCATCCCGAAGAAAACTCGGAGTGGACGCGAATAGAGGCGGAGCTTCCAAGGGACGGTTACAGTTGGATCTCATCCCTTCCTTCGAGTTACGCGAGGTATTAAGTAAATTAGTTTACTTTCTGCAAAATTTTAAATGTATGATCATGTCTACACAATATAAGGTTGCATGCTTAGATGTGTGGTTAAATAATTTATGAAATTATTTATGCTAAACCTTCCGCTGCACGTAATTAATTTTAAAATTACGAATCCGCATCCATATCAACATGCACCCGGTCCCAACAGTGGTATCAGAGCCGGTTAGTGTTCGACATAATCATATAATTGTTTTGCGGAAAACTTTGTCATGATCTCAATTTTGGAAAATTTTTCAATTATGGAAACTTTCCAATTATGAGCCGAAAAATCCCTATTACCTCTAACCGTGAACTCGAGGAGGGTTTGTCGGAATACTGAGGAGGGAAACCAACATGTAGTCGACTAGATATAAAACAACACCATCAGACATGGGAGGCAAGCACAATATTTAATTATTGTTAGAAGAACTCACATGACAGAGGTAACAAGTTTCCTTTTACTTCTGAGTGGAATACATTGACAATAACATCCCAAGGAAATACAAAATGTGAATGTACATAGGGGATACAATCATTAGACCCTGCAGAGGAGGTTGCTCCTTTGTTTGGGCTCTCCTCTATCGTCTTGCTTTGTCATCTCCTTTTGGCTGCCAAGCTCGGAGTCATCTCCTTAGGGCTGTTGAGCTGAGAGTCATCTTCACTGTGCCTGTGACATCTGAGTCCTTTGCTATGGCTATGACCTCTTGGTCCTTCGCTAGAAGTCAAGTGATCCCATCTCTGAAGGCAGGAGCAAGTCGTTCAAACATGAGTGCATTTTCGCAAGAAGCCAAAGGTTAAAAGGAAACAAAAAAGGACTCTGGGGACACAAAGTAAAGGAACAAAAATGTTCCATTGAAAATCTTTGTTTACATTTGGTAGTTACATTGGAAAACAACAAAGAAAAATACAAAGAGAGGCAACTACTACAACTCTTCCCTCTTGGTCGATGATTGTCTCGGCCTGGTCCTCTTTGCCTGCTCGTCTAAGCCTGGCTCTTCCCTCTCGGTCGCTTGCTCCTTCGGCTGGGGAAGGACACTTGTTCTTCAACTTGTTGATGCAGTCTAACCCTGATTGTTGTTTTGGTGTTGACATCGATTTTAGTTTAGGTTGATGATTATGATTATGGTTAAGTCCTGATCGGGGATTAGGCATGTTATGGAAAATCCTAGCTTGGAGGGCTAGGTGTTGGAAAATCCTAACCTGGAGGGTTAGGTGTTGAAAAGTCCTAATTCGGAAGGGTTGGGTGAAAATTCCTAGCTTGGAGGGCTAGGTGAAAAGTCCTAACTTGGAGGGTTAGGTGAAAAGTCCCAATTTGGAGGGTTAGGTGAAAAATCCTGGCTTGGAGGGTCAGGTCCTAGCTTGGAGGGCTAGGTGTGGAAAAGTCCTAACTCGGAAGGTTGGGTGAAAAGTCCTAGCTTGGAGGGCTAGGTGAAAAGTCCTAACTTGGAGGGTTAGGTGAAAAGTCTCAACTGGAGGGTTAGGTGAAAAATCCTGGCTTGGAGGGTCAGGTCCTAGCATGGAGGGCTAGGTTGGATGAAACCCTAGCTTGGAGGGCTAGGTTGGAGCCCCTGGATCGGTCTGGTGATCGATCAGGGAGTTGGCACGGTTCTCCTTCGTGGATCGGTCTGGTGACCGATCCAGCGATGACTGATCGGTCTGGTGACCGATCATGGAGTATGCGTTTCACCCACTGCTTGGCTCTTGATCGGTCTGGTGACCGATCAGGGAGCATACAGTGAGGTTGAGTTCCCCTGCTGATCTGCTCCTGATCGGTCTGGTGACCGATCTGGATCACTGTGCAGATCGTTCTGGAGAACGATCAAGCGTCGCGAGTTCCTCACTATGATCGATCAGGACGGAGCCTGATCGGTCTGATCATGACCTGATCGGTCTGGTGACCGATCAGGATGCTCTCTGATCGGTCCGGTGACCGATCAGGAGGGTTGGACTGCGAAGCTCAGAAATCGCCCAGCAAAGGGGTGGATCGGTCGGGTGATCGATCCACAACCTGGGATCGGTCTGGTGATCGGTCCAGGAGAGTCCCAGAGAAATCGCGATTTCTGATTAAGCGTTGGGGACCGATCAGGACGGAGCCTGATCGGTCTGAACCCAGCCTGATCGGTCTGGTGACCGATCAGGAGGCCCTCTGATCGGTCCGGTGACCGATCACTTTAATTCAAATTGCACTGTCAGACGGTCTGATCGCGTCTGAACGTATCTGATTCTCTGCGCTTAACATCTGATGCTTAATTATCTATGTGATATGCTGTGCTAATGGTCTGATTAAGCTGCAGGTGACAGGGAAGGATTCAAACACTCAAGGAGAGTCAATGGAGGCCTTTCCTTGGAGCAGGTTTGTCCGTTTTCCATCTCAGGTTGCAACGGCTGGAGCTGCAGACTGGAGCTGCTGACTTGAGATTGGCTGAGGGAAGCTCAGGGAGTCCAGGGAGAGCTCAGTGGTAGCTGGCGTTGGCAGGTAAGCAGCTGGAGGCTGCAGTGAGATAGTGTCACCTGTGCTCAGTGGAGAAACAAAAGGGCGTAGAGGAGAAGAGCAGAGTAGAGTTCGTTGAAACAACTTCTGGCTTGAGTTCTTGTTGCGCGATTGTGTTCTCCACACTTTGCTTGTGCGTTCTGAAGTTCCATCATCTTGAGCAAGCAACTGCAATCTGTGAAGCAACCATCCCTTGCTTGAGCACTTGGAGGAAGGAACAAGAGGCTTTGAGTCCGACAGCGAGAAGACACGAAGAAAGGGGTTCTTGCGTGAGATCGTCGCTGGGTGGAGCTCGGAAGAAGCTTGCTGTGTTTTTGTCTGTGCTAAGTGCTAAGTAAGATCTTTCTTGTGTTTCATTGTGCTTAAAACTATATCTTTGATTGGAACGCTGTGGAGAGGTTACTCCACCGAGAAGGAGGTTGCTTTCTAACCGGATCTTCCGGGGCTTGATCTGCCGACGATCAAGGGATCGCCCACCTTAAGGGCATGCCAAGGAGTAGGGACAAGTTATCCCCGAACCTTGTAAATCCTCTTGTTAGCGTTCTTGTGTTTGCTCATAGTTTAGGGTTTAGTTTTCTACATATTCTGTTTTTACTACTTCCGCTGTGCTACTAAAAGGTTGAGTGCAGAAATTTGATAAAGCTTAAAGTCCAAGTGTTTGGCTATATTCACCCCCCCCTCTCTAGCCATCCGAGACCCAACAAGTGGTTTCAGAGCTTGGGGCTCTGTACAAGCGGATTAACAACCGAGAGCTATCATCCACGGCTTTGAGAGAAGGTTTTTCCACCACCCGACCTCCCTTTTTCGATGGCGCAGATTTCCAATATTGGAGATCGAAGATGGAGTATTACTTGAAGATGGACATCAATACTTGGTTCGCGGTGAAGGAGGGTTTTACCCCTCCAAAGGATGATGAAGGCAAAGAACTTGAATCGTGGCGGTGGACGGCTGAACAAACTCTAAAGAGTGAAGCCGACGCAAAGGCGGTTGTCACCCTATAATGCGGCATGAATAAAGACCAACTCATTAAGGTTGGTCCATTCACAAGTGCTAAAGACTTGTGGAACAAGCTCATCGAACTCCACGAGGGAACCCGAGACTCAAGAATTGCCAAGAGGGAGTTATTCCTCAACCAACTCCAAAACCTCTCCATGGAGGAGAATGAGACTGTAAGTGAGCTCCATAGCAGATTCAAAGAGGTATTGAATGGTCTCCACTCAATTGATGAAAAGGTCGAGAACCGCGACCTTGTGAGGTATGTGTTAAAAGCATTTCCAAGGAATGCTTTGTGGTCATCCATGGTGGATGCCTACAAAGTTTCCAAGGATTTATCAATTGTTAAACTAGATGATCTATTTTGTGAAATGGAATTACATGAGATGGCTAACAAAGGCCTCAAGGAAAGGGGATTGCCTTAGTTGTAGGGGACCGATCCAACAAGAAGAAGAAGGAGAAGAAGAAGGAGAAGGAAGTCTCTTCATCTTCATCTTCATCCTCTTCCGAATCCGAATCCGAGGAAGATGGCAGCAGGTCTTCTTCCTCCGAGATGGCAAATTTTGTGAGAAGAATGATGAGAAGGGGTCGACGCTTCAAGGGTAAAGGTAACCCTAGTGAAGTTAAAGTTGATAAGACTAACGTCTCTTGTTTTGAGTGTGGTAGGAAAGGGCACTTCAAGAGTGAATGCCCAAAGCTAAAGAAAAAGGAGGAGAAATCCAAAAAGAAAGAGGAGAAATCAAAGAAGAAGAAGAAGGCCTTGAAGGCCACTTGGGATGAGTCCTCCTCAAGCTCATCGGATGCAGAGGAGGAGAAGAGCACAAGACATGTGACACTCATGGCTCTTGGAGAAGAAAGCAGTGATGAATCCTCCAACTCCTCAAACGCGGCTTCATCATCTTCGGATGATGAAGAGGTAACCTCTCCCGAACTAGAAAAATGCTATAGAGCTATTGCATGTTTAACCAATATGTTGAAAAAGTCAAAGAATAAGGTAAAATCATTGCAATTAGAAATTGACCAATTGAAATCGTCTAGTGATGATAACATAGATGATTTGTATGTTGAAATGCTAGAGGATGAGATTAAGTCATTGAAGATTGAGATTGAACATTTGAAATCCTCTAGGGTTGAGGATGTTGATGATTTGCATGATGAATTGCTAGAGGATGAAAACAAATCATTAAAGAGTGAAGTTGAGAGACTCAAGAATATTCTTGAGAAGTTCTCAACTAGCTCAAAGACCCTAAACATGATCTTGAATGCCCAAAGGGCAGTTTACAATAGGGCCGGCATTGGTTACCGACCCAAGGAACCTTCATTTGTGTCCCTTATGTCTAGGACTGGTGTTAGACCAATTAAGACACCCAAGATTCAAAAGAAAGTTGTCAAGGCATGGGTGCCTAAGTCTTGTTTAGTAAATGCTTTAGGTCCTAAGGTTTGGGTACCTAAATCTTTCATTTTTTGAATTGTGTAGGTTATGATTGAGGGGGAGCATCTATCAACTTGGTTCGTTGATAGTGGATGCTCCAAACACATGACCGGGGATAGATCATTGTTTACCACACTTCAAAAGAAAAATAGAGGTAATGTTTCATTTGGTAACAATGGTAGTCTTAAGGTCATAGGAATAGGAGACATTCAAATATCCGAATGTCTTAGAATCTCAAATGTCCTTCTAGTCAAGGGGATGACATTTAATCTCCTAAGTGTCAGTCAATTGTGTGACACGGGTTACACAATTGATTTTCAACCAAGTCAATGTCTAGTTAGACAACATGACACCTTGGACATGGTACTAGTAGGAACAAGAGTAGATAATATTTATCAAGTTTCATTTAAAAGTGCTATTAATGCTTTTGCTAAGTGTCTCATGTCAAAAGAAGAAGAGTCCACCCTTTGGCACCGGAGGCTAGCATATGTTAACATGAAGAACATCCGGAAGTTGGCCAACAAGGGATTAGTTCGTGACTTACCAAGTATCAAGTATGAAAAAGAAAAGATTTGTGATGCATGTCAAATGGGTAAGCAAATAAAATCTGCACATAAAGGTAAAAGCGCTGTAAGTACATCTACCGTGTTAGATTTACTTCATATGGATCTATTTGATTGTAGCACTATCATATCATTGAATGGAAGTAGATATTCCTTTGTTATCATTGATGACTTTACTAGATATACATGGACTTATTTTCTAAAATATAAGGACTAAACCTTAGATGTTTTCATTTCTTTTTGTAGAAGAGTTGAGAATGAAAAATCATCAATAATTAAGACAATTAGAAGTGATCCCAGAGGTGAATTTCAAAATCAACGATTTTTAGAATTTTATCAAGATAGAGGTTATAGACATGAGTTCTCTACTCCTAGAACACCACAACAAAATGGTGTTGTAGAGAGGAAGAACCGTGTTCTACAAGAGGATGCACGAAGCATGCTTAATGAGTACTCACTACCGAGTTACTTATGGGCCGAAGCTGTAAATACAGCTTGCTATGTGCAAAACCGAGCCCTTATCCATAGGTTATTAGGAAAGACTCCCCATGAACTTTGGTTTGGAAAATCACCTACGGTTAAACACCTTAGGGTGTTTGGCTGTAAGGTGTTCATCCTAAACACCAAGGATCACCTTGGGAAGTTCACGGCAAAGGCTGATGAAGGGATACTAGTCGGCTACTCCCAAGTTAGCAAAGCCTATCGAGTCTACAATAAGAAATCTAGATTGGTTGAAGAATCTTTTAATGTTGTCTTTGAAGAAATTCCAAAAGCCAATGAACAACCAAAAGATGAAGTCCAATTCGAACTTAGGAGACTAAGTTTGAATGAAAGTCCAAATGTGGTTGATGGTGATGAATCCGATGACGGTGAGCCTAGACAACCCATAGATCAGCCGGATCCTGAGGCTGAGCTTGTATCTAGTGAACCCATTCAAGAAGCACCACCAACACCTAGGCAGAGTAGATTAGCCTCTAGTCATCCCCAAGACCAAATTGTTGGAGACATCTATCATGGGGTAAGAACTAGATCATTCTTTAGGAATGAGGCTAATAAAGTTGCCTTAATTTCCGAAATTGAACCTAGAAAAATTGATGAAACATTAAATGATCCCGATTGGATCATTGCAATGCAAGACGAACTAGGTCAATTCGAAAGAAGTTAAGTTTGGGACTTAGTCCCTAGACCTAAGAAGACCACCATCATTGGAACCAAATGGGTCTTCAAAAATAAGTTGAACCATAAGGGAGAAATCATTAGAAACAAGACACGCTTAGTAGCCAAGGGCTACAGTCAAGTTGAAGGCCTTGATTATAATGAGACCTATGCTCCCGTGGCACGATTAGAGTCCATCCGATTGATGCTAGCATTTGCAGCACATCGAGGTTTCAAATTGTATCAAATGGATGTCAAATCGGCCTTTCTAAATGGTTTAATTAGAGAAGAGGTCTATGTCGAATAACCTCGGGGTTTGAGAGTACCGAATTTCCAAACCACGTGTTCAAGCTCAAAAAGGCACTCTATGGCCTTAAACAAGCACCCCGAGCTTGGTACGAGTGGTTGTCAACATTTTTAATTGAAAAAGGCTTTGTAAGAGGCCAAATAGACCCTACACTATTTCTACGGAGAGATGGTGACAATATTTTTGTAGCCCAAGTTTATGTCGATGACATAATTTGTGGCTCAAACAATAAGAGCTATTTAAATGAATTCATTGGACACATGGAAAGTGAATTTGAGATGAGTCTAGTGGGAGAGTTGACTTTCTTCCTTGGACTTGAAATCAAACAAACCCGAGATGAGATTCATGTGCACCAATCGAAGTATACTCAAGAAATGCTCCGTCAATTCAATATGAGTGATTCGAAAGAGGTAACCACTCCCATGGCTACAAACACAAGACTAGATAATGATGAGAGTGGTAAACCCGTTGATTTGACTCAATATCGGAGCATGATGGGTAGTTTGCTATACCTCACAGCTAGTCGACCTGATATTCTTTTCGCCATGGGTATGTGTGCTAGGTATCAAGTTTGTGCCAAGAAATCTCATTTAATCGCTGTTAAGAGAATTTTAAGATATCTTAAAGGCACAATTGATGTTGGTCTATGGTACCCCCGTACCGAATCATTCGATCTAATTGGCTATACCGACTTCGACTACGCTGGATGTAAGTTGGATCGGAAAAGCACAAGTGGGGGATGCCAATTTCTAGGATTATCTTTAGTTAGTTGGTCAAGTCGGAAGCAACATTGTGTTGCTCTCTCCACGACCGAGGCAGAATATATCGCCATGGGAGAGAGCGTATCACAGTTGTTGTAGATGATACATACTCTAGAGGACTATGGATTGAGTTACAAAAGTGTGCAAGTGTTGTGTGATAACATTAGCACAATTAACCTAACCAAGAATCCAGTCCATCATTCTAGGACCAAACATATTAAAGTGCGTCACCACTTCATTAGGGATCATGTTGCTAGGGGAGATATTGTACTCTCACATTTAGAGTCCAAATCAAACCTCGCTGATATTTTCACTAAACCACTCCTCGAAAATGAGTTTAGCTTCTTAAGAAGGGAGTTGGGAATGTGTCGCGCTTCATAGTTTTCAAAATGCTTTCAAAACCCTTCATGATGAGTTCTAATTGTTGGGATACAATTGGGTAACTTTGGGGACATCTCACACAAACTATAAGGCTTACAAAAACATTTTTGTTTGCTAGAAATGGGGTGAGATGTTAGGATCAACTCAATTTCTTAAAATGTTAATGCATCTCTTGAGAAATTAAGTTGACGAGATAAAAATCACTTCGGTGACCAAGTATGGGGAAAACCAATGCATAACACATGTGTATTTGGCTCCATGATCATACTTGGACATTCCAATCAAGGAAACTTGTTTGGAACTTTGAATTTGGCACAATCTTGGTTAAAATTTGATTGGATGATTGTTGATTGAGTTTGTCTCCACTTGGGTGGAGAAAAATGATTGTTAAACCCGTAAGGACCCTTGATCCTTGTTCAGGGATCAATTTTAGTCAAGGAATCACTTCCAAGATCGATATCTTTCATCAAATTCCTTCAAAAATCGTGTGTAAATCTGAAACTGAGAGTTTCAGATCGTATCAGGGAGTATAAGGAACCCTGATCGGTCGCTGGACCGATCAGGCGTATGGCTGATCGGTCCCCAGACCGATCTGGCTCTATCCTGTGGTGATCGGTTCACAGACCGATCAGAGGGGCAGCAGTGACTTTGCGAAATTTTGTTCAAACACTCTGTGCTTGCCTGGATCGGTCCCCAGACCGATCTGGCACCCTGTAGTGATCGGTCCACAGACCGATTAGGAGGGCTTCTCGAATATCATCCGACCCTACTGTTCGCTTCCTGATTGATCAGCCGATCGATCAGGAGCATGTCTGATCGGTCACCCGACCGATCAGGACCAGGCTAGTCCGATCAGGCCAGAGCCTGATGGGTCTGAGCGCTTCCAGATCGAACGGTGATCCGTTCAATCGCATTAAATTGCGGTTGGTGGACCGATCCACCAACCGATTTAATCACGATCTCTCTTCACTTTCCAAGCCCTAGCCGACCAAAACCTCTCAGCGCCGAAACCCTATTTCCTCCTTCCTTGCGCGTGCGACCCCTCCTCACTTGGTGTACGTGAGTTCCTCCTGCGCTCTCCTTTGCGAGTGTGTTTTCCTCCTTCTGCGCAAGAGTTCTTCCTCTTGCTGTTGGTGTCGGCAACTGCTAGTTGCAAGCTTCCCCTGTGTTGCGATCCTCTCGTGCGTAAAGTTCAGAAAGAGTTCTCCTCTCAACCAAGTCAACATGGCACAAAAGTAAGCTTTGTGGTTGATTTTTCATTCTGTGCTTATCGTTCTAATGGCTAACCATGTTTTGGTGTTTTATTGTCTTGTGTCGTGTCCCTGTGCGTTTGCCGTGACCTTGCCACTGATTAAATCTTGTCATCTGTAATCTATATTATGATTTGTTTCTTCTCTTGATCAAATCTTGCTCCTCTGTTTAAATCTAATCACTTTAATCCATGTCTTACCTTATGTTCCTTTGATTATTTTTTCATGATCAAATCTTGGGTTTTTGATTAAACCTATGTTCATATGATCCAATCGACCTTGTCCAATTGATTTAAACTATGTGCATGATCAATTCTTAAATTCTAATCTTTAGAAGATCATCTAAGGGAAAGGAGCCGGTAGAGGGTGGCTCGAGAGGCAAAGCCCCTTCCTCATCAGCACCCACCCGAAGGCATCAGCCTTCCTCGAGTTCTCGCTTTCCAAATGCTGCCTGTGAACAGGCTTTTCAATCCCGTACCTTCAAATTACTCCCTTGCAGATCTATTGACGTTCCATTTCTGTCCGAATATTGCCCCTCCATCATGGAGATAGTCACTTTTTACAACCTGGGCTTCCTTCTTTCCTTAGAGCGAACCATAAATTATGACCTTGTATCGGAGTTCTACAATAATCTTCAGCAGGGTCCTCAAGGGGGCTTCGAGTTCACTACTCGAGTCGCCAAATGGACTCTTGATTTCTCCTATGACATTCTGGCGGAGTATCTGGGCGGTCGTTGATCGCCCAACCTGTATTCGATATATCCCGAGCTCCCTGACCCTCTATTGGCCCCGTTTGCGGATGTTACTCTTGATGTCATCTATCAGCACTTCTTTGGTCATCCCCGTCCAGCCGGACTTGATGAGCTGGGTCATGATTTCCCGACTTTTGCAGCTCTACGACTTGCTCCTGTCGATTACGTCCTTTTCAAGATAATTACAAACTGTATCCTGCCTATCACTTCCGAGCCCTTAGCCGAGATCCGACCCTATCATTGCTTGATGCTCTATGGCATGCACCGCCAGATGGACTTTGATATCATGGAGAGCATTTTTCAGTCTATCTTATCTTATAGAGAACCAAGCCACCGCACAGTCTATATGCCTTTTGGTCACGTCATCACCGACTGGCTTATGTCAATGGGTGTTGATGTCACCAAGGGCAGGACAGTGCCTATGGTGAAACAATATTGCAGGCTTGGTCGGCGGGCATTTGCCAAGTCCGGCATCATCGTATGTGATCATGATGGGGTTTTGGTTTGGAAAGACGGGCGGGGTCTTGGTGATCTACCAGGGGAGGTCCACATTTTCAGGCACCAGCCGATGCTGCTGCATATTAGGGGGCTCCTGCTGCTACTGCTGCTGACTACGATTATGAGCCGAACCCGGACCTACGATGGCAGATTTCCGAGCTGGATCAGACGATCCAGTATGATCTTCATCTACGAGAGCTTCATCGAGAGGAGGTCCGTTCGGAGTTCCGATCTTTCGACCGCAGACTGACGGCAGTGGAGTCTGATGTCTCTGAGGTTCGCACGCTGCAGCAGACCTGGTACGATGAGTGGCGTCGCCACACATTTCCTAGAGGTGCACCCTCTGCTAGTGTTACACCGGGGTCTGTTATTCCTGATGACGACACGATGCATGACCCCATGCAGGACGATGACCCCCCCCCCCCCCCCCCCCCGCTGACGCTTGATGACGATTGATGGCACTTTGTTCTTATTCAGACTATTTGACTATTTAACGGATCTGTCCGTCCAGACTATTGTCTGTTATGGCGTGATATTGACTTTGATGCATTGCCTTGCATCGCACTATTTGCCTGGATGTTTTATGTTTTACCACTATGGCTGTTTTTGATGCATATCTTGCCATCTTTTGCTTATTAGTGGTTTATATGGTGATATCTGCGTGTATGCCTTCTTATGCATGATTTTGCTTATGATGTCATGCCCATATGATACATATACTTGTTTTGCCATGCCTTATCCTTGTCATATGTATTCATATGTTTATCAAACTAATTCACTCATATCTTTGTTATTTTGGGATACCCCTAGGGTTGAGGGGGAGTTTGTTTGAACTTAACAACCTGTCTGGACCCTTTTCGGTGTTCGACAAAGGGGGAGAGTGTGGTTGGTTAAGTTTGGGATGATAATGTTGTAGGGGAAGGATCTTGATTCCCCTATGATTCTGAAAGGTGAGAAATTGATTGAGAATCCCTAAACTTAAAATCGGGTTGTCAAACAACAAAAAGGGGGAGATTGTTGATGCAGTCTAACCCTGATTGTTGTTTTGGTGTTGACATCGATTTTAGTTTAGGTTGATGATTATGATTATGGTTAAGTCCTGATCGAGGATTAGGCATGTTATGGAAAATCCTAGCTTGGAGGGCTAGGTGTTGGAAAATCCTAACCTGGAGGGTTAGGTGTTGAAAAGTCCTAATTCGGAAGGGTTGGGTGAAAATTCCTAGCTTGAAGGGCTAGGTGAAAAGTCCTAACTTGGAGGGTTAGGTGAAAAGTCCCAATTTGGAGGGTTAGGTGAAAAATCCTGGCTTGGAGGGTCAGGTCCTAGCTTGGAAGGCTAGGTGTGGAAAAGTCCTAACTCGGAAGGTTGGGTGAAAAGTCCTAGCTTGGAGGGCTAGGTGAAAAGTCCTAACTTGGAGGGTTAGGTGAAAAGTCCTAACTTGGAGGGTTAGGTGAAAAGTCTCAACTGGAGGGTTAGGTGAAAAATCCTGGCTTGGAGGGGCAGGTCCTAGCTTGGAGGGCTAGGTTGGATGAAACCCTAGCTTGGAGAGCTAGGTTGGAGCCCCTGGATCGGTCTGGTGACCGATCAGGGAGTTGGCACGGTGCTCCTTCGTGGATCGGTCTGGTGACCGATCCAGCGATGATTGATCGGTCTGGTAACCGATCAGGGAGTATGCATTTCACCCACTGCTTGGCTCCTGATCGGTCTGGTGACCGATCAGGGAGCACACAGTGAGGTTGAGTTCCCCTGCTGATCTGCTCCTGATCGGTCTGGTGACCGATCTGGATCACTGTGCAGATCGTTCTGGAGAACGATCAAGCGTCGCGAGTTCCTCACTATGATCGATCAGGACGGAGCCTGATCGGTCTGATCATGACCTGATTGGTCTGGTGACCGATCAGGATGCTCTCTGATCGGTCCGGTGACCGATCAGGAGGGTTGGACTGCGAAGCTCAGAAATCACCCAGCAAAGGGGTGGATCGGTCGGGTGATCGATCCACAACCTGGGATCGATCTGGTGATCGGTCCAGGAAAGTCCTAGAGAAATCGCGATTTCTGATTAAGCGTTGGGGACCGATCAGGACGGAGCCTGATCGGTCTGAACCCAGCCTGATCGGTCTGGTGACCGATCAGGAGGCCCTCTGATCGGTCCGGTGACCGATCACTTTAATTCAAATTGCACTGTCAGACGGTCTGATCGCGTCTGAACGTATCTGATTCTCTGTGCTTAACATCTGATGCTTGATTCTCTGTGTGATATGCTGTGCTAATGGTCTGATTAAGCTGCAGGTGACAGGGAATGATTCAAACACTCAAGGAGAGTCAATGGAGGCCTTTCCTTGGAGCAGGTTTGTCCGTTTTCCAGCTCAGGTTGCAACGGCTGGAGCTACAGACTGGAGCTGCTGACTGGAGCTTGGCTGAGGGAAACTCAGGGAGTCCAGGGAGAGCTCAGTGGTAGCTAGAGGCTGCAGTGAGATGGTGTCACCTGTGCTCAGTGGAGAAACAAAAGGGTGTAGAGGAGAAGAGCAGAGTAGAGTTCGTTGAAACAACTTCTGGCTTGAGTTCTTGCTGCGCGATTGCGTTCTCCACACTTTGCTTGTGCGTTCTGAAGTTCCATCATCTTGAGCAACCAACTGCAATCTGTGAAGTAACCATCCCTTGCTTGAGCACTTGGAGGAAGGAACAAGAGGCTTTGAGTCCGACAGCGAGAAGACACGAAGAAAGGGGGGTTCATGTGTGAGATCGTCGCTGGGTGGAGCTCAGAAGAAGCTTGCTGTGTTCTTGTCTATGCTAAGTGCTAAGTAAGATCTTTCTTATATTTCATTGTGCTTAAAACTATATCTTTGATTGGAACACTGTGGAGAGGTTACTCCACCGAGAAGGAGGTTGCTTTCTATCCGGATCTTCCGGGGCTTGATCTGCCGACGATCAAGGGATCGCCCACCTTAAGGGCACGCCAAGGAGTAGGGGCAAGTTATCCCCGAACCTTGTAAATCCTCTTGTTAGGCATTCTTGTGTTTGCTCATAGTTTAGGGTTTAGTTTTCTGCATATTCTGTTTTTACTACTTCCGCTGTGCTACTAAAAGGTTGAGTGCAGAAATTTGATAAAGCTTAAAGTCCAAGTGTTTGGCTATATCCACCCCCCCTCTCTAGCCATCCGAGACCCAACACAACTCACTTGCTCCTCGGGTCGGGGAAGAACCCTCGTTCTTCAATGCCCTTGCTCCTCGGGTCAGTGAAGAACCCTTGTTCTTCAACTCCCTTACTCCTCGGGTCGGTAAAGAACACTTGATTGCATAAGGGGCAAGAGTACAAAAAAAAAGAGAGAAAAATAAAATACTCATGACAAAGCAGGCCAAAAAAGTGCTTCCATTCAATTCAGATGGTTACATATCTAGCGCATCAGAAAAAAGAAAAAATACAAAAAGTAAAAAAAAAATACATGGCACAGGTCTGGAAAGAGCTTTATATATCTTTCTCTTCAGGCGAGAGCTAATCCCAAACCTGGTTGACGCTTAAGGCGCTCAGGTCAGCGTCTGGTTTTAGCATCTGAGCCTTTTGAAGCTGACTGATGGCACCATTAAAGCCCTGTTTTAGGCGCTTCAAAACCTGCTCAGCCAGAAGGACACCGAATTCATCAGATTGCAGGAACTTGACCTTGAACTCTGTCTCGGCCTCCGGCAACTGAGCTGCTTTGTCAATCTTGTATCTCTGCAATTCAGCTTCGACCTCATTCTTACCAGACTTCAGTTCAACCACCTCTCAAGACAGTCGGTTGTGAGCACCTATTGCTTCCTTGAGTTTCTGGAAGGTGGCCGAAGCTTTGACCTTGGCTCGAGCAGCGTCTTCCTAGAGATCGGATGCGTATGCAGCCGCCTTCTTTATTTCAGACTCCTTCTCGACCAACTGACACCCCTGCTCTCTGATCCGCTCATTCAGGGTCTTGGCTGATGACTCCAAGAGTTGGACGGTTGCAGACAGTTCCTTCACCTGGGTCTGGAGCTGCTCCCTCTCCTGGGTCATCTTGTGCAAGTCATCGGAGAGAGTCTGGTTCTTCTCTGACAACAAGATTTCCCTGAGGCGATAACCGTGCAGGGCTCCCTCGGAGGCTAGCAGGGTGTCGAGACAATGCTCCACCTTCACCCTTAGGGCCCTGCTGACCTCCAGCTATAGAAGGCATGCCTCGCGGGCGCGACTAGCCTCTGCCTCCTCAACTGCACCACCACCAGATGCAAGTAAAACACATAATTTTTCTGATCATGTTCTTCTGAGACACTAAAATTTCACACTAAAACAAACTCACCTTAGTGGCCGAGATGAACCCATTCTGATCCTTGTCGAACACCATGAAGGCCTCCTTCAGTTCCTCCTCCACATTGGTCTCCTGCAACAAACCAAAAAAGCTTCAACTTTTTCACCTGCTGCACAGCAAACAAAAACCATGCAAGAGGGCATTCTATCTTCACATTTCTGGACATCAGGTTCTGGAACTCCCCAAACTCAATGATCCCGTTTCCGTCGGCATCGACGTCCTGAACCATCTCCTGCAGCTCCTCCTCGCTCGGGTTCTGCCCCAGTGACTTGATCACGGTGCCGAGCTCCTCCAGCGTTATGCAGCTTGAGCAGAGTAGTCTGTCCTTGCTTCACATAAGAAAGCATAAAGGGAGAAACTTGAAAGAAGAAAGGAGAAGAAAGCACAAAGGGAGAAACTTAAAAGAAGAAAGGAGAAGTAGACCATCTCCGTCCTTGTGGAAGAGGCAGAAAGCCTCGTGGAACTCGGTGACTTGCTCCTCCGACAGAAGATCCATCAATGCAGCAGCGAAGGGATGAGGAGAGGCGTGGGCACATCGGGCGGCGCTTTATAGGCGGAGGGACGTCGGGCGATGGAAGGTTAGGGTTTTTACGGTTTCGGCGATGGCTGCGGCGGGGCGATGGTGGCGTTTTCGCGAGAGAGGGAGCGCGGCGTTTTTTTTTTTGGCTTCGCTGTGTGTCACGTGATCAGCACGTGATTGGGATTTTATACCGCAGATGTGGTCCAGGGAGGGACCAGGGATCTACAGACCAGAGGATCCGAGCTGATATATATATGTCGTGTTTTGGAGGGAAAAAATGTTTTTTAAAAAAAATACAAATTATCAAATCATGTGGTTGAAGTTTTGAAATATCATATTACTGTAATTTCAAAATTACTAAATAATGTATGCCATACTCATTTTGTCACGTTCCCCATTATTATCTCTATCTCTATTACTAGAATAAATCCTAAAATATTATTCTTCTAAAAATATTATTATTTTCAATATAATTCATCAAATTAATATTTAAAGATATTAATATAATCAAGAGAACTAAATAAATATACAATATCTGATCCATATCATTTCGAACTCTCTAGGTCCATCAACTTATTTTGACCAAAAGAAATTGACGAACCTAAAGAGCTCAAAAGGAAAGGAAATTAGGTCCTTTGTATTCGTATAATTCTCCCGATTATATTCATAACGTTAAATATTAATTTCACGTACTATATTGAGAATAGTAAATTTTTAAATATAAAGTAAAACTTTTAATCGATTGTTAGTGCACAATCGATTCGAGATCTTAGTGCTGATAAACAGTATTTCGAATCGATAACTATACGATAGGGATAAATATGAAGGGACAAAATGAATATGTGATACATGATTTAATAATTTTGAAACTATATGATTAGGATATTTCAAAAACTTTAACTATAAAATTCGGTAATTTGTCAAAAGAAAAAAAAGGAAAAATGTTCTTTGGAGCAATGTAATCGTCAGATGGGAATTGGGATTTGTTCTAGAGCAAATAATGCAAACTGGTCCCGGTGGGCACTATATCATATATGTGTGCGCATTACATTTAGGCTATATTCGATAAAAGGTAATTAGGATTGTATTATAAGATTGATTATATTATTTGGTATAATTTTAAAATAGTAATGTAATATAATCTGTATTATAAAAACTAAGTAAAGTTTTATAATATGAATTACAAAACTAACAACATATAATCTTGAATTATATTTCAACTCAATTATATTATATGTTTGATTATATTATACCCAAGGCATAGCCTTAGTGAAATTTCTCAAACCTAAAATTAAAAATTTACCAATCGACTTTTTAATGCAAGATCAAAAGTTCGGATGGATTTTTAATATAAAACAACAACAAAAAATTCCATTTGAAAAGTTTGATTTTTGATGCCGAAAAATAGCTTAAAAAAATCAAAGACTTCCATTTCGGATGTCTTACTGAAAAAATTTCTTCAAAACTTGGAAATAGTTTTAATTTTAGATATGCATTTGCATCCAAGTATTGGCTTTTTGGACGGCAAGTCATCACTTCTTTTTATACTACATTGAACGTGAGGTCTTTCGTACAAACAAAAAAAACAAAAGAAAGACCTCCAAAAATAACATTGTGCTATTAGTGCTCTACCATTTTTTTAAAATTATTTTTGTCGAAGGTGTGCAATTGATACTAAAACAATTGCTTGAAATTTCTTGACCAACTTGAGGGCTTTGTCCACCTTTTGGCATCCAAGCCGCAGTTGCTTTATCCACCAAATATTCCTAGGTTCAAATGGTACATGTACAATAAACATATAGCGAGACACAAGGCCAACATATCCCAACAGATAGAATCTAGATTTTTTTTAAAAAAAATTCGAGTAGATATCAATAACTATACTATATCATTCCTTGTTCTTACAGTGAGATCACATGAAAGTTAGTTGATAAAAAAAATAAGCTTAGAGACTTTAAGAGAATGTAAGAAATTTATTAAACTTTTGATATGTGGAGATTAACAGAGCTTTTCAAGCTGTGAGATTATCAAAACTTGAACAAGATCTCAATGTATACTCTGCAACGAGTTTCGCAAATAAAGATGACTTGTTTTCCAACAATCTTGCCGGCGTGTCATGCTCCACAATGACTCCTGGTTAAAGAGAAGAAATTGCATCTGAAATGAAGAATGAGGCAACTTGATTTGAAAGAAGAACATGAATAGTTAGCTTACTGACCATTATCTAGAAGTAGAACCATATCACTGTCAAGAACAGATGTTATCCTATGCGCAATAGTGATCACAGTAGACTCTGAGAACTGTTGCCGCAGGGTTCTCTGGATCACACTGTCTGTAGCAGTATCGACCGAAGCTGTTGCTTCATCAAGAACCAACACTTTACTATTTTTCAGGATCACCCTACCCAAACAAACAAGCTGACGTTGCCCCACGCTCCAATTTTCTCCATTTTCAGTCACTGGAAAGATTGAGTTCACAGCAAATATAGGCTTAACTCAAATAGTGAAGGACTCTTAAGCCAAAAGCATGATAAGCTACTATATCTAATTATGAAGCTTTTAACCTTCGGAGTCGAGCTTTAGTTCGTTCTTTCTCACTTCCTCCCCGAGCTGACAGCTATCCAAGGCCTAAAACATTGGCATTGAATTAGATCAACAGTTTGGCAGGCCTGAATAAACAACTGAGAGCTAGCCATGAGTTCACCTTCCATATCTCTTCATCATTGTACTCCTCGAGTGGGTCTAGGTTGCTACGAACAGTTCCTTCAAACATCGTTGGGTCTTGTGGAATTATGCTTAATCTTGATCTTAGATCGTGAAGTCCTACTGTGGAAATGTCAATCCCATCAATAACTATCCGGCCAACGGTTGGATCAATTATGCGGAAGAGCGCTTGTATTAGAGTAGATTTCCCACTGCCAGTTCTACCAACAATCCCAGTTTTCATTCCTCCAGGAAAAGTACAAGTCAGGCCTCTCAATACCAAAGGCATGTTTTGTCTATAGCGAACCTGAATCATCAAATCATGGAATAGGATAGGATCAACAAATATATACATTTAAATATATTTTCATCAGGAGAAAAAAAAGAGACTGAACAATAAAAATATGAAAACACTATTGTTGATGATATAATTCTAACAATCGACAAGAAGCCACAAATCAGAATTACCTGTAAATTATGAAGTTCAATTTCTCCAATGGATGGCCAATTTAAGCCTAGTTTATTCAATTCAATTGCCAAAGGTGGTTCACTGTCAACGGCCATGTACTGCAGTATTCGCTCAACAGATATCATCGAATTTTCAAGTTGACAGAGATTCCAAGTGACCCGGGCAAGTAGCATATTAAGATTAAGTCCATACGTGACAGCAAGGCCAGAAATACCTGAGAGGAAAAGGATGCCAACCCAAAATGGTAGATATTAGTATCAGATGTACTTGAATAACATAGAATTCAACTGTCTGCTAGGAAATTACCAGGATCGATCACCCCTCTTGGCATGGAGATTAGGAAAACCAAAGAAAAAGCAAACATAAGTGACGACAACATATCCAAACGAAAGCAAAGCCATTCCATTGCAGCGGCAGTATGAAACTTTGGTCTAGAAAACTGATCTGATAGGTTGAAATTAGTGTTTATAAATCTTTGATTCTGATCAAAGCTTCTAATAGTAGTTGATCCAGACAGGGATTCCGAGAAATGTTGTATGATTGGAGCTTTGCAAACACCATTCAACCTGGACAGTTCTCGGGCTGTACCTATGTAATAGTTCTTCGACAACACAAGGGCAAATACATGATCAGCAAGCAAATGTTTAGGAGAAGAAATAACAGCATATCAGAGTTAGTGAAATTCTCATCTTGGGATTAACCTAAATATGATGGGAAAAGATAATCTAAATCGTAAGAACTGCAAATTTTAGGGAACAAAAGAGTAAAGTAACCTACTAGGTGCTACAAGTTTCATTCATTTCTTGTTACAGTTAAACCTATCTTTTGTCTATTAGCCTAGAAGTGTCTCAATGTATAGAAAGGAGATGAATCAAGTAATAAACAAAATAGCACCCATGTTCGGGCACACTTTCTGACTAATAGCAGTCCTTGAGGATTAAATAATTTGATTTCAAGAGACCAAAGAAATGCAGAAATATGTGGTCCTACCCATGCACAACAAATATGTGGTCCTACCCATGGGTTTAGTAATAACAGATAGAGAAGTTGAGGAATCAAATCTAGGTTCATGTTCTTGAACAACATACATCATCAGCAAGAAGCCAAATCCTGATTGTTTTAATTATTTTGGATTGGCTGTATAATCTTGTCTGTCTTTGAGCTCTATAAATCAATAGAATAATCATAGTGTCAAATTTCTAGGCAGATTTTGGACTTTTGTTGTCCTATGTTAGACCAGTAACAGTAATGTAAAATTTGTGAAACATTTGATTTAACTACTAAAATCAAAGAATAAATAGAAGAAAACAACTATAATTGGGGAAACAAGTACCTGATACCAAAGGCAGGTTGCAATCACAGGAATAAAGACAATGAATACTTGCCATGCAACTTGTGACATAACTGCAACTATCCCAACGAGCTGAATGAAATTAAATGCAACTGCACCAATTTGGGTAGGAATATTGGTATCAACGGCATTTTGATCAGTTGATGCCTTCAAAATAAAGGCGAAAAGAGTGATGGGGGATTACACATGGCAAACAAAACACTACTAGGATGATTTATGAAATTACATACTCTATTAAGGATACGGCCACTTGGGGTGGAATCAAAGAATGACATAGATGCACGGAAAATGCAGTTATGCAGCTTGTTAAATAAAAGTGTTGCTGTCTTGTATCCAGCTGTTACAAGCAACATAGCTCTCATAAGTACACAAAAGGAACTTCCAACGGCCAGTGCAACATAAACATAGATGAGCCTTGATCCATTAACAGGAGGTTGCTCATCTTCTGAGACAGGAGCTGCCCAAGCCATCCAATAATTGCTTCCAATCTGAAGGACTTGAAACAAAACTTGTCCCAACAAAATTAGAGGAACAAGAGCTCCTCCATAAGCCATTGTTACATATTTCCAGTAGACCCAAAATCCAACACGGCCTTTCTCCCTCTCTTCTTCATGAACAAGTTGCCCCTTTTGGCTATATGTTTCATCTGCCTTACCATTTTGTGTATCGCTGTTGACCCCATGGCTAGGAGATCCTAGACCAATTTTTGTGTCACTGTTACCAACCTGTGCATTGTTACCGGCAGAATCACTGCCGAGCTCAATGGAGTCAAGTGCTGCTAAAGCATCCTTGTGTGCACCAACCAATTCCCTCAATTCTGTCCCTGACTTTAGCATGTCATAGTATTTGCCTGCTTGTACAACCCTTCCATCTTTCATGCACTACGGATTAGAAAGCAACATTTGTTATGTTCCCTAACAAGCCTATGTAGCAATCACATGAAGCAATAATCAAGAAGAAGAAAGAAAGAAAAGGGCATTACTCACCAAAACAAGATCAGCTGAAGGTAAGAACTCCACTTGATGGGTGACATATATTACTGTTTTTGAAGCTAGATGACCAAGCAAGCATTCCTGCAATTCAGAAGATTATGAGGGGGAAAAAGATGACTCTGGAATGAATATGCTAATTATCTCTATGCTAAAAAAAGACTGAATTTCCTATTTTAGATCACACACAATAAAGATAGAAATTATAGTAGACCATATTTTAATTTGATACAGGCTAATTGTTTCACTATCAGTTAACAAAAGTGCAATATGATCATTAAAGTTGGAGGGAGCAATGCATCCTACTCTGCTCATGCTAGATAAAGACTCTCAACCTCAGGCATGAAATTCCCTACTGGACTGTGCAAACTTCAATTGAGGGTGCAAAGAGTTATTTTTGCTAAAAGAAAAACGCGGATATAGCCGGAAATTATTCAACCATAATGTGTAGAATATTGAGTCCAAATTTAATCTAGAAAAACTAATCTTAAGCCTATGAGTAAGGCATTCACATTATAAAAAGTTCATCACACCATGTTAGATTAGAGAAAAATGCATACCTTAAACAGATGGGTTCCTGTATGAGCATCCACGGCACTGAAAGGATCATCAAACAAGAAAATATCAGCATCATGGTACAGAGCCCGGGCAATCTGAATCCTTTGCTTCTGTCCCCCACTTAAGTTGATGCCCCGCTCTCCTATCACTGTCTGGTCTCCAAATGCCAGGATCTCCAAGTCTTTCTTCAATGAGCAAGCTTCAAGCACCTTATCATACTTCTCATGGTCCATCTCCCTACCGAACAAAATGTTATCTTGAATTTTACCACTCTGTATCCAAGGTGACTGTGGTACATATGCAGTTGTGCCACAGAGCCTAACACTTCCAGAGATCTTTGGCACCTCGCCTAACAGGCCAGACAACAAGCTTGATTTCCCAGAACCAACAGTGCCACAGACAGCAACTTTCATGCCACAGAACACCTTGAAGTTCAAATCATTCAAGGTCAGAGAATCCGAAGAGTGATTCCACGAGAAGGTCCCATTTACCACTTCCACTGCAATCTCCGATGTGCCACTTGGAAGCCTCTCTGAAATATCGGAGTGCGACTCTTCAAGGCGTAAGAATGAAGCAATTCGATCAAGAGAAACCTTGGTCTGGATGATCATGGATATTGTGTCAGGCAGGTTGTAGATGGGCTCCTGCAACACTCTAAAAGTCGCCAGCGCCGACAGAACCTTCCCCGATGATAAGGGAATGCCCACAAGCATGCAGAATCCAAAAGTAATCACTGCCACAAAAATTGGTGCGCCCCAGAAGACAAAGGTTGTTATGGCCGACGTGTAGACGAACTTCTTCAACCAACTTTCCTCGTTCTCCCTCAGCTTGATTATTTTCGACAAGAATTTCATCTCCCATCCTTGCAGCTTGAGAATTCTCATGTTCTTCAAAATCTCTGACGTCACCTTCATTCTCGTGTCCTTGCACTCCATCACCTTCTCCTGGTACTCCTCCTGCATCTTCCCGAGAGGCACATTGGCCAGCATTACAAGGACCGTGGCCACCAGAGATGCGACAGATGCGAGGCCTAAATTGGCGTACAAAATGAGCAACGCGAGCGCGACCTGCAACGGGACCAACCAGAGATCGTGCATGTACCAGCCGAAGAGCTCAATTCGGTCAGCGTCGACGCTCATCAGGTTGATGACCTCGCCGCTGGACCGGCTCTGCTTCGACCGGCTCGACAGGATGAGCCCCTTTTGGTAGATCATGGCGACGAGGGCGGCGCGGGTTCTAATTCCAGCTTGCTGTAACCGGAAGAACCAGTGGCGCTGCGAGAGGCACTCCAGGAGCTTCCCTGCGATGAAGGCCGCCACCAGCCAGTAGCCGGCGCCGTCGAACAGAGGGTCGCCGTTGAGGTAGCGGACGAGGAAGTCGATAAGGTAGGGGCCCACGTAGGTGGCGAAGGTGTACACGATCGCATAAATGCCCGTGATCGCGACCTGCTGCCACGAGGTGAGGAGCAACGCCTTCGCCAGCTGGAATGTGGTTACTGAAGAAGTGCCGCCGGTGATGGAGCAGGAGTCGAGGTTGTTTTTGAAGACGGGAAAGACACCACTAATGCTATCGCGTGCCTCCATCTGCGGCACGTCGGCGAGGTCGAGGGTTTTCCGGTTGCCGACGGCGAGCAGCGGGCCCATCCAATAGAAGGTGAGTGAGCTGAGGAACCCAGCATTAGCGAACAAGGAGATGTTCCCTGTGCCACTCTCTGCATTTGCAGAGACGCCGTTCAACAGCGGCTCCTCGACATCAGACACCCCTTCCGCCTGATGGGTGTTCCCGAAAAAAGAGGCGGAAGTCATAATAAGAGCTGAGAAGGCGGAACCGATATCAAATACCCAAGCGGGAATCGACAAAACAACTCGTTTTCTCAGGTGGACGAAATCGACGGCGAGGGAGGAACACGATATAAACAAGAACAATCCCCACCAGATCCGAAGGAAAAGCGAAAATTGAGGAGAGCGGAGACCGGCGGTGAGGTAGACGGCGGTGGCGAGCCAAGTTACGGCTCGGAGGGCGGCGTCGCCGAGAGCGACCGCCTGATCACGCTGCCATCGCCGTCCGTCCTTGTACCACAAGAAGCTGAGCACGCAAAGAGAAAGATAAAACACGCCGACGGCGGCGCATGTCGAGATCAGCAATCCCCGGAACAGAGACTTGCGACGCTCTGTTATTCGTTTGGCGCTGCCGGCGTGCTTTGAGGCGGCTCTGAGCCAGAAGAAGGCTAAGCCGATTAGAAAGAGGAGATGGAAGGAGGCGAAGAAGCCATGGACGACGACGGGCTGCAAAATCGACGACGCCGCGTCAGCGGGCATGGCAACGAATGAAACAATCGACATGGTTAGTTTTTCTTCTTCTGCTGCCGCCGCTGCTCGAGGAGTGTTTCGTTAATATAGTGAAGGAAGGCAACTTCTTGCGGTGCAAGCTATGGAACGCGCGGCAGACGATGATGATGGTGGGGCAGAAGGAAAAAGGCGATAGGGGGTGAGTCCACGAGTATCGACCGACGAGGCAGGAACCTTCCTTGTTGTCGAATAGAGTATGCATTTTTGGGGTTTAGGTTTCGAGGAGTCAAAATAGCCACCTAAATAAACGAGCGAATAGGAGGAGATCGAGATTCGGATGTACAAGGTTGTAAATGTCGCTCGTGAATTATTTGAAGCTCGATTCGATAGAAGTTCATTCGAACTCTTTTAATAAAGTTCGTTAGTATTATCGAACTAAACTCAAACTCAGCAGTATTCAGCTCGTTAGCTTGTGAACTGGCTTGTTAATAAGCTCGTGAGCTAGTTCGTAAAATATAAAATTAATATTTAACATTAAATATATAATTTTGACATTTTTATATTTAATAAATATAAAATATCCATTAAAATTTATTTGTATGAATAAAATCATATATTTTAGTAAATATTTTATATTTTTTAGAATATATAATTTATTTTTTTAATAAATTGATGAATAATTTAATTAATAATTTATATTTGATAAGTTCGTTTAGGACTTGATTAGGCTCGAATATGTTCGCGAGTAATCACTATATTCAATAAATTAAGCTCGAGCTCGACTCAATACTAAACGAACCAAACTTAAACTCTCAGATATTTGGCTCGGCTCGACTCGATTACAATCCTAGATGGGTATCTGGCTATATCTTCATGCTTGCTGGAGGGATTATATCTTGGAAGAGCGTCAAGCAGACGCTAGTAGCTACTTCTACTATGGAGGCAGAATTGGTAGCATACTATGAAGCATCCAATCACGGGATTTAGCTACGAAACTTCATCACAGCATTGCATATCGTTGATGGCATTGACAGACCACTGAGGATCTACTATGATAATAAAGCTGCAGAACTTTATACCAAGAACAACCGCAGTTCGTCGAAGTCCAAGCACATCAACATTAAGTTTCTAGCGGTTAAAGAGAGAGTTCAAAGTCGTAAGATCATGGTAGAGCACATCAGCACAGATTCCATGTTGGTCGATCCACTTACCAAAGGCTTGGTGCCCAAGGTGTTTCATGCGCATGTTGTGGATATGAGAGTTCTTCTTATGGAAGAAGAACTCATCTAGTGGAAGCCTGTATTTATTGCTCTATGTTAATAAAGACAAACATTTTATTTTGATTATTGTACGTACCTAAAGTTCAAAAATAATAATAGGAATTCATATGTTTGTTTGACGCTCTTAAAACGATATCATGATTTACTACTGCTGTGTAGCATTTGGTGTTTGTAAATATGATACAGATTCCTTTTGGAATCATAAAGTTTGGATCATGATTTGATGTTGCAGTTTAGCATAAGGTATTTGCAAATATGATCAAACTCTTTTGAGTCGCTTTGGACCTGTTGGAAATTGACATGTACTGATCACATTTCATATAATTTCTACTCTATACATCCGTCTCTTGATCTATGTCGTTAATGGCATTGGTATTGTGATTACTGTTGGGGCTTGTTACGATCATATACACTAGCTATGACCTCTTTAGTCCTATACCAATGAAGTTAATGGACCAGATTGTTTATAGGGGTATCTTGTACCCATAAATTTTGATATCAACTAAAGTTTTGTTTGTATTTACGATACAACTCACATATAGCCTAAGTGGGAGATTGTTGGATATTATTATTATCTCTATTAGGTGGGCTTATTTGTAAGTTGCACATGTAAATACAATCTGAGCCCTTAAAGTGATCTAACTTATGTTTATTGGATTTCGGATTATTGGATGCAGGTTCAATGTATAGAACCCTTTAGACCAATCTGTTATTATCTATGGGATGATAACAGATTGGATTTCTATATAAAGGGGAGGTCCCCAAGGGTTTAGGTGATCTTTTTGACCTAGTTTCTTGTTTCTCATTGACAAGAAACTTTACGGTGCCGTCAAACATAAACCCGTTGGAAGATCCTCCTTCTTCTTTCCGCTGCATCTTCTTCCACATGGATCAAGCCGACGACGCTACGACAAGGACAATGACTCTTCAATCAGGTTCCTTGTCTTTCGGTTTATATCTTTTATTTTGTTATGCCATGATTCGATGAAACAATAGATCCATGCTCATGTACATTATGTTTTCTCTTCGAGTTCTGATTTTGTTTCTAGAATTCATGCGGTTAGGAGAAAACACAATGTTCTATCATCAGAATGGTCATGTTGAATCCAATCTCAACTCCCTTTTAAGTTCTTACCGAGTGTCCGTAAGAACTTGACGAGCCCCCCTTTTGTCCTTGTGTCGCCCACAATATTCTCCATGACTCATTTGATCGCCATCTCAAACAAAAATAAATTGTTTTTCAGAGACTGAGCCAGTTTCGTAGTAAAAGCATCCTACTAGTTGAATCAGTTTTTATATGGTTCAGTTGGAAAATTGTGAAGGGAGCATCCTATCACTTCTGGTCAAGCAAGGAGTCGTATAATGAAATGAAATGAATTGAAACGAAGTAAAAGCATCCTACACTGCTAGAACCAAATCACATATATATTGATTGGGAGGTAATTTTATTGCTCAAGGCCATATTCATGTCTATTTTCTTTTAATTGGCGTGTAATTTTATTGCTCAAGGCACTTCTCATTCACTTGTATTAAAATTCATATACCTATCAACTATTGTTTTATTAACAAAAAAAATCTAAAAATCAATCAATATATGCATGGCACTGTTTTAAGAAAACTTACAAGGCATGACGACGCCGTCAACTACGACGAAAGTGGAATGACGATCCTATCACAAGAGACCATAGAGCTTGCCTGTTGACCACTTAAACACTTTATAATTAATCAATTTTAATTCTTTTTAGTTTAACGTCTATGTTGTCTACTATTCATACACGTGATTGAATCTTCCCATTGGAGGCCAAGAAACCAAAGAACATTATCGTTGATTTCTGAAAGGCCCTCGGCTCCACATGATGATGATGATGAAGTTAATGGTCGACAACAAACCACGGAAACGTAATCCAAGGGAGAGATTCCAAGGTAGATCCTTCGTAATTTTTATTAATAAATATATAAATAATTATCTAGAGTAGAAATGACAAAAGAATCATATTTGATTCATATTTTATATTCTTCGATCCACGGGTGGAGCACCACATCAAAGTCTTAAAAAAAAAAGCTAATTACAAGAGTCTCCATGGTTGTGATTTAGTAATAAATGATTTAGAAAAACAATTAAGGGGATATTTGAATTTAATTAAACAAATATTTTAGAGTTAAAATTTGGGTGTGTATTGAAAAAAAATTTCTTGAAGATTACGTATGTCAAAAATTGGGAGAAAGGCTTACAATTATCTGATTCTATTCATGGCTGTGTGATTGTAAAATTTGGGTGGGTCATTTTGAAAATACG
>JAGFNQ010003133.1:0-41470 GCA_024364735.1 Boesenbergia rotunda
CAGGTTCTTAACAACTCTACCTTCGGGGGAAATAATGACATCCACTCATGTGCTGCATGCGGTCCGGCCGAATCGTCAGGAGAAGGAAACTTTACTGCGATCTGATAGTACTCGACATGCAAGATTATGACGTTATAATGGGAATGGATTTCCTAAGTAAATACGGTGCTTCTATTGAGTGTCGTAAGCGAAAGGTGGTCTTTCGACCTGAAGCAGGTTCTATGTTCGAATTCATCGGAGAGCCAAGGAAAAGAACCGGGAAATATTTATCAACTCTCCAAGCTCAGAAGATGTTAGACAAAGGCTGTACTGGATTTCTAGCATATGTGGTTGATGCCAGTCAGGTGAAGGACCAGGAGCTGGAAGACGTCCGGGTGGTATGCGATTACCCAGAGGTTTTCCCAGATGAATTGCCAGGATTAGCCCCTGATAGAGAGGTGGAATTTGAGATCGAATTGGTTCCTGGTACCAACCCGATCTCCAAGGCACCTTACCGTATGGCGCCGGTTGAATTAAAGGAGCTTCAGGAACAGTTACAGGAGTTGTTGGATAAGGGATTTATTCGCCCTAGTCATTCCCCCTGGGGAGCTCCGGTACTGTTTGTGAAGAAGAAAGACGGATCTATGCGAATGTGCATAGATTACCGAGCGCTGAACCACGTAACGATCAAGAACAGGTATCCCCTTCCGAGGATAGATGACCTGTTTGACCAATTAAAGGGAGCCACTGTTTTCTCAAAAATTGATTTGAGGTCTGGTTATCATCAAGTTAGAGTCAAACAGGAGGATATTCCAAAGACGGCTTTCCGAACAAGGTATGGGCATTTTGAGTTTGTGGTTATGCCTTTCGGCGTGACGAATGCTCCTGCTATGTTTATGGACCTTATGAATCGGGTATTCTCGTCGTTTCTCGACAAATTTGTGATCGTCTTCATCGACGATATCCTTATTTATTCGAGGACCCAGGAAGAGCATGCTGAGCACCTAAAGATAGTATTGGAGATCCTTCGGGAAAAGCAACTGTACGCAAAATTTTCCAAATGTGAGTTCTGGCTCGATCAAGTGGGCTTTTTGGGCCATATCATTTCCAAAGACGGGATTATGGTGGATCCAATAAAGATTGAAGCCGTGAATAACTGGGGCCGGCCGAAGAACGCCAGCGAAATCCGAAGTTTTCTTGGGCTGGCAGGTTATTATAGAAAATTTGTGGAGGACTTCTCGAGGATTGCAGCCCCTTTAACGGCTCTCACCCGGAAGGATAGGAAGTATGAATGGACGGAAAACTGTGAAAGGAGTTTCTTGGAACTAAAGAGGAGGCTTACCAGCGCTCCAATTCTTACCCTTCCAGAATGCAATCAGAGCTTTGATATGTATAGCGATGCCTCCAAACTAGGACTTGGAGCTGTACTTATGCAGAATGGAAAGGTTATTGCCTACGCCTCTAGACAACTCAAGGAGTACGAACAGAATTACCCCACTCATGATCTGGAACTGGCCGCGGTGGTATTCGCTCTTAAGATATGGAGGCATTATCTGTACGGAGCGCAGTGTCGAATTTATACAGACCACCAGAGTCTGCGATATTTCTTCACTCAGAAGGACCTGAATATGAGGCAACGCCGATGGCTTGAGTTGGTGAAGGACTATGACTGCGAGATCTTCTACCATCCAGGGAAGGCGAACAAAGTGGCCGATGCACTCAGCCGGAAGTCAAGTGCCACCTTGATGTCTATATCTAGACTACCCCGACCACTCGAAAGAGAAATGGTTAATTTTGGGGTCGAGGTCATCACCGGACAACTTTGCACCATGACAATATCACCCACGCTGTTTGTGGATATGTTGGAAAAACAGAATAGTGATCTAAGTCTTCAGAAAATAAAACAGGAGATCCTAGAAGGAAAAGGCGATGGTTTTCATATCGCAAAAGGGGGGAACTATACCTTAGGGATCGTCTATGTATTCCTAATGATCCGGAGCTTCGAAGGAAAATACTAGCGGAAGCTCACGGAACCCCTTATTCGATGCATCCAGGATCCACCAAGATGTATCAAGATTTGAAAGAGAAGTTCTGGTGGTCCGGTATGAAGAGAGATGTGGCCCAGCATGTCAGTACTTGCATGACTTGCCAGCAAGTGAAAGCAGAACACCAGCGACCCGGAGGAGTTCTGCAGCCGCTTCCAATTCCGGAATGGAAATGGGAAGATATCTCAATGGATTTCATTTCAGGACTTCCCCGGACTACAAATGGATATGATGCGATATGGGTCATTGTGGACAGGTTGACTAAGTCTGCTCACTTCTTAGCAATCAAGATGACTTATTTGATTGAGCAACTGGCTCAATTATATGTTAAGGAGATAATCAGACTTCATGGAGTTCCCAAGACCATCATCTCTGATAGGGATGGTCGCTTTACTTCGCATTTTTGTGAGTGTATTCAGAAGTCTCTTGGCACTAAATTGCGATTTAGCACCGCCATTCACCCGCAGACTGACGGGCAAACTGAACAAGTGAATCAAATACTAGAAGATATGTTGAGAGCTTGTGCCCTGGATTTCAAAGGAAGCTAGTGTCGATATCTATGTTTAGCGGAATTTGCATACAACAATAGCTACCAAGCTACTATTGGAATGGCACCTTATGAAGCATTGTATGGGAGGAGATGTAGGTCTCCGATCTGTTGGTATGAGGGTGGTGAAAAGAAGGAAATGGGGCTCACAATGGAGGTCATAGACAGCACCACCCGAGCTATACAGAATATTCGACAACGGATAGAAACTGCTCAGAGCCGACAGAAGAGTTATGTCGATGTTCGGCGTAGACCACTGGAATTTAGTGTCGGAGATTGGGTGTTTCTCAAAGTGGCTCCTATGAAGGGGGTGACAAGATTTGGGTGGAAAGGAAAACTAAGTCCGCACTATGTGGGGCCGTACCTGATTCTGAAAAGAGTCGGTAAAGTGGCATATGAGTTAGAGCTGCCTCCAGAAATGTCAGCTATTCATAACGTATTCCATGTGTCCCTGCTTAAAAAGTGTATCCCAAATATGGACCAAGTGATCGAGCCACAGACAGTACAAGTGCAGGAGGACCTAAGCTATGAGAGCAGACCCATCCAGATTTTGGATAAGGAAGTCAAGAAGCTGAGGAGTAAGGAGGTACCCTTAGTCAAGGTCCTATGGCAAAGTCAACGGTTCGAGGAAGCTACCTGGGAACGCGAGGACGAGATGAGGCACAAGTACCCGGAGCTATTCTAAGTTCGAGGACGAACTTTCACGAGGTATGGGGGATTGTAACGACCCGAAAATTCTCTTAATATTTCTTAAAATATTAAGCATGTCTAGATAATTTTCTGAGGAACCTAGAAATATTAATGCGAACTTTGGCCTAGAAAATCCATGTTTTCTCATTTAAATTGGGAAAAAGGGCACTAATGGGCCTTATATGGGCTTTTTAGTACCATAATTATTGGTGGATTTTAGGTGAAAATTAGTATAAATATAAAGGGATTTTAATAAGAAATATTAACATAATTATGGGGGAATTTTTAAGGGATTTTCGAAAATACTAGGAAAAAATAAAATAAAATAAGTGGGAAAAAATTGTGCATCTACCAAGGATTGAACCTTGGACCTCTTGTACAACCATGTATGCTTTAACCAACTCACCTAGCAAGGGAATGTTATGAGGGAATGAAGTGGATATTGGTTAAGGCTTAGAAGAAGATGAAGGGTCATGGAGAGACTCTTCATTTACCTCCTTAATGGGTTATAAAGAGGGGGGTTTGGGAGTTACCTCTTCCTTCCATCACTTTGCATTTTCTTCCTCCTCCTTCCCTCATCCTAGCCGAACACCAAAGGAAGAGTTTCCCTTGGGAAAAGCTCCACAAGAAGGTCTCATCTCCAAGATCTAAGGGTTTTCCAAGGATACAAGGACAAGGGGGTTCAAGTGTCCAAAGATTTTGCAATTTCCTTCTCTTTTAAGGTTTAAAAATCAAGATCAACCAAGGTAAGACTCCCTCACCTGTGGTATAATAGTTCCTTATGTTTTAGCATGATTTATTGGTTGGTTTTTGGGACTTGAGGTTGAAAGAAACAAAACCAAGCACCCTAGAGACCCTATGGGTTTCGGCCACTATGTTTTAGGGTCCATGATGATGCTAAAAATCTTGATAATGTTGTTTAATGTGCTCTTATGATGTTTAGAGATTAAATATAATTTTTGAGAATTTTTGGGGTACCCTAGGATACCCTAGGGTTTCGGCCAACATCAAGAACCCATGGGTAGGGTTGAGTTTAAAGCCTCAAGTATGTGTTTGATGTATTAACATGATATAAGGGAGATGGAGGGTGTTTATGTGAATGTTTCACATGGCCTTGAGACCCTATAGGTTTCGGCCAAGTACCCTAATAGGGTGGAAAGTTAGGATTTATTTCAAGTAAGGGCCCCAATGGCCCTATGGTAAGGTATGGTTGGTGTTTAACAATTTAATTGGGGTTTCAATGGAATTTTTCCATGCCCCCATGGCCTTGAAGTTTTGGCCAAGAGCAAGACTAGGGTTAAGGGATTAGGGTTGGCCTTAAGTATGGGATCAAATGTTTCCTATGGCCTAGTATGTATGTATGAGATGTTGATTGGGAAGTTATGTGAAGTTTCATGAACCTAGGGTTCCTTGGGGACTTTCGGCCAAGGACATAACCTAGGGCTAGGGTTGGGTTAAACCTACAAAGATGCTTGTGTATAGGTTACTAAGAGGTAGGTTTAAGTAAGATGGAAGAATTTTTATGTTAACCAAACCATTAGTTTATATGTCATGAATTATATGAATAGGTCATAAATGTTTAAGACATGTGCCATGATCTATGAATGATATGTATGTATGCCATGTTTTATGAATGATATGTATGTATGCCATGTCTTATGAATGATATGTATGTATGCCATGATTTATGAATAATTGTATGTATGCCATGCTTTATGAATGATGTGTACATATGCCATGTTTAAGAATGAAAATGATGCCATGTTTAAGAATGAAAAGGAAGAATGAAGTTAAAGTTCATGCCTTTAAGGCATAACGATGATGTTAAGTATGATGAATGAATGAATATGCTATGAATGATGATGAATGAAAAAGCATGTGAAAGCATTTTATTTTATTTTATGGGCTTGTACCGGACCTAAGTAAGGTCCACGGTTCTGGACTACCGATGAAGCTGTCCACGGTTCGGGACTACCGATGAAGCTGTCCTTACGGTTCGGGACTACCGATGAAGCTGTCCTTACCCTAGTAGGTCGAGATTAGCTACCTCGTATTTACTTAGGGATGCGCGCATATGATGTATGAATGTGGTACAAGCCAGGGCCCAATGAATGTTATGATTATGTTAAAGTATTTTAAAAGCATGTTTTTAAAGATTAAGCATCCTTATATATATATGCATTTGCCACATGCATCCATCCATGTTATGCATTATATTTATGATAAGAATATTATGCAAAGTAAGTTTATGCAAGGTATGTTTATGCCATGATTTTATTTATGTTTATGCTAAGTTAGAATGCCATGATTTCATTTATGTTTATGCTAAGTTAGAATGCCATGATTTTATTTATGTTCATGTTAGTTTAGGATGTCATGATTTATTTATGTTTATGCTAAGTTAGAATGCCATGATTTTATTTATGTTCATGCTAGTTTAGGATGCCATGATTTAATTATGTTTATGCTAAGTTAGGATGCCATGATTTAATTATGTTTATGCTAAGTTAGGATGCCATGATTTTATTTATGTCCATACTAATTTATGATGCCATGATTTAATTATGTTATGCTAAGTTAGGATGCCATGATTTTATTTATGCCATGCTAATTTTTGAAGCCATGATTTAATTAGGTTTGTGCTAAGTTAGGACGCCATGATTTCATTTAGGTTCATGCTAAGAATGTTTGTGAGGTTATGTTTATTATGTTATGTCTATGCCAAGTATTATGCCATGCTATGAATGTTTACGATGTTTATGTCTATGCCAAGTATTATGCCATGCCATGAATGTTTTTATGGTTATGTTTATGCCATGCTACGAATGTGATTAAGCTATGTCCATGACATGTCGAATGTATGCTAAGTGATGATAAGGCTTATGTTCTAAGTAAAGCACTAAGTATGTTAATGTTTCATGTGCTCATGATTAAGTGATGAATGGTTTTAGTGAGTAGGAAAGAGTCTTACTAAGCCTGTGTGCTTATAGTCTTATTTCCTTATACCGCAGATCACGCAAGGGGACAGTAAGGAAGCAGCAGGAGGGCAATGAAGCATGTGTGTGATAGTGACTTGGCCAAGAAACAATATGTTTGCTCGTCTTATGATAGAACTTTACCTTTACTATTATGTGCTTGAATGTGACTCTATGACATGATGCTAAGGATGACATGATGCTAAGAATGACATGATATGATGCTAAGTATAAAGTTAATATGCCAAGTTCCCATGTTATAATGTTAGGAAGGGTAGTAAGTGCATGTAGGTGTAAGTTAAAGGTTTCCGCTGCATTATGATGTCTACATGCCCTAAGTATGTTAACGTAACGCCGCTTTAGGAAAAAAAAAGCGGGCGTTACACCGATCCACCCCTTTATCGGGCGATTTCTAAGCTTCACGGTCCAAACCTCCTGATCGGTCACCGGACCGATCAGGGAGCCTCCTGATCGATCACCAGACCGATCAGGTCATGACCAGACAGATCAGGCTCCGTCCTGATTGATCATAGAGAGGAACCTGCGACGCTGGATCGTTCTCCAGAACGATCTGCACAGTGATCCTGATTGGTCCAAAGACCGATCAGAAGCAGATCAGCAAGGGAACTCAACCTCACTGTGTGCTCCCTGATCGGTCACCAGACCGATCAGGAGCCAAATAGTGGGTGAAACGCATACTCCCTGATCGGTCACCAGACCGATCAGTCATCGCTGGATCGGTCACCAGACCGATCCACGAAGGAGCACCGTGCCAACTCCCTGATCGGTCACCAGACCGATCCAGGGGCTTCAACCTAGCCCTCCAAGCTAGGGTTTCATCCAACCTAGCCCTCCAAGCTAGGACCTGACCCTCCAAGCCAGGGTTTTTCCACTAACTCTCCGGTCGGGACTTTTCACCTAACCCTCCAAGTTAGGACTTTTCACCTAACCCTCCAAGTTAGGACTTTTCACCCAACTTTCAGAGTTAGAACTTTCCATACCTAGCCCTCCAAGCTAGGACCTGACCCTCCAAGCCAGGACTTTTTCACCTAACTCTCCAAGTTGGGACTTTTCCTCTAACCCTCCAAGTTAGGACTTTTCACATAGCCCTCCAAGCTAGGACTTTTCACCCAACCCTTCCGAATTAGGACTTTTCAACACCTAGCCCTCCAAGCTAGGATTTTCCATACCTAACCCTCCAGGTTAGGATTTTCCAACACCTAGCCCTCCAAGCTAGGATTTTCCATAACATGCCTAATCCCCGATCAGGACTTAACCATAATCATAATAATCATCAACCTAAACTAAAATCGATGTCAACACCAAAATAACAATCAGGGTCAGACTGCATCAACAATCTCCCTTTTTTTGTTGTTTGACAATCCGATTTTAAGTTTAGGGATTCTCAATAATTTCTCAACTTTCAGAATCATAGGGGAATCAAGATCCTCCCCCTACAATATAATCATCCTAAACTTAACCAACCAACACTCTCCCCCTTTGTCGAACACCGAATAGGGTCTAGAGGGGCTGTTAAGTTTAACCATACTCCCCCTCAACCATAGGGCTATCCCAAATCAACAAAGATACAATTTGAATTTTGAAAAACATATGAACACATATGACAAAGATAAGGCATGGCAAAACAAGCATATGTATCATATGAGCATGACATCATAAGCATGAACATAATCATATAGAATGAGGCATATAGATAGATAGTACTCATGTGAACACATATAAGCCACCACCCTAAACATGATAAGGCAAGCAAAATATCAGTGCATCAAACCAAACAACCAAATAAGACAGTCATCAAAACAGTCAATGCCATCAATCTTCATCGTCTGAAGAATCAGCAATATATATAACACCTCCTGGCGGAGGGCTGCTCGGGGACGCACCACCAGGAAACGTATGATGATACCACTCCTCATACCATGTGTCCTGTAGTGAGTTGATCTCAGAAACGTCGGATGCGAGAGCGTCGAGCCGGCGATCGAAAGACTGAAACTCCGAGCTGACCTCCTGGTGCCAGAGCTCGAAAATGTGTAGCTCGCGCTGCATCAACTGCTCTAACTCCGCAACCTGCCAGCGTAGATCAGGAGCCCACTCATCATAATCCTCAGCACCAGTGGATGGCTCCTGATCAGGGACTGCTCCTGATAACTCCCCCACATGTCGTTGATTCTTCCACCTTAGCCCCTGCGGCCCGACAACAATGCCGGACTAAGCGAGCATGCGACGATCCAGACGGCAGTCCTGGCGAACCATGGGCACAATGCGGCCCTGTGAAACATCGATACCTATGGATTGGAGCCAAGCAGTAATGATGTGGCCAAATGGCATGTAGACCGTCTGGCCGTACATCTGACTGTGGACTATGATGGAGAAATAGTCTGAAGCCACTGGGTCAAAGTCTAACAGCTGATGCATCCCGTAGAGCATCAAGCAGTGAAACAGGTGAATCTCATCTAGGTGTTTTGAAATAGTCGGAAGGAGACAATTTTGTGATGATCTTAAACAAAACATACTCAATGGGGGAAAGACAAAGAGCAGGAAATGTGGGAAAATCACGGGTGTGCTCACCGGAACCCCTTGGCCTGGGATGGCCTAGAAAATACACGTAGATGGAATCAGGAGTGGCTCCATCAAAGGGTACCGGAAGAGGATCAGGAAGATAAGGATAGAGAGAAAAATCATTCTCTGACCGGCGACAGCCAAGAAAATCAGTGAAAATAGATCGATTGAAAATAAGGTCGACACTGGCAACACGGGTTTTCCATCCCGTACCCTCTCCACTGACCATGTTGTTATAGAATTCAGAAACCAAATCAAGATTGATTGGCCTTTCAAGGTATAGAATGGATTAATGATTATAATGTTCAATAATTCGCCAAACTGAGGGACAATGTTCGTAGATAAAGGTTTGATCCACAGTCCGACATGGCATCAGTTTGAAGTTGTGCCATAGAAAATCTAGAGCATAATGAATGTTTTGAAACCTAGTGTGTGGAGGTGGAGGAGGTCCCGACGGAGGTGTAGATGATGACGGGTCTTTGCCCTTCGAGCTGCCCTCTATGGGTTCCTTTCCCTTAGATGATTTTCTAAAGAATGGAATAGATCATGCACATCGGATTTGATCAAGAGAAGTGAATCGAATCATGATATAGGTTAAGGTTTGATCAAAATATAAGATGTAATCAAAGACCCAATTAGAGAGCGTGATCAAGACACAATGATTAAAAGAACATAGTTTAATCAGAGACACAAGGTAGACATGATCATAAGAACACAATTTAAGCATACGGTAGAATTGATCAAGGGTAAGATATGGCACAGATGGGTCACGGCCAAGACAAGAGGTCACGGCACAACAAGAAAATCTAAATAAAGACCATGATTAGCGCAAATACATATACTATGAACCGATTTGCAAGAAAAACTAAGCCAAAAACTCACTTTGGTGCCATTGGTGAAGTTCTTGAAGTCTGGAAGGGAAAAGGCTTGCGCAGGAGAAGCTCTCGGCGCAAGAGATGATCGCAAAGCCCTTCAGCGAGAGAGAAACTCGCAGGAAGAAGAAAGAGCTCGTAGGAACCCTCTCAGAACCGCACGCGCGCACTCGCAAGAGGAAGAAGGAGATGAGGAAAGCTCTCGCACGAAGTGAAGAGACGCAAGGTAGTGAGGTTTGGCGCTAGGGTTCGGCAATGAGAGGTTTTTCGCAAAGTTATTTGGTTGGTGGATCGGTCCACCAACCAGACTTTAATGCGATTGAACGGATCACCGTTCGATCTGAGAACGTCCAGACCGATCAGGCTCTGGCCTAATCGGACTGGCCTGGTCCTGATCGGTCGGGTGACTGATCAGGTAGGATCCTGATCGATCAGTGATCGATCAGGAAGCGAACAGTAGGGTCGGATGATATTCGAGAAGCCCTCCTGATCGGTCTGTGGACCGATCATCACAGGGTACCAGATCGGTCCGGGGACCGATCCAGGCAAGCACAGAGTGTTTGATCATGATTTCGTTAAGTCTCTGTCGACCCCTCTGATCGGTCTGTGGACCGATCAACGCAGGAGGGAGCCAGATCGGTCCGGGAACCGATCAGCCCTATGCCTGATCGGTCCAGTGACCGATCAGGGTTCCTGAAATTCCCTGATACGATCTGAAACTTTCAGTTTCAGACTTTCACACGTTTTTTTGAAAGAATCTGATGAAAGATATCGAACTTGAAAGTGATTCCTTGACTAAAATTGATCCCTAAACAAGGATCAAAGGTCCTTATGGTTTGAACAAACACTTTGCTCCATCCAAGTGGAGTCAAACTCAATCAACAATCATTCAAACAAGTTTTAACCAAGATTGTGCTAAATTCAAATTTCCAATCAAGTTTCCTTGATTGGAATGTCCAAGTATGATCATGGAGCCAAATACACATGTGTTATGCATTGGTTTTCCCCATACTTGGTCACCGAAGTGATTTTTATCTCGTCAACTTAATTTCTCAAGGGATGCATTGACATTTTGAGAAATTGAGTTGATCCTAGCATCTCACCCCATTTATAGCAAACAAAAATATTTTGGTAAGCCTTATAGTTTGTGTGAGATGTCTCCAAAGTTACCCAATTGTTTCCCAACCATTAGAACTTATCATGAAGGGTTTTGAATGCATTTTGAAAATTATGAAGCGCGACACATTCCCAACTCCCTTCTCAAGAAGCTAAACTCATTTTCGGGGAGTGGTTTAGTGAAAATGTCAGCGAGGTTTGACTTGGACTCTACATGTGAGAGTACAATATCTCCCCTAGCAACATGATCCCTAATGAAGTGGTGACGTACTTCAATATGTTTGGTCCTAGAATGATGTACTGGATTCTTGGTTAGGTTAATTGTGCTAATGTTGTCACACAACACTTGCACACTTTTGTAACTTAATCCATAGTCCTCCAAAGTGTGAATCATCCACAACAATTGTGATACGCTCTCTCCCATGGCGATATATTCTGCCTCGGTCGTGGAGAGAGCAACACAATGCTGCTTCCGACTTGACCAACTAACTAAGGATGATCCTAGGAATTGGCAACCCCCACTTGTGCTTTTCCGATCCAACTTACATCCAGCGTAGTCGGAATCGGTATAGCCAATTAAATCAAAAGATTCGGTACGGAGGTACCAAAGACCGACTCCATTTGTGCCTTTAAGATATCTCAAAATTCTCTTAACAGCGATTAGATGAGATTCCTTGGCACAAACTTGATACCTTGCGCACATACCCACAGCGAAAAGAATATCAGGTCGACTAGCTGTGAGGTATAGCAAACTACCTATCATGCTCCGATATTCAGTCAAATCAACAGGTTTACCACTCTCATCATTGTCTAATCTTGTGTTTGTAGCCATGGGAGTGGTTACCTCTTTTGAATCACTAATATTGAATTTACGGAGCATTTCTTGTGTGTATTTCGATTGATGAACATGGATCCCATCTCGGGTTTGTTTGATTTCAAGTCCAAGGAAGAAAGTCAACTCTCCCACTAGACTCATTTCAAATTCACTTTCCATGTGTCTAATGAATTCATTTAAATAGCCCTTGTTATTTGAGCCACAAATTATGTCATCGACATATACTTGGGCTACAAAAATATTGTCACCATCTCTCCGTAGAAATAGTGTAGGGTCTATTTGGCCTCTAACGAAGCCCTTCTCAATTAGGAATGTCGACAGCCGCTCGTACCAAGCTCGGGGTGCTTGTTTAAGGCCATAAAGTGCCTTTTTGAGCTTAAATACGTGGTTTGGAAATTCGGTACTCTCAAACCCCGGAGGTTGTTCGACATAGACCTCTTCTCTAATTAAACCATTTAAAAAGGCCGATTTGACATCCATTTGATATAACTTGAAACCCCGATATGCTGCAAATGCAAGCATCAATCGGATGGACTCTAATCGTGCCACGGGAGCATAGGTCTCATCGTAATCAAGGCCTTCAACTTGACTATAGCCCTTGGCTACTAAGCGTGCCTTGTTTCTAATGATTTCTCCCTTATGGTTCAATTTGTTCATGAAGACCCATTTGGTTCCAATGATGGTGGTCTTCTTAGGTCTAGGAACTAAGTCCCAAACTTTACTCCTTTCGAATTGACCTAGTTCATCTTGCATTGCAATGATCCAATCGGGATCATTTAATGCTTCATCAATTTTCCTAGGTTCAATTTCGAAATTAAAGCAACTTCATTAGCCTCATTTTAGAAGAATGATCTAGTTCTAACCCCGTGGTGGATGTCTCCAACAATTTGGTCTTGGGGATGTCTAGAGGCTAATCTAGTTTGCCTAGGTGTTGGTGGTGCTTCTTGAATGGGTTCACTAGACACAAGCTCAGCCTCAGGATCCGGCTGATCAATGGGTTGTCTAGGCTCACCGTCATCGGATTCATCACCATCAACACCATTTGGACTCTCATTCAAACTTAGTCTCCTAAGTTCGAATTGGACTTCATCTTCTGGTTGACCATTGACTTTTGGTATTTCTTCAAAGACAACATCAGAAGACTCTTCAATTAATCTAGATTTCTTATTGTAGACTCGGTAGGCTTTGCTAACTAGGGAATACCCGACTAGTATCCCTTCATTAGCCTTTGCCGTGAACTTTCTAAGGTGGTCCTTGGTGTTTAGAATGAATACCTTACAACCAAACACCCTAAGGTGTTTAACCGTAGGTGGTTTTCCAAACCAAAATTCATGAGGAGTCTTTCCTAAAAACCTATGGATAAGGACTCGGTTTTGCACATAGCAAGCTGTATTTACAGCTTCAGCCCATAAGTAACTCGGGAGTGAGTACTCATTAAGCATGCTTCGTGCAACCTCTTGTAAAACACGGTTTCTCCTCTCTACAACACCATTTTGTTGTGGTGTTCTAGGAGTAGAGAACTCATGTCTATACCCTCTATCCTGACAAAATTCTAAAAACCGTTGGTTTTGAAATTCACCTCCATGATCACTTCTAATTGTCTTAATTGTTGATGATTTTTTATTTTCAACCCTTCTACAAAAAGAAATGAAAACATCTAAGGTTTGGTCCTTATATTTAAGAAAATAAGTTCATGTATATCTAGTAAAGTCATCAATGATAACAAAGCAATATCTACTTCCATTCAATGATATGATAGTACTACAATCAAATAGATCCATGTGAAGTAAATCTAAAGCAGTAGATGTACTTACAACGCTTTTACCTTTATGTGCAGATCTTGTTTGCTTACCCATTTGACATGCATCACAAAGTTTGTCTTTTTCATACTTGATGCTTGGTAAGCCACGGACTAATCCCTTGTTGGCTAACTTCTGGATGTTCTTCATGTTAACATGAGCTAGCATCCGGTGCCAAAGGGTGGACTCTTCGTCTTTTGACATGAAACACTTAGCAAAAGCATTAGTAGCACATTTAAATGAAACTTGATAAATATTGTCTACTCTTGTTCCTACTAGTACCGTGTCCAAGGTGTCATGTTGTCTAACTAGACATTGACTTGGTTGAAAATCAATTGTGTAACCCGTGTCACACAATTGACTGACACTTAGGAGATTAAATGTCATCCCCTTGACTAGAAGGACATTTGAAATTCTAAGACATTCGGATATTTGAATGTCTCCAATTCCTATGACCTTAAGACTACCATTGTTACCAAATGAAATATTACCTCTACTTTTCTTGTGAAATGTGGTAAACAATGATCTATCCCCGGTCATGTGTTTGGAGCATCCACTATCAACGAACCAAGTTGATAGATGCTCCCCCTCAATCATAACCTACACAATTCGAAAAATAGAAGTTTTAGGTACCCAAACCTTGGGACCTAACGCACCAACTAATCAAGACTTAGGCACCCATGCCTTGACAACTTTCTTTTGAACCTTGTGTGTCCTAGATTGCCTCATATCAGTCCTAGACATCAAGGACACGAATGAAGGTTCTTTGGGTCGGTAACCAATACCGGTCCTATTGTAGACTGCCCTTTGAGCATTCAAGATCATGTCTAGGGTCTTAAAGCTAGTTGAGAACTTCTCAAGAATATTCTTGAGTCTCTCATCTTCACTCTTTAATGATTGGGTTTCTGCTTCTTGCAATTCATCATGCAAATCATCTATATCCTCAACCTTAGAGGATTTCAAATTTTCAACCTCAAGTTTCAATGACTTAATCTCATCTTCTAACATTTCAACATGCAAGTCATCTATATTATCATCTCTAGATGCTTTCAATTGTTCAATTTCCAATTGCAATGATTTAACCTTATTTTTTGACTTCTTTAGCATATTGGTTAAACATGCAATAGCTCTATAACATTTCTCAAGCTCGGGAGAAGTTACCTCTTCATCATCCGAAGATGATGAAGCCGCGTTTGAGGAGTTGGAAGATTCATAACTGCTCTCTTGATCTCCCAATGCCATGAGTGCCACATGCCTTGTGCTCTTCTCCTCCTTCTCTTCATCGGATGAGCTTGAGGAGGATTCATCCCATGTGGCCTTCAAGGCCTTCTTCTTCTTCTTGGATTTTTCTTCTTTCTTTTTGGATTTCTTCTCCTTTTTCTTTAGCTTTGGGCATTCATTCATGAAATGCCCTTTCCTACCACACTCATAGCAAGAAGCATTAGTCTTATCAACTTTAACTTCACTAGAGTTACCTCTACTCTTGAAGCGTCGACCCCTTCTCATCATCCTTCTCACAAAATTTGCCATCTCGGAGGATGAGGAGTCGCTGCCATCTTCCTCGGAATCGGACTCGGATTCGGAAGAGGATGAAGATGAAGTGACTTCCTTCTCCTTCTTTTTCTCCTTCTTCTTCTTATTGGATTGTTCCCCTACAACTAAGGCAATCCCCTTCTCCTTGGGGCCTTTGTTAGCCATTTCATGCAATTCCATCTCACAAAACAAATCATCTAACTTAACAATTAATAAGTCCTTGGATACTTTGTAGGCATCCACCATGGATGACCACAAAGCATTCCTTGGAAATGCTTTTAGTACATACCTCACAAGGTCGTGATTCTCGACCTTTTCATCAATCGAATGAAGCCCATTGAGGACTTCCTTGAACCGGCTATGTAGCTCACTTACCGATTCATTCTCCTTCATGGAGAGATTTTGAAGTTGATTGAGGAACAAGTCCCTCTTGGCAATTCTTGAATCTCGGGTGCCCTCGTGGAGTTCGATGAGCTTGTTCCACAAGTCCTTTGCACTTGTGAAAGGACCAACCTTGATGTGTTGGTCTTTGTTCATGCCGCATTGTAGAGTGACAATCGCCTTCGCGTCGACTTCACTCTTTCGAGTTTGTTCGGCCGTCCACCGCCATGATTCAAGTTCCTTGCCTTCATCATCCTTTGGAGGGGTAAAACTCTCCTTCACAGCGAACCAAGTGTTGATGTCCATCTTAAGATAGTACTCCATCTTTGATCTCCAATATTGAAAGTTAGCGCCATCAAAGAAGGGAGGTCGGGTGGTGGAGAAACCTTCTCTCAAAGCCATGAATGATAGCTCTCGGTTGTTAATCCACAAAAACAGAGCCCCAAGCTCTGATACCACTTGTTGGAACCCGGATGGCTAGAGAGGGGGGGTTAATATAGCCAAACACTTGGACATAGAGCTTTTATCAAATTTCTGCACTCAATTTGTTAGTAGCACCGCAGCGGAAACAATGAAAGTAGAGAAGTGCATAAATGCAGAAAACAAAAGCAAACTAGAACAGTCAAACAAGATCGCTAACAAGGAGGGTTTACAAGGTTCGGGGATAACTTGCCCCTACTCCTTGGCGTGCCCTTAAGGTGGGCGATCCCTTGATCGTCGGCAGATCAAGCCCCAGTGAACACCGGATAGTAAGCAACCTCCTTCTCGGTGGAGAAACCTCTCCATAGCGTTTCAATCAAGGATATAGTTTAAGCAAAAAGAAATACAAGAAGGATCTTACTCAGCACTTAGCAAAGACAAGAACACAGCAAGCTCCCTCTGAGCTCCACCCAGCGACGATCCCACGCAAGAACCCTTTCCCCGTGTCTTCTCGCTGTTGGACTCGAAGCTTCTTGTTCCTTCCTCCAAGTGCTCAAGCAAGGGTTGGTTGCTTCAAAGATCAGAATAGCTTTCTCAAGAGTGGATGATCAACAATGAGCACAAGCACGCAGCAAGTAATCACAGCTCAAAACCAAGGCAACAACAACTTCTACTTGCTCTGCTTCACATCGCCCCTTTTGTTTCCCTCTTGAACGCCAGGTGACAACATCTCCCTGCAGCTTCCAGCTGCTCACCTGCAACCACCAGCCACCACTGAGCTCTTCTGGACTCCCTGAGCTTCCCTCAGACCAGCTCCAGACAGCAGCTCCAGCCAGCGCCAGTGCCCGTTGCAACCTGAGATGGAAAAACAGACAAACCTGCTCCAAGGAAAGGCCTCCATTGGCTCTCCTTGAGTGGTTGAATCTTTCCCTGTCACCTGCAGTTTAATCAGAGTGTTAGCACAGCATATCAAGCAGAAAATCATGTATCAGATGTTAAGCGCAGAGAATCGGTTACGTTCAGACGCGTTCAGAGTGTTTGACAGTGCATTTTGAATTAACTTTGATAACTCAACTTTAGAATAACCACTTACCGTTATCTTGCCGTTCTCCAAAATTGTGAGCCTTCCGTCGTCCGGCTCCAATTCCAATCCGGTGTCGATGTCTTCCGAAGCGGTCAATGCGAGAATATTTGACTATGGGGCCTCTTCTTCTTCGGAGGAGGGAAGATTCGTCCCACGTGGCTTGAAGAGCCTTCTTTCTTCGAGTTTTCTTGGCTTCCTTTAGATTGGGGCACTCCGATTTGTAGTGTCCCTTCTTGTTGCATTCGTAGCAGGTCACATTTGGTTTGGTCTTCGAAGTTGAGGGTTCAGCTGGATCTTCCTTTCTTCGGCTGGCTTTCCTTCTATTGGTCTGATGCTTCAGCTCCTTGTAGTAGTCCCGGGCTAGCCGAACCAGCTTGGGTCGATCCTCTTCACTATCTTTCGAGTCTGAGTCTGAGTCAGACTCGGGTGCAGGTTGAGGTTTTTTCTTGGCTACCTTTCCTTGGGTTTTACTTGCAAGAAAAACAATACCTTTCTCGGCCAAAGTGCAGTTAGTCTGCTCATGTAACTCTAATTCAGAAAACAATTCATCTAATTTAAATTTAGAAAGATCCCTAGAAACCTTGTAAGCATCTACCATAGATGCCCACAGAGTATTTCTTGGGAAAGAATTTAAGGTATACCTGATAAGGTCAGGATTTTCTACCTTGTGACCGATTGTATGCAGGTCGTTCATCTGCTCCTAGATCCTGGCATGGAGCTGTGCTACTGATTCACATTCGTTCATTTTGATTGTGTACAATCTGTTCAGCAGTATATCCCTTTTGCTGATTCTGGTGTCGGAGGTGCCTTCGTGCAACTCAATTAGTTTGCTCCAGAGTTCTTTAGCACTTGAAGGGACCCACCCAGTTCAGTTCTTCTTTAGTTAATCCGCATTGCAGTGTTTAGGTTGCCTTTGCATCATCCTCGATCTTTTTCTTCAGCGAGGCGTCCCATTCTGAGAAGTGTTGTGCCACTCCTTTAGCATTCTAGGGGATTTCAAGACCAAATTGGATTATAATCCACATATCCACCTGAGTCTTCAGGTGGACTTCCATCCGACTCTTCTAGTAGGAGAAGTCTTCTCCACTGAAGAGTGGTGGTCTGGCTATGTTGAAACCCTCTTGCATGGCCATTATAATTTCTGTAAAAAAAACAAAAAACAAAGAAACTTTGTCCCAAGACTTGGTCTTGGATTAGTAGTGCGGGAATAAAATAAAAAAATTAATCGAGAAAAAGTGATCGAGTGGTGTTGCACCAACCTCGATTAACGAGAAAAATTCGAAGGGAAAAAAATTAAAAATTTCATAAAATCGGAAAAATACTCTCAAATTGGTGGTTGCACCAGATTTGAGCCACCCGCTTTGATACCACTTGTTGGATCGAAGAAAACTATAGAGGGGGGGTGAATATCGTTAAACACTTTTCGGACTGATTTTCGATAGAGGGTGCATTTAAATTTATTTATCCTTTTGTTTGTAACTCTTGCTCTGTAAGACGGGTTTCTCCGCCTCCAGAAAGTCCGGAAAGGAGACCATTAGTGGACGGGTGTTACCGTGCTTAGGCCATGGATGTATTGACCCTGGGGGGTCGGGAACCAAGTAAAATCCCGTATGCAATTTGTTCCGTTCTTTATTTTTTAGCTTTATTTTCCGCTATGCTACTAACTTTGATTAGAACGAATATCGAAAAGTTTATGAAGTTTCCGCGAAGATTATACAGTCGATATTCACCCCCCCTCTATCGACGACACCGGTCCTACAATTGGTATCAGAGCCAGACCGCTCTTCACCGGACTAACCGTCGACGGAGCAAAGACGTCAGGAGTTGAGGGGGAGCCCAGGGGTGAATCAGGTACAATCTTTTTTAATGTCAGTTTTTAAATTTTATATTACATGTTTCAAGTGCAGGGAGAGAGGGCACTATAAAAATCAGTGCCCTACTCGTAAGGCTTGAACTTCACCATCGAAAGCAAAGGAGGCACAAGCGCTCGGAGTCCGGAGTGATAAAAGTCACGTACGATGCTTCAAATGCGAAAAGTACAGACACTACAAGAATAAGTGTCCGACCAAGGTACGGAAAATTTACGTTCTTAGAAATTTTCAAATTCCTGCACAATCATATGGTAATTTAGATAATTTTTCTGATAAATTAAAATTACTGCACTGTCAAATTAACAATTTGCATGCTCAATTAGAAAATGTAGATGTTGCTAAAATATCAAAAATTAATTGTTTAATCCTTAATGTCAATTCAATGATTTCTGAAATTAATTCTGACAATATTAAAATTAATTCTGATAATACTAAAATTAATTCTGATAATATTAAAATTAATTGTGATAATACTAAAATTAATTCTGATAATATTGAAATTAAATTTGATATTTTACTGCTAATATTGAAATTAAATCTGATAACTCTAAATTCAAATTTGAAAATATTACTGATAACTCTGAATTCGAATTTGATAATCTTACTGATAATTCTGAAAATTGTGAGATTAATCCTGAAAATATTAAAATATTTCTGAGGATATTCTTGAGGCTATTAAAGATAATGCTGAGGATAACTTTGAGGATATTGAAAATGAAATTCTTTTAGATGATAATTTAATTATAGATAATGTTGAAGATTATTACAAAACATTAACTAGTTGCCCAAATTACTCCACCTACTTTAGGATATTGAAGGATGTAATTTTGAGGATGAGAGGAAAAGGAATTATCTGAGATCTGGGATATAGTTAATAAAGTTCACAAAGATTCAAATAAATCAGAAGTATTAGAAAAACTTGAAAAGATAAATAAAGAAGAAATAGTAAAGGAATCAGAAATTTTTGAAATAATGAAAATGATGAAGCTAAACCCACAATTATTATCTAACCCAGAAATGTTAAAATTTATATCTAATTAAATCTTAACAATTTTTACCTTAATTATTTCAATCTTAAATAATTCTTAATTAACTTAATTTTAATTATCCTTAATTAACTTAATCTTAATTCTTATTTAATTTAGCTTTAATTAATCTTCAATTAATTCAAATTCAATTAATGTATCTTGCAGGTACCTAGAATGAAAGTCGGTTCGAGCTAGGGTTTCGAGGAAATTCGAAGTCACAACCATTTCGCTAAGGCTAAGGTTGTATATGTGTTTGCTTTGTATTAATGTATCTTGTAGGTACCTAGAATGAAAGACAAAGCAGACAAACAACACACCACGCGGCTGGAAGCCATGCTGCTAAGCGCCCCCATCATCCTCAATGAAAGGAAGCAAACCACGCTCTTCATTCAGGCACCCCTTATGTTATAGGCGCCCTGGTTGAAAGTTGTATCTGCTGCTGCGAGTTCAAAGCAGAGATAAGCTTTGACCAAGATCAATGAGGCGCCTAGAAGGTCCAGGGCACCCTGGTCAAGAGTGTTATCTGCTGCGGCGAGTTCGGCGAGGAGATAAACTTTGACTAAGCCCTCAGAGGCGCCCCAGTGATCACAGATGCCCTAATGAAGACTATAAAAGGGGCTTTGACCCTTAAACTCGAAACACAACTTTCTGAAACTATTCTAAGCTTCCCAAGTGATGAAAAAGCGCTAACGACGATGTTCTACGACCAGGAGGCTCCAGGAGGAAGTGTGCGGCACTTCGAAGGTCCAGATCGACCGAGTTTCAATCTGTTTGTTCGATTTGAGTTTGCATTCTGCATTTAAATTTATTTATCCTTTTGTTTGTAACTCTTGCACTATAAGACGGGTTTCTCCACCTCCGAAAGTGGGGGAAGGAGACCATTAGTGGATGGGCATTCCATGCTTAGGCCTGGATGTACTGACCCTGGGGGGTCGGAAACCAAGTAAAATCCCATATGCAATTTGTGCCGTTCTTTATTTTTCAGCTTTATTTTCCGCTATGCTACTAACTTTGATTAGAACGAATATCGAAAAGTTTACGAAGTTTTCGCGAATATTTTACGGTCAATATTCACCCCCCCCTCTATCGACGGCACCGGTCCTATAATATGGTCAAATATGTCGACAATTTATTGAGGGTTAATAATTTCAACATTTAAGGATGTGCCTATCGTATTAGTAGTAGTACTCGTACCTGCTACTACCAATTGGGTGTGGTCATATCAACACTAATGCACTGGACCACATCTGAGTTTTGTCCACTCTTGCTCCTAGAGCCCCTTTGCATACAATCGCTTACCTCTCTCTTATAATAAGTTTGCTTATGTAAGATAATTTATTGTATACGTTATAATACGTTATAACCTGTTGGTGCAGAAAGCACCCAAGTCGAACCTGTATTTTGATGTTGGCAAAAGGGTTCAAAAGTTAAGGTATAATGTTTATCTAACATGTTACTCAAGTGTGCAGGAACAGTCCTAAGGACTGCTAGGCACCTGGCGAAGGAATGTCAGGATACAAAGCCCTAGCGAAGGACTGCTAGGCACCTGGCGAAGGAATGCCAGGATACAAAGACCTAGCGAAGGACTGCTAGGCACCAGGCGAAGGATAGCTTGGTACTGAAGACCTGGCGAAGGACAGCTAGCCACCTGGCGAAGGACTGCTGGGCAAAAGTCCAACCGGAGGAGCCGGTTGGCATCAGGTAAATTCTCCCGAGAGGAGCAGGTGAGGACGCATTCCCCATTGAGGGAACAGTAGGTGTCGGTTCGACCTAGGGCTCCATTTTGGAGACCTAAAGTCAGAACCAAGACAGCTATGGCTGTATAAATCTAACATATTATTGCTCTATGTTATTTTCGACTAACCCTGGATGCAGGACCAAAGGAACGAGTGTCTGCAGCTCAGAGAGCCACAAAGGAGTGAGGCAGAAGCTGAGTAGGGTGCCCAGAGTGTCCCGGGCGCCCCCAAGGTGAATACAAAAAGAAGAAGAGCAAATGTACGCTTCAACAGCTTATGGGCGGGGCACCCCTGTGCTCCCGGGCGCCCCTGTACTCCCGGGCGTCACGGATGGTCCGGGTGCCCCCAGCTCAAGCTAACGAACCGGAAGCCAGCGAGAAGCCAACGGATAAGAGTCAACCTGGTCAACCCGAGCGCCCCCAGCGTCCCGGGCGCTCCCGTCAAAGTCTGATCCCGAGTTTGAAGGGATCAGAGCTGACCGAGAGGAACTCGGATCAGTTGACACGTGGGGGGGAGGGGGGCCCCGACGTTCCGGGAGCCCCCAGGGTTATAAAAAGGCCCTCGACCCCAAGGCTTTGAACAATCAAGTTTTCCAACACATTCACGCTCTTCTACTCCCGTGCTTTGCTCCGGAAACCTCCCGACTCGAGATACAAGCACCGACGACATCCTTCTGCTCCGAAAATATAATCTACACCGGACGTCGGTAACGAAGAGCTACTTTTAAGTTTACTGTACTATTCTTGTAATACATTTTGTAAACTGGTTGTGCGCACATATAGAATTGACCGCAGTAAATGGTCATCGACCGTGGGCCTTGGAGTAGGAGCCGACCGCGACTCCGAACCAAGTGAAAGATCTTGTGCTCGCGTTTTGTGTTTATTACTTCTGCTGCGTAATTTCTCTAACTCTAATCCGAATGACTTACGATATTCACCCCCCCCCCTCTATCGTTTCTCTCGATCCAACAAGTGGTATCAGAGTGGGGAAGCTCAACTTTGGTGCAACCAACAATTTGAGAATTTTTCGGATTTTTACAAAATCTTTTTAATATTTTTTTTCGTTCGAAAATTTTTCTCGTTAATCAAGGTTGGTGCAACACCCCTTGACAAATATTTTTCTCTTTATCTCGCACTACTAATCCAAGACCAAGTCTTGGGATATTTCTTTCCTCTTAGTTTACTTTTCAGATAAAATGGCCATGCAAGAAGGCTTCAGCACTGCAAGACCACCTCTCTTCAGTGGGGAGGACTTCTCCTACTGGAAGAGCAGAATGGAGGTCCACCTGAAAACTCAGGTGGACATGAGGATAATCATCCAGTCCGGACTGGAGATTCCAAAGAATGCTGAAGGACTACCTCAAACCTACACAGAATGGGACACCGCTCTGAAATGGAAGATTGAAGCTGATGCAAAGGCGATCCAGACCCTCCAATGTGGCTTAACAAAAGAGGAGCTGAACCGGGTGGGTCCATTCAACAGTGCCAAGGTGCTGTGGGGGAAACTGATCGAGCTGCAAGAAGGAACATCAGACACTCGAATCAGCAAGAGAGATCTCCTCCTGAACAAGCTGTACACGATCAAAATGAATGACAACGACACAGCAGCTCAGCTTCACGCCCGAATTCAGGAACTAATGTGTAACGACCGGGAAAATTCTCTTAATATTTTCTTAAAATATTAAGCATGTTTAAATAATTTTCCAAGGGACCTAGAAATATTAAGGAGAACTTTGGCCTAGAAAATCCATGTTTTCTCATTTAAATTGAGAAAACTAAGTACCAATGAGCTTTAAATGGGCTCCAAAAATGGATATTAATTAGGTAAAATTAATATAAATTAGGTAAAATTAATATAAATATAAAAGAATTTTATTTAAGAATATTGGCATAATTATAGGGGATTTTAGGTGGGATTTTTGGAATTTAGGGAATAAAAATAATAAAATAAATGAAATAAAAATAAAATAAAAATAAAGGTGCATGAGCCAAGGATTGAACCTTGGACCTCTTGTACAACCATGTAAGCCTTAACCAACTCACCTAGCAAGGGATTTCTATGAGGAAATGAAGTGGATGTAAGTTAAGATTAAGAAGAAGATGAAGAGTCATGGAGAGACTCTTCATTTACCTTCTTAATGGGCTATTAAATGGGGGGTTTTGGGAGTTACCTCATCTTCCCATTACTTGCATATTCGAACCCGTCCCTCCCCTCATTCTTGCCGAGCACCAAGAAGAGGTTTTCCCCTTGGAAAAACTTCCACCAAGGTCTCATCTCCAAGATCTAAGGGGTCTTCCAAGGATACAAGGACAAGAGTGTTCAAGGGTCCAAAGATCTTACCATTTTATTCTCTTCCAAGGTTCGAAAAATCAAGAAACCCAAGGTAAGACTCCCTCACCTGTGGTATAATAGTTCCCTCTGATTTTTATGATTTTTAGTATGATATAGTGGTTGGTTTTCGAATTTGATGTTGAAAGGAAAGAAAACCAAGACCCTCATGTTTAAGGGTTTCGGCCACCATGATTTACAGGTCTATAATTATGCTAAAAATCATGATAATGTTATTTAATGTTCCCTTATGATCTTTATAGGTTATGTATAATTTTTGTGAATTTTTGGAGTAACCTAGGACACCCTAGGGTTTCGGCCAACATGAAAGAAACAAAACTAAGAACCCTAAGTTTAAGGGTTTCGGCCACCATGATTTATAGGTCTATAAATATTCTAAAAATCTGTATAATGCTATTTAATGTTCCCTGATAATGTTTAGAGGTTAAGTATAATTTTTGGGAATTTTTGGAGTTCCCTAAGACACCTTAAGGTTTCGGCCAACATGAAAGAAGCAAAACCATGAACCCTAGGATTGAGGGTTTTGGCCACCATGATTTTAAAGTCAATAATCATGCCAAAAATCTTTATAATGTTATTTAATGTTCCCTTATGATGTTTAGAGGGTAAGTATAATTTCTGGGAATTTTTGGAGTACCCTAGGACACCCTAGGGTTTCGGCCAACATGAAAGAAACAAATCAACACCCTAGAGACCCTATGGGTTTCGACCACCATGGTCTAGGGTTCAAAAATGATGCTAAAAAACTTGATAATGTTGTATAATGTTCTCTTATGAGGTTTAGGAATTAAATATAATTTTTGGGAATTTTTGGGGCACCCTAGGATACCCTAGGGTTTCGGCCAACAACAAGACCTCATGGGTGGAGTTGGGTCTAGAACCCCAAGCATGTGTTTGATGTATTAACATGATATAAGAGAGATGGAGGGTGATTATGTGAATGTTTCACATAGCTTTGAGACCCTATAGGTTTCGGCCAAGTACCCTAATAGGGTGGGAAGTTAGGACTTATTTCAAGTAAGGGCCCCAATGGCCCTATGGTAAGGTATGGTTGATGTTTAAGCAATTGATTTGGGGTTTTAATGGAATTTTTCCATACCCCCATGGCCTTGAAGTTTCGGTCAAGAGCAAGTTTAGGGTTAAAGGATTAGGGTTGGGCTTAAGTAGGGAACCAAAGGGGTTCCTATGGCCTAGTATATGTGTATGAGTTACCAAGATATATGTTTAAGTAAGATGGAAGAAGTTCTATGTTAACCAAACCTTTAGTTTGTATGTCATGAATTATAGGATAAGTCATAGATGTTTAGACATGTACCATGATTTGTGAATAATATGTAGGTATGCCAGGTCTTATGAATGATGAATGATATGCCATGTTTATGAATGATATGCCATATTTATGAATGATATGCCATGTTTATGAATGATATGCCATGTTTATGAAGGATATGCCATGTTTTATGAATAAGATGTAAGTATGCCATGTTTTATGAATGAGGTTAAAGTACATGCCTTTAGGGCATAACGATGATGTTAAGTATGATGAATGAATGATGATGAATGACAAGTATGATGAATGAATGATGATGAATGACAAGTATGATGAATGAATGATGATGAATGGAAAGCATGTGAAAGCATTATATTTTATTTTATGGGCTTGTACCGGACCTAAGTAAGGTCCACGGTTCTGGACTACCGATGATGCTGTCCTTACGGTTCGGGACTACCGATGATGTTGTCCTTACGGTTCGGGACTACCGATGAAGCTGTCCTTACGCTAGTAGGTCGAGATTAGTTACCTCATATTTACTTAGGGATGCGCGCATATGATGAATGAATGTGGTACAAGCCAGGGCGCAATGAATGTTATGATATTTTAAAAGCTTGTTTTTAAAGATTAAGCATCTATATATATATATATATGCAATTGTCACATGCATCCATCCATGTTATGCATTATTATTTATGATAAGAATATTATGCAAAGTAAGTTTATGCAAGGTATGTTTATGCAAATGATTTTGGTTTATGTTTCGTGTTAATATATGATGCCATGATTTGATTGTGTTCATGCTAGTCTAGAATGTCATGATTTACTTATGTTCATGCTAGTTTAGGATGCCATGATTTACTTATGTTCATGCTAATTTAGGATGCCATGATTTATTTATGTACATGCTAGTTAGGATGCCATGATTTAACTAGATTTATGTTAAGTTAGAATGCCATGATTTATTTATGTTCATGCTAGTTTAGGATGCCATGATTTAATTATATTTATGCTAAGTTAGAATGCCATGATTTTAATTATGTCCGTAATAATTCATGATGCCATGATTTAATTATGTTAAGCTGAGTTAGGACGCCATGATTTTATTTAGGTTCATGCCATGCTAAGAATGTTTATGAGATTATGTGTATTATATCTATGTTTACGCCAAGCACTATGCCATGCTATGAATGTTTACGATGTTTATGTCTATGCCAAGTATCGTGTCATGCCATGAATGTTCTTATGGATATGTTTATGCCATGCTATGAATATGATGAAGTTATGCTTATGTCATGACGAAGGTGTGCTAAATGATGAAAAGGCTTATGTTCTAAGTAAAGCACTAAGTATGCTAATGTCTTATATGCTCATGATTGAATGATGAATGGTTTTAGTGAGTAGGAAAGAGTCTTACTAAGCCTGTGTGCTTACAGTCTTGTTTTCTTATACCGCAGATCATGCAAAGGGACAGTAAGGAAGCAGCAGCAGGGCATCAAAGAATGTGTGTGATAGTGACTTGGCCAAGGAGCGATATGGTTGCTCGTTTTATGATAGAACTTTACCTTTATTATTATGTGCTTGAGTATGACACTATGACATGATGGTAAGTATGACATGATGCTACGAATGACATGATGCTAAGTATGATATGATGCTAAGTATGATATGATGCTAAGTATAAAGTTACTATGCTAAGTTCCTATGTTATGATGCTAGAAATGGTAGTAAGTGCATGTAGGAGTAAGTTAAAGGTTTCCGCTGCATTATGATGTCTACATGCCCTAGGTATGTTAACGTAACACCATTTTAAAAAAAAAAAAAAAGGGTGTTACATAATAAACGGACTACACACAATCGGTCACAAGGTAGAAAACTGTGACTTGATAAGGTACGCTCTGAATGCTTTCTCGAGAAACACCTTATGGGCATCTATGGTAGATGCATACAAGGTTTCAAGGGACCTTTCAAAAATTAAATTGGATGAACTGTTTTCAAAACTTGAATTGCATGAGCAGACTAACTGCACCCTGGCCGAGAAAGGCATTGCCTTTATTGCAGGTAAAACTGGAAAAGTATCCAAGAAGAAACCTCAACCTGCACCCGAGTATGATTCAGACTCAGTTTCAGAAGACGAAGGAGAACGACCAAAGCTGATCCGACTAGCCCGGAACTACTACAAGGAATTGAAGAACCAAACCAACAGAAGGAAAGCCAGCAGAAGATGTTAGTAATATGAGAGAAGTGTCCTAAGGCAATCGCCTTATGATTGTAATTATTTACTTTAATAAATGAATATTCACTATTTGAGTATACATGTTCATGTATTTGATTGAGATCTTAAACTCATTTACTGAATGTCCGCAATACAATTCACAGCATGAGAGAATTTGTGATGAATTCACAACTAGTGATTATCTCTACATGTGCAATTGTGAAGTATTGAAATTGTCCCTAGTCGATGAATTGATAAATAAGGACACTATCAATTCTGCTGAGACTAGCGTGGGTTATTCTCTAATCAGCTGATTCTCACTAGCTGGTGACATTGGGATGTTCGGAGATAAACATGAATGCTAGTTAAGGGAACTAGTTCATTGGAGTGACTGACTGTAAAACTTCACATGGTAGTCTACATATAGACATGTCAGTGAAGTTCTTACTGCAGCTTAAGTGTGATGTTCCTTTGACTTGCGGTGTTCAAGTCATCTTGGTCATGGAGACTTATACTTTAATATCTTAAGCAAGCATCTCCAAGGAGGTGTGGACCCAGGATGGTTGGGTATAAGCCGAAGTGCCCGAAGATGTTTGAACAGCCTACAAAGGATTCACCACTCCTTGCGAGGGATGTATACCCAAGGCCTATCGTCGGATTGTTACTCAAAGCCTCTGGCCAGAGCATGACATGTTCAGAATATGAGTCTCTGAATACATGCGAGTAATTAGAATCCATTGGACAAGAAAGACATTACTTGGGCTAGGTGTGACGTAGTCAGCCTAGTGGGGACTGACACATATAGACCATGTCCTGAACCAAGTGGGTATAAGATGGTGAAGGGAATGGGGCACGATTCATTAGAGCTGCTGAAGAGTTTCAGAATAATTTCTGAGGTCAACCGTTGATCTTTCGATTAATTGGGGATCATGATGTACTACTAGGTGCCACTCATGATCATTCTATAATTGATGAAATATAGACGACCAACATAAATCGAAAGCCTATTTAGTCACACGCACTACGAGTAATCCGAGGGATTTAAAACGAGTTGAAAATTAGATTTTACGATCAAGAGAAATAAGTCGAATCTGAATTTATTAGAGGTGCACCGGAAGCTTAAAATGGCTAAGTCTTTTGAAGGCTTATTGGACGAATTAAATGAGTTTAATTCGCAAGGGTTTGACTTGGTGTGGCCGGCCAAAGAGGGTGCCCACCCTCTTTGGTTTGGCCGGCCACAATAAAGGAGGGAAACCAATTTATTTGGTTTAAATTATAAAATTAATCGAGCGTGATTTGTTTTATAAAATTATGAATAAAGAAATTTATATAAAATAATTTATAGAAATTTATTCTTTTTTTGGAAATTAAAATAAACATGGATTGGTTTATTTTATTTTATAAAATCAATTATGAATTAATTTTTCCATGATAAAAAAAATTTATATAATAAGTTTATTATTTTTATGGAAATTAAAATGAACCATGGATTGGTTTATTTTATTTTATAAAATCAATTATGAATTGATTTTTCCATCATAAGAAAAATTTATATAATAAATTTATTCTTTTTATGGAAATTAAAATGAACCATGGATTGGTTTATTTTATTTTATAAAATCAATTATGAATTGATTTTTCCATGATAAGAAAAATTTATATAATAAATTTCTTGTAAAATTTTATTCCATAATAAAAGGGGAGACATGGTTATTTTTATTATAAATTAAGTTATAATAAAAACTTGGCATAACGGAATAATTCATAGAAAAATTTATATGATAAATTTCTTATGAAAAATTCCGTTAAGAGGAGACTTGGTGATTAAGGGGCTACTATATAAAGGTACCAAGGCAAGGCTTGAAATTAATTCAAGTGATCAAGGATTCTTGCCTAGCCTCTCTCCCTCTCCTTCTCTCCCTCTCCCTCTCCAAGTGGGCGCCGGCCCTAGAAGTTCCTCCTAGGGTTGCCGTGAGCCAACTCCACCAAGAAGGCGCCGAAGAAGAAGAAGAAGCGGGTCGCGACTCCTTCCTTCCTTTCCCCGGAATCTTGATTCCGTTACTTGGTGGTTAGTTTCCATTTCTCTCTCTTTTGATATTCTTGTCGTGCCTTTGGAGAATCTAGTAGTTCTTGTCGGCACGAAACTCGTGGCTTTGCGAAGTCATCCCGAAGAGAACTCGGCGTGGACGCGAATAGAGGCGGAGCTTCCAAGGGACGCTACGGTTGGATCTCGTCCCTTACTTCGAGTTACGCGAGGTATTGAGTAAATTAGTTTACTTTCTGCAAAATTTTAATTTATGATCATGTCTACACATCATAAGGTTGCATGCTAGATACGTGGTTATAAATAATTTGAGAAATTATTTATGCTAATTCTTCCGCTGCACGTAATTATTTTTATAAAATTACGAACCCGTATCCATGTCAACATGCACCCAGTCCCAACAGTGGTATCACAGCCGGTTAGTGTTTGACATAATCATATAATTGTTTTGCGGAAAACTTTGTCATGATCTCAATTTTGGAAAATTTTCCAATTATGGAAACTTTCCAATTATGATAAATTTTAGATTTAGGAATTTCGAAGTTTGGAAATCTTCATGAAATTTCGCAAACTTTTGAAATATCCTAATTTCTGAAATTTTATGATAATTATGAAAACTTCCCATTTTTGGAAACTTTCAAATTTTGGAAATTTCCTATTTTAGAAATTTTCTAATTTTAGAAATATGTAAGTTTTCCTTGTACCAGAAACTTACAATTATTCTGAAAACCTATTATGAAATCTCGCAATTTTGGGCACTTTCTTTCAAGAAAGTCTAGACAAATTTTTGGATTATTAATTAACAATTAAATTCGAATTGGTTTTTAAATTATTAACAAAATTCTTTATTTTGGATTGAGCCTCGGGGAGCCGTCTAATTTAAAGTTAGTTGTTATAATTTAATTTCCCATTTTGAATAAAATTGTCATGTTTAATTTGGTTACGCCTCGGGGAGCGGACCAAATTGGATTTACGACAAATTTCTTTTCTTTGGTTATCTGAGCCTCGGGGAGTCACCCTTAGAAAACAATTTGTTTTAATTAATTAATCCATAAATAAAATATGTGGTCAAATCTTGGAAATTTAGGATAATTTCCTTATTTGATTTAAGAGGTGATGCTCTTACATATTGTTGTCTCCAAAATTAATTAGGAAAATAGTTTCCTATAGAGTTTTCTTAAAAGAGATTTTCATAAAAATAATATATGGTTGAATTAAGGGAATCTGTCTCTTAATTTAATAAGATTTGATTTAGAGAAATCAAAGTCTTAAACATATTATTTTCGAAATTGATTATGACAATTTAGGAAATTATTTCCCAAAACAATTCCTTGAATAAAGTATGAAATTAGAATTTGGAAATTCGGTTCCTAATTCAATTAATGAGACTTGATAAATTAAGTCACATACATACTTTATTAAGGAAATTGTTAGAACATGACATAATTATATGTCATGAATGTGCTTAGAAAAGAAAGGATGAGACCCAAAACCCCTTACAAAATATTATGGCCAACACCTTCCATTAATATGGTTAGAACCAGAGTTTTGTTTCTCGTTTGGGTTGATGGACACATCCATCCCCGGCTTGAACCTCAACATGTTCAAACCATGGAATTAGTTTACAAATAATATAGTTGGAGTCAGAGGTCAATCCTTAGTTTTGGTTGTTGGACACATCCAAGCCTGACTAAACGGTTGAATGAGCTCCAACCATATTAAAACTATTTCTTGATTAATGGGTCAGCCTTAAGCTTGGAGCATCGATTTGTTGTGCCACAGCCAAGGTCGATGTAAAGAGAGGTGCAGTTAGGTGTTATGTATATTGTTACATACTTGTTAATGAGTTAACAACCCAATGATTTATGCAAACATTCAATTAGTTGATAGCATAAAGTGATAGTTACATATATGTGATATGTAATCGGTATAATTACCTACCTTCATAGCTAAGAATAACTTGATGGCCATAGTGATGGTTGTTCTTATCTATGGTTGGATATCAACCTATTTGGAGGTGTTCCTACAATCTCCCGAATTGATAAAAAGGGTTATTTAATTAGAAAAATAAATAGAATTTAATTAATGTATGTTGATACATTCTTTATCATTCTTCTCACATAAGCTCAATTTGTATTTCTAGGATAATCACTCGATCATGTCTTCTCTGAATTTGTGTTCTATTTTGGACACCAATAATCTGACTGGGCCAAACTTCATGGACTGGCTTAGAAATCTGAGGATAGTCCTCAAGGCAGAAAAGCTTGCTTATGTCCTTGAAGAACAACTTCCCAACCGTCCTCCTGAAGATGCAACTCCAGACCAGTTTCCTGAGTTGCTCAATCTGCTGAAGACTGTAGAGCCTTCTGCAATGCAGGATCAGAAGACGATACTGTTAGTTGGTTCCTCGAAGAAAGGTTCTAAGAGGAAGGCCAAAGAACAGAATAAGGGAAAGAAGAAAAAGGCCAAAAAGACCCCAAAAGGCACTTGCCATCACTGTGGCAAGGAGGGTCACTGGAGAAGAAACTGCAAGGTTTATCTTGAGTCCTTGAAGAAGAAGACATTCGATGCCCCATCCTCTTCAGGTATCTTCGTCATTGAATGCCACTCTATTTCCTCAAACACCTGGGTATTTGATACTGGGTGAAGCTCACATATATGTAATGACATACAAGGGCTAAGGAATTGAAGAAGACTCGTCAAGGGAGAAGCGAATTTGCAAGTTGGAAATGGAGCAAAGATTGCTGCTGTTGCCATCGGAACATATTTGCTAAAGCTCCCTACTGGACGTGTCTTAGAATTGGATAATTGTTATTTTGTTCCTTCGTTAATAAAGAACATTGTATCTATTTCATGTTTGAATGAAAAGGGTTATCATTTAACTTTTAGTAACAATTGTTGTTACATAACTTTAAATGGTGTTCTTTATGGGACCGGAACTTTGTGCAATGGTATCTACACGTTAGATTTATCCGGTGACATTTTCAAATCGAAGTTAGCAGCAAACGTGCTCGCATAGATAATCGAATAGACTCCTACACGTGGCATTGTCGTATTGGCCATGTAAGTAAGAAACGCATGACCAAATTACACCGATGTGAAATTCTGGAATCATTTGAACCTGGTTTATTTGATACATGCGAATCATGCTTAAAAGGCAAGATGACCAAATTACCCTTTTCCGAAAAAGGTAATCTAGTGGGAGAATTGCTTGGTCTAATACATACTGATGTATGTGGACCAATGTCAACTCTTGCACAAGGAGGCTATAGCTACTTCATTACCTTTATCGATGATCACTCACGATTCGGGTATGTGTTCTTGATGAAACACAAATCTGAAGCTTTTGAGAAATTCAAAGAGTTCAGAAATGAAGTAGAGAAACAGTTTGGCAAAAGTATTAAGATACTTCGATCCGATCGGGGTGGTGAATACTTAAGTCAAGAGTTTCAAGATTATCTTACGGACAATGGGATATTGTCCCAATGGACTCCGCCGTATACACCACAGCATAATGGTGTTTCTGAGAGGCGCAACCGAACCTTGATGGACATGGTTAGGTCTATGATGAATCATGCAACTCTTCCAAAATCCTTTTGGGGCTATGCACTTAAGACAGCTATTTACATGCTAAACAGAGTCCCGACCAAGGTAGTCTCTACTACTCCATATAAGACATGGAATAGTAAGAAACCTCACTTAACTCACCTTAAGATATGGGGTTGTCCTACTTATGTGAAGCAGACTGTATCAGACAAATTGGATGCTAAGTCTAATAAATGTCTATTTATTGGATACCCTAAGGAAACGAAGGGTTACCAATTCTATCATCCCTTGGAACAAAAGGTGTTTGTTTCAAGGCATGCTGTATTTCTCGAAAAAGAATTTCTTTTACAAGAAAACAGTGGGAGTGGCATTGAACTTGATGAAGTTCAAGAAACTCCAATAGACATTACAGAGACACCTAGTCTAGACCCACAACCAATAACTCATAATGATGAGCTATCAGTTGAACCTAAAACAACACCACCTCTTCGTAGGTCTGATAGGACACGCAATATTCCAGAGAGATACGGATTTCTCATAAGTGAATCGAACGACGTGTTACTCATAAGCGATGACGAACCTATCAGTTATGAAGATGTTCTGAAAAATTCAGAAAGGGACAAATGGCTTGAAGCCATGAAGTCGGAAATGGATTCCATGTACGAAAATCAAGTATGGGACTTGGTTAACCCACCTGAAGGGATTAAGCCCATAGGGTGCAAGTGAGTTTTCAAGAAGAAAACCGACATGGAAGGTAATGTTATTACCTTTAAGGCTAGACTAGTGGCAAAAGAATATCGTCAGAAACAAGGAATTGATTATGACGAAACCTATTCGCCAGTAGCTATGCTTAAAACAATTCGGATGCTCCTGGCCATAGCAGCTCATTATGATTATGAGATATGGCAAATGGATGTGAAAATAACTTTCCTTAATGGAAACCTGCTTGAGGATGTATATATGATACAACCTGAAGGTTTCAAATCGATTGATAAAACCAAAGTATGCAAGCTTCGACGATCCATATATGGACTGAAGCAAGCATCCAGGAGCTAGAACATCCGTTTTGATGAGACAATCAAAGAGTTTGATTTCTCACAAAATCCTGACGAACCTTGTGTGTAGAAGAAGGTTAGTGGGAGTGCAGTCGTATTCCTAGTGTTATATGTCGATGACATATTACTTATAGGAAACGATATATCAGTCTTACAGACAGTTAAAATTTGGTTGTCCAAAACTTTCTCCATGAAAGACCTGGGAGAAGCAACCATATCCTTGGGATTAGAATCTATATAGATAAATCAAAACGGTTGCTTGGTCTTTCGCAGTCTACATATATAGACCGAGTGCTAAAAAGGTTTAGCATGTCGGAATCCAAGAAAGGTTACCTTCCCATCAGGCATGGGATCAACCTTTCAAAGTCTATATGTCCGCGCACAAAAGACGAGAGGATTTGCATGAATAAGATTCCTTATGCATCCGCGATAGGATCGATCATGTATGCTATGTTATGTACTAGGCCCAATGTATCATATGCTCTGAGCGTCACAAGCAGATACCAGTCAGATCCAGGAATGGATCATTGGGCGGCTGTTAAGACAATCCTTAAGTACTTAAGAAGAACTAAGGATGTGTTCCTAATATATGGAGAAGGAGATATGGTAATACGTGGGTATAAAGATGCCAGTTTCCAGACAGATAAGGATGACTCCAAATCTCAGTCTGGATACGTATTTAGTTTGAATGGAGGCGCAATAAGTTGGAAGAGTTCCAAACAAGACACCGTAGCGGATTCTACCACGGAAGTAGTTTGGATCAAGATGTTCGTCTCAGAACTTGGTGTGGTTCTAACCATTGATGAAGCAATACCGGTTTATTGCGACAACAATGGAGATATTGCACAAGCAAAGGAACCAAGGTCTCATCAATGATCCAAACATGTGCTTCGCCGCTATCATCTGATCAGAGAGATTATAAGTAGGAATGATATACAAATTGAGAAAATTCCCACTGAAAGGAATTTAGCGGATCCTTTAACTAAGGCCTTGCCTCAAAGCAAGTTTGAGGGTCATGTTAGAGCCTGTGGTATTGGATACCGTAGCGATGGGCATTAGGCCAAGTGGGAGTTTGTTAGTAATATGAGAGAAGTGTCCTAAAGCAATCGCCTTATGATTGTAATCATTTACTTTAATAAATGAATATTCACTATTTGAGTATACATGTTCATGTATTTGATTGAGATCTTAAACTCATTTACTGAATGTCCGCAATACAATTCACAGCATGAGAGAATTTGTGATGAATTCACAACTAGTGATTATCTCTACATGTGCAATTGTGAAGTATTGAAATTGTCCCTAGTCGATGAATTGATAAATAAGGACACTATCAATTCTGTTGAGACTAGCGTGGGTTATTCTCTAATCAGCTGATTCTCACTAGCTGGTGACATTGGGAAGTCCGGAGATAAACATGAATGCTAGTTAAGGGAACTAGTTCATTGGAGTGACTGACTGTAAAACTTCACATGGTAGTCTACATATAGACATGTCAGTGAAGTTCTTACTGCAGCTTAAGTGCGATGTTCCTTTGACTTGCGGTGTTCAAGTCATCTTGGTCATGGAGACTTATACTTTAACATCTTATGCAAGCATCTCCAAGGAGGTGTGGACCCAGGATGGTTGGGTATAAGCCGATGTGCCCGTAGATGTTTGAACAGCCTACAAAGGATTCACCACTCCTTGCGAGGGGATGTATACCCAAGGCCTTTCGTCGGATTGTTACTCAAAGCCTCTGGCCAGAGCATGACATGTTTAGAGTATGAGTCTCTAAATACATGAGAGTAATTAGAATCCATTGGACGAGAAAAACATTACTTGGGCTAGGTGTGACGTAGTCAGCCTAGTGGGGACTGACACATATAGACCATGTCCTGAACCAAGTGGGTATAAGATGGTGAAGGGAATGGGGCACGATTCATTAGAGTTGCTGAAGGGTTTCAGAATAATTTCTGAGGTCAACCGTTGATCCTTCAATTAATTGGGGATCATGATGTACTACTATGTGCCACTCATGATCGTTCTATAATTGATGAATTATAGACGACCAACATAAATCGAAAGCCTATTTAGTCACACGCACTACGAGTAATCCGAGGGATTTAAAATGAGTTGAAAATTGGATTTTACGATCATGAGAAATAAGTCGAATCTGAATTTATCAGAGGCGCACCGGACGCATAAAATGGCTAAGTCTTTTGAAGGCTTATTGGACGAATTAAATGAGTTTAATTCGCAAGGGTTTGGCTTGGTGTGGCCGGCCAAAGAGGGTGCCCACCCTCTTTGGTTTGGCCGGCCACAATAAAGGAGGGAAACCAATTTATTTGGTTTAAATTATAAAATTAATCGAGCGTGATTTGTTTTATAAAATTATGAATAAAGAAATTTATATAAAAAAATTTATAGAAATTTATTCTTTTTATGGAAATTAAAATGAACCATGGATTGGTTTATTTTATTTTATAAAATCAATTATTAATTGATTTTTCCATGATAAAAAAATTATGAATTGATTTTTCCATGATAAAAAAAATTTATATAATAAATTTATTTTTTTTATGGAAATTAAAATGAACCATGGATTGGTTTATTTTATTTTATAAAATCAATTATGAATTGATTTTTCCATGATAAGAAAAATTTATATAATAAATTTATTCTTTTTATGGAAATTAAAATGAACCATGGATTAGTTTATTTAATTTATAAAATCAATTATGAATTGATTTTTCCATGATAAGAAAAATTTATATAATAAATTTCTTGTAAAATTTTATTCCATAATAAAAGGGGAGACATGACTATTTTTATTATAAATTATGTTATATTAAAAACTTGGCAAAACGGAATAATTCGTAGAAAAATTTATAAGATAAATTTCTTATGAAAAATTCCGTTAAGAGGAGACTTGGTGATTAAGAGGCTACTATATAAAGGTACCAAGGCAAGGCTTGAAATTAATTCAAGTGATCAAGGATTCTTGCCTAGCCTCTCTCCCTCTCCTTCTCTCCCTCTCCCTCTCCAAGTGGGCGTCGGCCCTAGAAGTTCCTCCTAGGGTTGCCGTGAGCCAACTCCACCAAGAAGGCGCCGACGAAGAAGAAGAAGCGGGTCGCGACTCCTTCCTTCCTTTCCCCGAAATCTTGATTCCGTTATTTGGTGGTTAGTTTCCATCTCTCTCTCTCTTGATATTCTTGTCGTGCCTTTGGAGAATCTAGTAGTTCTTGTCGGCACGAAACTCGTGGCTTTGTGAAGTCATCCCGAAGAGAACTCGGCGTGGACGCGAATAGAGGCGGAGCTTCCAAGGGACGCTACGGTTGGATCTCGTCCCTTACTCCGAGTTACGCGAGGTATTGAGTAAATTAGTTTACTTTCTGCAAAATTTTAATTTATGATCATGTCTACACATCATAAGGTTGCATGCTAGATACGTGGTTAAAAATAATTTGAAAATTATTTATGCTAATTCTTCCGCTGCACGTAATTATTTTTATAAAATTACGAACCCGTATCCATGTCAACATGCACCCGGTCCCAACAGAAGAAAGGATGAACCAGCTGAACCCTCAAATGAGAAAAACAAGCCCAACGTGACCTGTTACGAGTGCAAGAAGAAGGGCCACTACAAGACCGAATGCCCAAACCTGAAGGAAACAAAGAAGACGAGGAAGAAGAATGCACTTCAAGCAATGTGGGACGAGTCCTCCTCCTCCGACGAAGAAGAGGTCCCACAGTCGAACCTACTCGCACTAACCGCCTCAGAAGAAATCGAGACCGAGTCAGAATCGGAACAAGATGACGGCAGACTGACATTTTCAGAGGACGGCGAAATCAAGGTAAGTGGCTTTACTAGAAGTCAGTTAAATGAGTTAATTTCTTATCTTTCTTGAGATTTGGCGAAAGCTAAACTCCGAGTCGAATCTCTCCGACAGGAAGTAAAACTCCTGAAAGAGGGAGCTGACTCTAGACCCTTAACTGAGAAGGTTCAAGAAGGAACCTCTACTCAAGTTGAAAAACTTGAGAACTTGAGAAAGAGAACTCCTCCCTGAAAACTCAAGTCAAGGATCTTAGAGCTGCCTTAGAACGATTCACTTCTGGTTCCAAGGGTCTTGACATGATTCTTGGAAAATAGAAATCGGTTCTAAATCGATCCGGACTAGGCTGTAGAACCAAATCTAGACAATGATTCTACTTTGCTGTACTGAACCAGTCCAGACCTAAAACTCAAGCATGGGTACCCAAACTATGCCTGAACAAACAAACAGGATCAAATCAATATTGGATCCCCAAGGACAAGATTCACATCTTGCCAAACCATTATCGTGGCTTTAGTCCAGGGGAGCCAAATTGAAAACAATATTTATTGTTAAATAAAATTGTTGCTTTCAATTTGCTTGTTTGATTGTTTACTTAATTCCCGCAATTTACCATGCTTAGATTTAGGAATGGTTAGTTTAAGAACTGAACTAACTTAACTGAAATTTGACAACATATTATTGGGTGGAGGTGAGATGATAGTACGTTAGGGAAACCAATTCTAATAAGGTCAAGTATTCTCTACTTGGTCTCTTTAGACTGGTGAAACTAGTCGAAGCTACCGATCCAAGACCCAAACTAGTTAGACAAGAATTTTTTAAAGATTAATTTTGAAAATGAAATTTTACTGACAGTCTTTGTCAAGGAAAGGGTTGATGATCCAATAAGGCTACGGCCAAAGATGGCCTAGTGCCTCGCCAAGACCTGGAAGCCAATCTTTGAAATTCAAATTCAAATTAGTCTCTGTCAAATTCGAATCTAACACAAACCTTCAGTTAGTTGTAGACATTCTTTTCAAAATTAATTAAGTGTTTCAAAATAAATTATAATTTTTGTTTAAAATAATATTACCTACCAAAACCTGTCTCACAAAACCTGTAAGGCTAACGTGATTGATAACCCTAGATTTGGGTGAGACAGACTAGGCTGTGAAAATCAATTTAGGTTATTCCTGACTCTAATTGGATCCAAATCAACAAACTCTTTATGTGTAGGAATATAAAGATTTGGACCAATGGATGTTGGATAGCGGTTGCTCCAGACACATGATTGGAGACAAATTGAAATTCACCAAACTCAAGTTCAAGAACCTAGGCTCAGTGGCATTTGGCAACAATGCTACACTCAAGGTAATTGGGTCAGGTAATATTGAACTTAAATCTGACTTTGTTATTAAGAAAGTCCTTTTGGTTGAAAATTTCAAATTTAACCTACTTAGCATAAGTCAGTTATGTGATTCTGGTTATATAGTTACCTTCAACAATTCTAACTGCCTGACTAGAAACTTGAAAGACTCAGAAATCATGCTTAAGGGCACTAGGAAAAATAATGTTTACACTATAAACCTTCCCCTAGTACCTAAATACATGTTAACTCAGTTAGAACAATCAAACCTCTGGCATAGGAGACTAGGTCACACTAACCTAAGAATTATTTCAAAAATCATCCAACTTGGCCTAATTAAAGGTATTCCCAAAATTAAAAATCATGAAAACTTAATATGTGAATCATGCAATCAAGGTAAACAAACCAGATCTAGTCACAAACTAATTCAATCTGATCTAACTCAAACCACACTTGAGCTCCTGCACCTTGACCTATTTGATTCACATGGAGCCAAGTCACTAAGCGGAAACCGGTACTGCTTAGTAATAGTTGATGATTACTCAAGGTTTACCTGGGTTAGGTTTCTAAAGACCAAAGATGAAACCCTAAACCTATTTAATGAATTCTGTAAGTTAATTGAAAATCAAAACGATACTAAAATCAAAAGATTTAGGAGTGACCACGGGGGAGAATTTGAAAATCAACGGTTCGAGGAATTCTGTAAGGTAAATGGATATATACATGAATTTTCGTGTCCTAGAACGCCCCCAACAAAATAGGATAGTCGAAATAAAAAATAGAACTCTATAGGAAGCCGCTAGGGCTATGCTCAATGAATTTAACTTAGCCAACCAATATTGGGCAGAAGCAATTAGTACGGCTTGCTACATCCAAAATAGGGTCCTGATTAACAAGTGACACAACAAAACACTCTATGAACTAGATTACCATAGACTTCCAAATCTACACTACCTAAGGGTCTTTGGATGCAAAGTCCATATCCTAAACACCAAAGACTACTTAGGAAAATTCCAGTCTAAGTCAACCCCAGGCATTTTCCTAGGATATTCAACAACAAGTAGAGCCTATAGGGTTTACAACAACCAAACCAAGAAAATCAAAGAAACAACCAACCTAATATTTGATGAAGAAATTAACTCAAATCCAAATCTAACTTCATCAAACACTGATCAAGAAGATAATCAACAAGTTGGTGAATCCTTAATTGAACCCATAAACGAACTAACTATTGAACCAACTAGTGAGTCAAATGAACCAATTATTGAAGCAATAATTGAACCAGCTCAAAGAGTTGAATCAAATAGTGAACCAAACCGACCAACCGGACCTGAGGCTGAACCAAGTTCTAGAAAAACCAAGAAACCCAGACTCAGTCACCCAACTGATCAAATTGTGGGTGATCCAACTCTAGGAGTCAGGACTAGATCTTCCTATAGAAACCTTAGTCAAATAGCAATGAATTCAAAAATAGAACCTAAGACTATAGATGAAGCCCTACCTGATCCTGATTGGATCATAGCTATGCAAGAAGAATTAGCCCAATTTGAGAGGAACCAAGTCTGGGAACTAGTACCTAAAACTGAAGGCAAATCCATCATTGACACTAAGTGGGTTTTTAGGAATAAGCTAAATGATCAAGGAGAAATAGTCAGAAACAAAGCCCGCTTAGTAGCGAAGGGATTCAGCCAAGTAGAAGGGTTAGATTACGACTAAGCATATGCCCCAGTAGCTAGACTTGAGTCCATTAGGATGTTTTTAGCCTTTGCATCCCATAAAGGATTTAAGCCTTACCAAATGGATGTAAAGTCAGCCTTTCTAAATGGATTCATTAAAGAAGAAGTTTATGTAGGACAACCCCCTAGGTTTGAAGACTTAGAAAGACCTGACCATGTTTACAAACTTACTAAAGCACTTTATGGACTAAAACAAGCACCTAGGGCCTGGTATGAACGTCTGTCAACCTACCTAACTTTTAAAGAATTTAAACAAGGTCGAATTGACTCAACCCTATTTATTAAGACCTTAGGAAAAGATATATTTATTGCCTAAATCTACGTAGATGATATAATCTTTGGGTCCACCAACTCAAACTTTCTAAAAGAATTTGTTAAAATAATGGAAAATGAATTTGAAATGAGCATAGTTGGTGAGCTCAATATTTTTCTAGGATTACAAATTAAACAAACTAGGGATAGAAACTATGTCCATCAATCCAAATATGCTAAAGAGTTAATAAAAAAATTTAAAATGGATAACTCTAAAAGCATAAGTACCCCCATGGCCACTAATATAAAAATAGATAGTGACCCTGATGGTAAACCAGTAGACCTTAAA
>JAGFNQ010003133.1:50077-81818 GCA_024364735.1 Boesenbergia rotunda
GTTTTTGGTGGACTTTTGAAACAAAGTTCGAATCTGAATTTCAGGTTTTTCAGGCGTGCCAGTCGACTGGTTCAGTATCAGTCGACTGCCCTATCGAACAGTAGCTTCTGTTCGATGCATCAGTCGACTGCCAAAGGCCAGTCGACTGGTGCCGCGCCCAGAAATTTCTGTGGCCGATACCAGTCGACTGTTAGATCGCAGTCGACTGGTATCATTGCAGAGAAGTTCTAGATGAAAGAAGTGTGCCATTGTATCATGCATGACTATTAGAGTTAGAATATCATCGCTAGATGGATTTAAAAAAAAAAAAGAAGTTCCGCATTCTTAGTCGTGCAGTAGAGTCAAGAAGTAGATAAAGTAACGATCCGTCTAAGGTAGAGAAGGCGGGTCGCTACAGTTGGTATCAGAGCAGTTCCCATTCTCCAGCATCACACACACATCATCATCAACCTTGCCGTCTTCAAGTAAGAAAGCTTTAAGTTTCAGTTTTTCTATTGCTCCTTTAATAATTTCAGTATAGAGAAATGCTTAAGTACTTACTCATATGTGCATAGAATAAGGAAGCATGTTTAATACCTTAGTATCACGGAATCATGTTTAATCCCTAGAATGGATATTAGGTTAATAAGTTAGAAGACAAGTTTATACCTAGAGAGGTAGTAGTGATTTCTTGTTCCCTTATGCATTATTAGATGACAAGAAGAGGCCGAGCTCCTAATGCAAGGAACGGAACCCCAGTTCAAGATAACAATGAGCCTGGCACAGAACAGCCAAACCTGATGGCAGTCATTGCTCAAATGCAAGCTCAAATTTCAGAGCAACAGAAGACCATCGCCACACTGATGGCAAATCAGCACCCAGAGCCCCTACACCACCCACAGCAGGAGTGGAAACTCCAGTGGTGGCTGAAGTTCCACCAGTCACACAGGAGACCCCTGCCATGAACCGAAGACAAGAAGCATACCTCGTCCAGTGGCAGAGGCTGAAACCCGAAAGCTTCTCAGGCACGACTGAGCCCTGGGATGCCCAGGCTTGGTTCAAGACTTTAGAGAGCACAATGGAGCTTCTTGACTGGCCAGAAGTCGAGAAGGTTAAATGTGCCTCCTTCTGCCTAACTGGAGACGCTCGTATGTGGTGGGAGCGAGTCAAGAGTAAGAGGATAGTCAACCAGATGAGCTGGGCAGATTTCGAGCAAGAGTTCTATGAGGAGTTCTTCCACATGCGGGTTACCAACAAGCACTACGAGGACTTCATGGAGTTCAGACAAGGTACCTACCAGTGGGAGAAGCAGTCGCGAAGTTCAACAGACTAGCTCGCCTCTGCCCAGAGCTAGTCAGCACAGAGAAGGAGCGAGTCAGACTGATGCTCCGCATGCTGAACCCTGAAATAGCACTCAACGTGAACAGCGGGACGCACCGACCCCAGACCAGCGAGGAGTTGGTCAGTAGTGCTCTAATCTCAGAGCACTATCTGAATAGCATCAAGGCACACAAACACAGCAGAAGCCAGTCCTGATTGAGAACAAGACAATAGGAGGCCAGAAGCCTCAGCCAAATAACCAGAACTGGAAGAAAAGAACCACAAAAGGAAGCAGTGGCCTGGCAGCCAAAAAGGAAACCAAGAGAACAAGCAAGCTAGGTATCCACCTTGTCCTAAGTGTGGGAGGACCCATCCAGGAGCATGCCTTTTGGGTGTAACTGGATGCTACTCATGTGGACAAGAGGGACACAGATCCAGAGACTGCCCAAACAAGTTTAAGGTACTTCCTCAGCAGTCCGTACAGTATGGAGGCAAGCCTCAGTTACATTACATGCCTACTATACTGGAGGGACCTCAGATCAGTCAGGGAGGGTTGGAAGCAGCACCAGTTTCAACCAATGCCAGAGTCTTTTCCCTCACGAAGGAAGAAGCTGCCAGCGCCTCCACGGTCGTAACAGGTCAAATAGTTATTTTTCAGCATTTAGCTACTACACTGTTTGACACTGGGGCGACCCATTCTTTCGTATCAGTACCTTTTGCTAGTAAGTTACAGGTGCCTGCAGAGAGTTGGGAGTCCAGATTCCTGACAACTCTCCCTTCAGGGGAAATCATGGAATCCACCCAACGGCTCCGGGCTATGCCAATCAAGATTTCAGACCGAGAGCTATATGTCGATCTGATAGTCCTTGCGATGCAAGACTTCGACATCATACTGGGCATGGATTTCCTCAGTAAGTACAGCGCTTCAGTGGACTGCCGTAGAAGGAAGGTGGTTTTCAGCCCAGAAGGAGAACCACCATTCGAGTTTCAAGGAGCCCCAAAGAGGAAGACTCAGAAATTCCTCTCAGCCTTGGCAGCCCACCAGATGCTAGAGCAAGGGTGTGCTGGTTTTCTTGCACACATAGTGGACTCAGAAGCAAAGAAAGAACTCAAGCAGGAGGATGTACGGGTAGTCTGCGAATATCCAGAAGTGTTCCCAGAAGAACTACCTGGACTACCGCCCAACAGGGAGGTGGAATTTGAGATTGAGCTGGTGCCAGGTACCGGTCCGGTCTCAAAAGCCCCATATCGTATGTCTCCTGCAGAGCTGAAAGAATTACAAGAGCAACTCCAGGAGCTACTAGACAAGGGCTTCATCCGCCCGAGTCATTCACCCTGGGGAGCTCCTGTACTTTTCGTCAAGAAGAAGGATGGGTCTATGCGTCTGTGCATAGACTACAGAGCTCTGAACAAGGTAACCATCAAGAACAAGTACCCCCTTCCTAGAATAGATGATTTATTTGATCAACTCAAAGGGGCTACAGTGTTCTCGAAGATAGATCTGCGTTCTGGGTATCATCAGCTAAAGGTTAAAGAAAGTGACATCCCCAGGACGCCTTCAGGACAAGATACGGCCACTACGAATTTGTAGTGATGCCTTTTGGAGTAACCAATGCTCCAGCAGTCTTCATGGAGCTGATGAACCACATCTTCAGGGAGTATCTCGATAAATTCGTCATTGTATTTATTGATGATATTCTCATATATTCACAGACTCCAGAGGACCATGCTACACACTTGAGGATAGTGCTGCAGATCCTTCAGCAGGAGAAGCTCTATGCAAAATTCTCAAAATGTGAGTTTTGGCTAGATCAGGTGACCTTCCTAGGTCACATTGTATCCAAAGAAGGCATTCAAGTTGATCCAGCCAAGATAGAAGCAGTCAGCAACTGGTGTAGACCCAAGAATGCCAGTGAAATCAGGAGTTTCTTAGGCCTGGCAGGATATTACAGAAAATTTGTGGAGGACTTTTCCAGAATAGCCTCTCCACTCACAGCCTTGACCAGAAAGAACAAGAAGTTTGAATGGTCAGATAAATGCGAGCACAGTTTTCTAGAGCTGAAGAAGAGACTGACCAGTGCTCCCATCCTGACGGTTCCAGAAAGTGACAAGGCCTTCGACATCTACAGTGATGCATCCAAGATGGGCCTTGGAGCTGTCCTCATGCAAGACGGTAAAGTAATAGCATATGCCTCCAGACAGCTCAAGGACTATGAGAAGAATTACCCTACCCACGACCTTGAGCTAGCAGCTGTGGTTTTTGCACTGAAGCTCTGGAGACACTACCTGTATGGAGTGCAGTGCAGAATCTTCACAGACCATCAGAGTTTGAAGTACTTCTTCACTCAGAAGGATCTGAATATGAGGCAGCGCAGGTGGCTAGAGTTGGTCAAAGATTATGACTGTGAAATCCTCTACCACCCAGGTAGAGCTAATAAAGTGGCAGATGCACTGAGCAGAAAATCCTGTGCAGCACTGATGTCCCTATCATCACTGTCTCTACCACTTCAGAAAGAAATAAAGGATTTTGGAGTCGAGGTAATAATTGAGCAACTTTCTGCATTGACTCTAGAGTCAACCCTGCTTGTGGATATACAAAGAAAGCAAAGTCAAGACCCAGAGATCCAGAAGATCAAGCAGGAGATCCAAGAGGCAGAAAATTCAGAGTTTCGAGTATCAGATAGTGGCATCCTCTATCTTGGAGACCGCCTTTGCGTCCCCAATGATGAGGAACTAAGAAAGAATATTTTAGAAGAAGCCCACAGTACCCCGTACTCTATGCACCCTGGTTCTACCAAGATGTACCAAGATGTAAAGCAAAGATTCTGGTGGTCTGGACTCAAGCGAGACGTGGCCAGATATATCAGTACCTGCTTGACCTGCCAGAGAGTCAAAGCAGAGCACCAGAGACCAGGAGGAGTTCTGCAGCCTCTTCCTGTTCCAGAGTGGAAGTGGGAAGAGATATCCATGGATTTTATCACGGGTCTCCCAAGGACCACCCATGGACACGATGCAATATGGGTGATAGTGGATAGATTGACCAAGTCTGCCCACTTCCTAGCCATCAAGTTATCGCATTCGGTAGAGCAGTTAGCACAGCTGTACGTGAAAGAAGTAATCAGGCTTCACGGAGTTCCGAAGTCGATCGTTTCTGACAGAGATGGGCGGTTCATCTCCCATTTTTGGAGGTGTGTTCAGGACGCCCTAGGCACCAGACTTCAGTTCAGCACAGCTTTCCATCCCCAGACAGATGGACAAACAGAGAGAGTAAATCAGATTTTAGAAGACATGCTCAGGGCTTGTGCGTTGGACTTTAAAGGTAGTTGGTGCAAATTTCTGTGCTTAGCTGAGTTTGCCTACAACAATAGCTATCAGGCCACTATCAAAATGGCACCTTATGAAGCATTATATGGCAGGAAATGCAGATCACCCATATGTTGGCAAGAAGCTGGTGAGAAGAAAGAGATGGAGTCAGGACTAGGCAGCCAGACTGAGCTTATAGATGAGACCACTCAGGCTATCCAGACGATCCGCCAGAGGATTGAGACTGCCCAGAGTAGACAGAAAAGTTATGCTGACACACGCCGTAGGCCACTTGAATTCCAAGTTGGAGATTCAGTATTTCTCAAGGTCGCTCCTATGAAGGGAGTGATGAGATTTGGCAAAAAGGGCAAGCTGAGTCCTCGCTACATAGGACCCTACAAGATTATAAAGAGAGTTGGGAAGGTAGCCTATGAGCTGGACTTACCAGAGGATATGTCAGCTATCCACAGTACCTTTCATGTCTCTATGCTAAAGAAGTGTATTCACGACCCTAGCCAAGTGATTCAGCCTCAGTCAGTACAGATCCAAGAAGATCTTAGCTATGAGAGCAGACCGACACAGATAGTGGACAAAGCAGTTAAAAGATTAAGAAACAAAGAAGTGCCACTAGTGAAGGTCATCTGGCAGAATCAACAGCATGAGGAGGCTACTTGGGAACGTGAGGACAGCATGAGAGAAAGATATCCAGAATTATTCTAAGTTCGAGGACGAACTTTTCATAAGGTATGGGGGATTGTAACGTCCCAAAATTTCCATTTTAAGTCCTTAAAGTCCTTGAAATTAGTTAAAAATGTTTAGAAATATTCTAGATTTTTTTAGGAATTTTTAGAATATTTTTATGGAATTTTCCGAGTCCGTTTAGTATTTTTATTAAAAGAAATAGAGTTTCCGGCAAAAAAAAGTTGCCTGGATGAGTTTTGAACCCGAGACCTCCCATGGGATCAACGACTTAAGTTGGTCGGGTTAACCAGGAGCCCCAGCAGGGGTGTGCTGAAAGAAAATAGAGAGACATTAAGTTAAGTAGTAAGTTGAACCGAAATACCCCTTGGTATAAATAGAAGAACTTAAGTGGGGTTTTTATTTTTGGTTCGGCAACTTCTCCTCCTCCTCACCATCAGCCGACCCCCTTCCCCCCCTCTCTTGTGCGCACGCCAACCACACCAAGCCTAGGGCTTTCCTCCGGTGGCCGGCCAAGGCTCTTCTCCGAGAGATTTTCCTATATTCGGGATCCCCGCAACGAGAGGAACGCGTGAGCGCGAAGAAATCTCCGAGACTTTGAGTTTCTCCGGAACCTCCGACGCCGTTCTTGGTTGTAAGTCCAAGATATCAAGGTAAGTACTGCTCACCTGCAGTAAGAGGCGGTTTTTCCGCAAGTTTTTCCCGTTAGAAAGTTAAAGATGCAAATTTTCCTTTAGTTACGATTTTTGCATGTAACTCTAGTTTAATCCATGCTTGTATAAGTTTGATTAAGTACCCTATATGAGGTTAGGGCTAAGAAAAGTTATGAGAAAGAAAAGAGAAGATAAAGATAAGAAAAGAAAAGGCCAAGGCCTTAAGAAATCCCCAAAAGTCAAGACTTAGGGATTTGGGCACACAAGGTGCTCGTTAAAATGCCAAGGCATTTAAAGATAAGAAAGAAAGAAAGAAAGCTATTTTATTTTCTAAGGCCAGTACCCGGCGTCCAAGGGCGTCGTTAAAGAAATCCAGGTGTCCAATTCCAAGGTCTTGGCCCTGGTAGACCAAGGTCTGCTCTATTAGGATTGGTGGCTCGCTACCCCAACCTTTTAGGGAACACGCATAAGATGGTACTTACGTCTTAAGTGGATCCAAGTGAGTTATTATTTTCAAGTATATGCTTTAGCAAAGTTTTCTAAAGTTTAAGAAAGTTTTCAAAAAGTTAAAGAAAGATTTAAAGTTAAAGAATTGCTAAAGTTTCAAGTTAAGCCAAGAACAAGTTAAGACTTATTAGTGCTTTAGTATGCATGTTTTGAGTATACATGTTTTTAGTGTTTTCTTTTAAGCATAAAAGTATCTCATGTGATTTCACATTGTATAAAAAGCATGTTTGCACATTTCGAGATTTTGTGAGCTAGATAGTACTTACTAAGCTTTATGCTTATTAGTTGCATTTCCTCTTGCTGCAGGTAAAGGTAAAGGCAAGCAATTCTGAAGGAAGGCGACAAGGCGATGCTGAGTGACGTGTGTGTGGTGGCTGACCTTGGAGAGGTCCTTGGGACAAGAGGAATAAAAGACTCAAAATCCATTTGGTTATAGAGTCTTAGTTTAAGTTAGATTATATAGAATTTATCCAAGTAATTGCGTTTTAGATATTTTGCATGTCTTAAAACCACAAGTAAAGATTCCATGTCATTTCATTTAGCATACATATCCTTATGATTGCATTGGATGAGTAGAAGTGTGAGTAGTTTTGAATATTGATACTTTGTTGGAGCTATTGATGCATGTGCCAAGATAGTGCTAGTTTCCCTTTGAATTAAGTTTTTATTGCTTAAATATGCTTAGAAAAGTTGTATTCACATTTCACAATGCTTTAGTAAGGTTATAGAACATGTATTTGGTGTTATGAATGCATAGGAGTTAAGTTTGGTACAAAACTCTAGTTTAAAGTTCTTATAGATTTTCATAACTTAATTACTTCCGCAAAAGTCCAAATTTCGAGTTTATGAAGTTGTTTTGATTGGCTAAAATGTTTAGGAAACTAGTATAGAGTATAAAAATGGTGTTGTGTCTTTGTATGGCTTGAAACTATATGTTTGGTGGACTTTTGAAACAAAGTTTCGAATTTGAATTTCAGCTTTTCAGGCATGCCAGTCGACTGGTTCAGTATCAGTCGACTGCCCTATCGAACGACAGCTTCTGTTCGATGCATCAGTCAACTGCCAAGAGGTCAGTCGACTGGTGCCGCGCCCAGAAATTTTCTGTGGCCGATACCAGTCGACTGGTTAGATCGCAGTCGACTGGTACCATTGCAGAGAAGTTCTATAGATGAAAAGAAGTGTACCATTGTATCATGCATGACTATTAGAGTTAGAATATTATCCCTAGATCGATTTAAAAAAAAAAAAAGAAGTTCTGCATTCTTAGTCGTGCAGTAGAGTCAAGAAGTAGATAAAGTAACGATCCGTCTAAGGTAGAGAAGGCGGGTCGCTACAAAGGGTGGCTGCCGGCGGCGCATAGAGGAGGCGAAGGAGGAGGTTTTTGGCGGTTGAAACCCTAGGGTACTAGGGTTTGTGTTGGGGCAAGGAAGAAGCTTGAAGAAAGGTGATTAATTCAAGGCCTTCGATGACTCCGCGCCTTGGTAGCTCGTCACCCACTTGACGTCCAAGAGGGGAGGGTCATAAGGTAGAAGACTGTGAGGTAAAAGGCATGGTATACCTCTCCCTAGCTCCGTCTTTGTTTTGTTATATTATTGTATGTGTTGTTAATTGATTATTATAGATTAATTACTTGTTAATTAATATGATAATTAATTTATATCATAGACCCCGATTATAAACACAAAAACCAGTGATTCATTTGTCATCTTTCCACGGTCTTTTGATTCAGAAAGTTACAAGGCCTTAACTTTGGTTTTGGCTATGTTGTGACTTGAATCAATTGACACGACGATAAGACGGTCGTTTAGGAGACGGGTCTCTATTCGGATTAAATTTTTAATCCATAGACATAAAGAGGTCTCTCATGTTCGACCCCGTGGTTGCTTAGGAAACCCACCGAGCCATACCTTGGGTATTACTACCTCGGTGGTTACAACCATTAATTGGTATCAGAGCAAGGTTTTCGGTTTTGTGTATTTAGGATTCGGTTATTTTTATGCACATTATCATGTACTTTATTATTTCTGGATAATATTTGGATGTGCGTAGGCTAACTCTTTGTTGCAGGCACTAGATTCCAACTATTATGACATTAATTGTTATTGTATGTGATTGATTGTATGTTTTGTAAATTAATTGAATCCTCGGGGTTGACGAGGCTAAATTAGGTATTTAATTTTTGTAATTAAATATGATACCTGTTTAGCCGAGCTTTTATTTACATTTGATCTAGAATACATGTACACTCCTTTGTGGAGTATAAGATCAATGGATGTCTTCTTGGAAAAAAAAATACATTTAAAAATGTATATATCTCAGATCCCAAGATTGACACAAAACCCAAAATTATCTAAATGATTCAAATGAACTTTAACCTAAAGTCCTAGTTTTAGCTTCCACTTGATGTATCTACCCAATACCAACCCACAATACATCCCTAGCATTAGTTTATATGGAATATATACATCAACAACCTAATTTTCATGCAATATGACCCCAATGTCACATTTCTTGCATGAAACATAATCCCAATGTGCCAATACCCAAGGATTGAGACTCAAGTCCGTCTCCAAACCCTTTGGCACATTCCTATAGGATCAGTGGCGGTCGATAGAGGGGGGTGAATATCGACTCCTGCTTCATTTCGTCTTTTGTTCGTTTAACTTCATATTTACATAGTTAGTAGCACAACAGAATAATAAATGTAAAAGACAAACACAACAGACACACAGGATTTATTTACATGGTTCCCAACCCCCCAAGGTCAGTACGTCTAAGGCCTATATACTCGGCGAGAGTCCACTATTGGTCTCGTTTCCGGAATTATCGGAGGCGGAGAAAACCCATCTTACAGTTTGAAAGCAAGCACAAATATAAAGAATAATTACAACTTAACAATTAAACACAAACCAAACAAACTCGACGATCCCGACCAATTTAGAACTCCGAAGCGTCGCACACTTCCTCCTGGAACCTCCTTGGTCGTAGAGCTTCGCCTTGAGCAATTTTGCTTTGCACAGAATGAATAAGTGAATGGAAAAGTTGATATCCTAAAGTGAGGGGTTGAACCCCTATTTATACTAGGTTCACGGGTGCCTGTAAGCTTCTGGGGCACCTCATAGTGGTCAAAAAGTGATCCGTAGCAGCGAACTTGGTGCTCGGATAAAGTTCCCTTCTCAGGCGCCTGTTTACACTCAGGCGACTGGTATGTTTGGCGCCTAGTATGGACACCCTCAATCCAGAGCGCCCACCAACCAGGGCACCTGATTCCTATCAGTCACCTAGGAAGCCTTTTCCTAGGTTTGTTTTGTGTTTTGCTCTCCTATCTTGCCTCCAACTCCTGTTACCTGCAAGACAACAAAACACACAACAAAATAAATAATCTTAAGTCTTAATTGATTGGTTCTAACATTGAACTTCAACTGAAATCCTAGGTTGAACCGACGCCTACTGTTCCCTTTCTCGGGGATGTGTCCTCACCTTCTCCACCCTGGAGAAGTTACCTTTTGCCAACCGACGCCTAGGTTGAACCGACGCCTACTGACATTGACCAAGATTTTTGAATGAGGAATTTAAAAATACTTTTTTTTATGTGACTTAGTCTAGGAACGGGTTGTTGATCCAATAAGGCTAAGGCCAATGAAGACCCCTGTGCCTCGCCAAAACCTGGAATCCAAATATTGAAGTTTATTTTTAAATTACTAATTCTTAAATTTGAATCTAACTCAAGGTTCAATCATATCTTAGACTTAATCTAATTTTCAAGATAAAATTGAAAGCATCTCACAAAACAAATAATAATCTCTATTTTGTCACTTAGAAATGGGTGAGATTGTTAAGATGATTAAAGTTTGATCAACCCAAATTCTGTCAATTTTTTGTCCTCACAAAATTCATTTTCAAATGTATCTTTTTCAAAAATTTATTTTCAAATTTTTCTTAATCTTTTTCAAAAAAATTCTTTTTCAAAAATTCGTTTTCAAATCTTCTTCAAAATTTTTTCTATTCAATCTAGCTAATCAGATCAAGCTGGTTAGACTGAACTCTGTCTCACAAAATCAACGTAGGTTTAACATTCTTGATCACATAAATTGGGTGAGATAGATTAGCCAAATGAACTTGAACAACTTATCCTGTACTTCTACTAAACTGGATCCAAACTTAGCCACTGTTTGTGTAGGAACATAAAGATTTGGACCAATGTATATTGGATAGTGGGTGCTCCAGACATATGACTGGTGATAAGTCAAAGTTCACCAAACTAAAATACAAGGACCTAGAAATAATGGCGTTTGGCAACAACGCTACACTTAAGGTAATCAACTCAGGTAATATTGAACTGAGCTCTGACTTTACTATCAAAAAGGTCCTTCTGGTTGACAGTTTTAAATTTAATTTACTTAGTATTAGTTGGCTCTGTGATACTGGATAGTTAGTTACCTTTACCAACGAAGACTGCTTGATTAGGAACTTACGAGACTCAAAGGTTACCCTAAAAGGACTTAGGAAAAATAATATCTATGTAATAAACCTATCTACTGTAACGCCCCAAAATTTTCCCATATAGAATGCTATGAAATATCATGAAATCCATGAAATAGTATTATGGATATCAGGAAATATTATGAATTCATGAATATGAAATATTATGAAATTCATGAAAAATTATCATGGATATTAGAAAATATTATGAATTCATGAATATAAAATATTATGAAATTCATGAAATATTATCATGGATATTAGAAAATATTATGAATTCATGAACATGAAATATTATGAAATTCATGAAATATTATTAATATTATGAAATTTCATGATGGGCTTGGCTTAATGGGCTTTGATATGGATTAGTGCAAAATGTGATAAAAATGAGGAAGCAAGGATTGAACCTTGAACCTCGTAGTTGCACTCACCATGTCATAACCAATGAACCAAGCAATGTTTCTTGTAGAGGGAATAAGAAACATGCTTGTTAAAAGCTAGGAAGGTGAAGAGACATGTCTCTTCATGAGAAAAGTATAAATAAGGGAAGTTGGAATAACTTCCTCTTCTTCTTCTTCTTCCTCCCTCTCATCACCGAAATCCCCTTCTCTTCTTCTCTTTTCATTTTCGAAAAAAAAGTGAACCCTAGGGTTTTAACCCTAGGGAATTGGAAGGAGAAAGGAATCCATTGAAGGTTCTTGCCCTCTACTAGGGCCAAGGTTGCTAGAGAAGACTAACAAGGGAAACTCTCATCTTCTTCTTCTTTAAGGGTACCCTAAGATTTTAAGAGGAGAAGAAATTCAAGCGAAAGGATGTAAGTATCTCCTCGCCTGCAGTGTAATGGTTATCGTATGTGTTGTTTCCTTGATTGTTTCAAAAAAATGGGGACTTTTTCCCCTTGGCATGTTTCGGCCACCCCCTTAGGGGAAGGCTTTGGTTCCTTTTTATTACACTAGTAGACCCTTGGAACTTAGGGTATATGTATATGGGGTTTAATCAAAATGTGGTGAACAAAAGAAAAAAAACCTAGGGTTATACCCTTGAGTGACTTTCGGCCAACCTCAAAGAGGAGGCCTTGATTTCTTCTCGTTACATGTGTAGACCCCTTGGAACTTAGGGTATATGTGTGTGTTGTATCCTTCAAATGTAATGAATAAAAAAATCTAGGGTTGTCCTTGTATAGGGTTCGGCCACTTCCAAAGGGAAATGTTTGGCTACTTTTTGATACATGAAAACAACCCTTAGGACTTAGGGTATCCACATATGTGATGACCCTTCATTTTGTGATGACAACAACTAAGGTTTAGGGTTTGTAAGGGTTTCGGCCAAGGCAATGAATTAGGGTTAAGGAGAGTTGAATTATCCTAGAAAATATTCATGCTTAGTGTATGGTATGATATTGTATACAAGGTGTTTGTATCATTGTTTGTGTGAATGATCAATGCAAAAGTCCTAATCTTTCCCTACTCTTGATGTTTCGGCCAACCCACTAGGACTAGGGTTTGTGAAGGTCAAACTACCCTATGATATATGTTTATGGTTGGGGATGATTATATGTATATGCATGTGGTGTTAAATGGAATGGTTGATATTGAAACCTTAATTGTTAGCATGCTATGATATGTTTATACATGAGGTGTTTAAATGAGATGTCTGATTGAAATCTTAATTGTTAGCATGCTACCACTTCCTATGAGATGAGTATGACCTATGTGATCAAATCTTGTCAGATCTAAAGTATGTTAAGTGGTTAAATTATGATGTATGTATGAGCATGTCTTATAGCCCATGGGGCACACTTATGAAATTGCATGTGATATGTTAAAATGCTTGAACGGAGACTCTACTAAGTATGGGATCAAGAGCACCCCTTATGTTGTGTGGTGTGTCCCTCCGGGATCATGAGCACCCTTGAAGAGTGGTGTGTCCTGTAAGAAGTGATTTGGAGTACTCCTTAGCATATATGTAAAAGCATGATAAGTATTTTACTTTTGAAGTTGTGTACCTGACTCGTAAGGGGGTCGTTAAACAAATCCGGGGTGCATGTTAACGTAAGGTCGTGGCTCCGGTAGGACGGAAGAGTCCTGCTCTAATTATTTGGTGGCTCGCTACCCCAATTCATTAGGGAACGCGCAATAGTTCCGCGCGATAGTTGGTACACAACAGGGCCCAATAAGATATGGATGTATTTTTAAGTAATACCATTATGGAACTGCTTTGAAAAACATTTATTGCATGTGATAGGTATGCTTAAAATTCTATATGCTGCATGCTTAGAAACTTGATGTTTAGTATGCTATGATGAACTCATGCTTATGTCTTGTTATGTACACACGCTGTATGCTTCCGTATGGATTTTGCGAGTAGGACCGGATCCTTACTAAGCTTTTATGCTTACTAGTTATGTGTTGTCTTATGCTATAGATAAAGGTAAGGAACACATGAACTAAAGGAAGAGGCAGGAAGGCTGAAGATGTGTGGGGTGGTGGCTCGGGAAAGAAAGACTTCTATATCTACATATTTATGTTTATGTTTATGTTCCCTTGACAATAAGTGTTAGTGATTAGGATTGACATGGCATGATAGTGTTTACCTTGGAGGTCTCTTATACTTGATTATGTTATGAGTTACATTACTAGTGATATTATCATGTTATAGAATGACTTTGATAATTAAACAAGCATGCTCAGTCCTTAGCCCTTGCGTTGTTGTTTTAATGCCATGCTAGAAGATAGAAAAAAAATAAATACATGATTAAATATTACGTAACCCCACCCCGAGAGTAGATATAAGGGCGGGCGTTACATCTACCTCACTTAAGTGTTAGTGTAAGATGCATCGGTGATGACCTCCTCTAGTGTTTCAATGTTTTAACAATATGCTTAAGTTAGTGATACACTAGACAAAGGAAGGGTTAGTCAAGAAATTCGGTTCAAGGTAAAACAAAGTCCTAGTTAACCTAGGCAATAAGTCCTGGTTCAAGGAATTGGGCACTAAGTCCTGATCATGGATTGAGCACTAAGTCCTGGTCGCGGGCTAGGCACCTAAGACCTGACCGAGGGTTGTGTTGGGACCGGGTGCATGTCGACAAGGATACGGGTTCGTAAAATTTTAAATTTTTACGTGCAGCGGAAGAATTAGCATAAAATAATTTCCTAAATTATTTTAACCACGTATCTAGCATGCAACCTTATGGTGTGTGGACATAATCATAAATTAAAACTTTGCGGAAAAGTAAACTAATTTACTAAGTACCTCTCGTAACTCGAAGTAAGGGACGAGATCCAACCGTAGCGTCCCTTGGAAGCTTCGCCTCTATTCACGTCCACGCCGAGTTCTCTTCGGGATGACTTCGCAAAGCCACGAGTTTTGTGCCGACGAGAACTACTAGATTCTCTAAAAGCACAACTAGAACAACAAGAGAAAAGAATGGAAACTAACCACCAAGAATCGGAATCGAATTCCGAGAAGGAAGGAGATGTGATCCGCTTCTTCTTCTTCTTGGTCGGCTTCTCCTTCTTCTTGATAGCTCACGGCAACCACCCTAGGGTGTGCTAGGGGCGCCGGCCCTAGGTGGGATGAAGGGGAGCCGACCCTAATCCTATTAAGGGGCGCCGTCCCTAATGGGGAAGAGAGAAGAGAAGAGAAGAGAATAAGAGAGAGAGGGAGCTTCTAATCTTTTGATAACTCAATTATCAATTAGGAATTAAAGGCTTGCCTTTGGTCCCTAATATAGTTGCTTCTCCCTTGCTAAGTCTCCTCTTTAACGGAATTTTACATAAGAAATTTATCCTATAAATTCTCTTATTAATTATTCCGTTTAAACCAAGTTTTATTATAACTAACTTTATAATAAAACAAATATCTTCTCTCCTTTTATTATGGAATAAATTTTATAAGAAATTTATAAACTTTCTTATTATGAAAAAATCAATTCATAATTGATTTTATAAAATTAAAATAAACCAATTCATGGATTATTTTAACTTCCATAAAAGAATAAATTTCTATAAATTTATTTATATAAATTTATTTATACAAATTTATTTATCCATAATTTATAAAATAAATCGTGCTAGATCTATTTTATTAATTAAACCAAATAAAATGGTTTTCTCCCTTTAATGTGGCCGGCCAATCCAAAGAGGGTGGGCACCCTCTTTGGCCGGCCATTTCAAGCCCCACGAATCGCGAATTAAACTCATTTAATTCGCCCAACAAGCCTTCAAAAGACTTAGCCAATTTTAGCTTCCATTGCGTCTCTGATTAACTCAGATTCGACTTATTTCTCTTGATCAGAAAATCTAATTTTCAACTCGTTTTAAATCCCTCGGATTACTCGTAGTGCGTGTGACTAAATAGGCTTTCGATTTATGTTGGCCGTCTATAATCAACTAATTATAGAACGATCATGAGTGGCACCTAGTAGTACATCATGACCCCCAATTAATAGAAAGATCAACGGTTTGACCTCAGAAGTAATTCTGAAACCCTTCAGCAGCCCTAATGAATCGTGTCCCATTCCCTTCACCACCTTATACCCACTTGGTTCAGGACATGGTCTGTTTGTGTCAGTCCCCACTAGACTGACTACGTCACACCTAGCCCAAGTAGTGTCTTTCTCGTCCTTTGGATTTCTAATTACTCTCATGTATTTAAGAGACTCGCACTCTAAACATGATATACTCTGGCCAGAGGTTTTGAGTAACAATCCGACGATAGGCCTGGGTATACATCTCCTCGCAAGGAGTGGTGAATCCTTTGTAGGCTGTTCAAACATCTTCGGGCACTTCGGCTTATACCCAATCATCCTGGGTCCACACCTCCTTGGAGATGCTTGCTTAAGATGTTAAAGTATAAGTCTTCATGACCAAGATGACTTGAACACCGCAAGTCAAAGGAACATCGCACTTAAGCTGCAGTAAGAACTTCATTGACATATCTACATGTAGATTCCCATATGAAGTCTTACAGCTAGTCACTCCAATGAACTAGTTCCCTTAACTAGCATCCATGTTTATCTCCGGACATCCCAATGACACCTGCCAGTGAGAATCAGCTGATTAGAGAATAACCCATGCTAGTCTCAACAGAATTTATAGTGTCCGTTTTTATCAATTCATCGACTAGGGATAATTTCAATACTTCACAATTGCACATTTAGAGATAATCACTAGTTGTGATCCCATCACAAATTCTCTTATGCTGTGAATTGTATTGCGGACATTCAGTAGATGAGTTTAAGATCTCAATCAAATACACAAACATGTATACTCAAATAGTGAATTATCATTTATTAGAATAAATGTTTACAATCATAAGGCGATTGCCTTAGGACACTTCTCTCATATTACTAACAAACTCCCACTTGGCCTAATACCAATCGCTATGGTATCCAATACCACAGGCTCTAACATAACCCTCAAACTTGCTTTGAGGCAAGGCCTTAGTTAAAGGATCCGCTATATTCCTTTCAGTGGGAACTCTCTCAATTTGTATGTCATTCCTACTTATAATCTCTCTGATCAGATGATAGCGTCGAAGCACGTGTTTGGATCGCTGATGAGACCTTGGTTCCTTCGCTTGTGCAATAGCTCCATTGTTGTCGCAGTAAACCGACACTGCTTCATCAATGGTTGGAACCACACCAAGTTCTGAGACAAACTTCTTGATCCAAACTGCTTCCTTTGCTGCTTCCGAAGCTGCGATATATTCCGCTTCCGTGGTAGAATCCGCTACGGTGTCTTGTTTGGAACTTTTCCAACTTACTGCGCCTCGATTCAAAGTAAATACGTATCCAGACTGCGATTTGGAGTCATCCTTATCTGTCTGGAAACTGGCATCTGTATACCCACGTATTACCATATCTCCTTCTCCATATATTAGGAACACATCCTTAGTTCTTTTTAAGTACTTAAGGATTGTCTTGACAGCCACCCAATGATCCATCCCTGGATCAGATTGGTATATGCTCGTGACACTCAGAGCATATGATACATCGGGCCTAGTACATAACATAGCATACATGATAGATCCTATCGCGGATGCATAAGGTATCTTATTCATCCAAATCCTCTCATCTTCTGTGCGCGGACACATGGACTTCGAAAGGTTGATCCCATGCCTGATGGGAAGATAACCTTTCTTGGATTCCGACATGCTAAACCTTTTTAGCACTCGGTCTATATATGTAGACTGCGAATGACCAAGCAACCGTTTTGATCTATCTCTATAGATTCTAATCCCAAGGATATAGGTTGCTTCTCCCAGGTCTTTCATGGAGAAAGTTTTGGACAACCAAATTTTAACTGTCTGTAAAACTGATATATCGTTTCCTATAAGTAATATGTAATCGACATATAACACTAGGAATACGACTGCACTCCCACTAACCTTCTTCTACACACAAGGTTCGTCAGGATTTTGTGAGAAATCGAACTCTTTGATTGTCTCATCAAAACGGATGTTCCAGCTCCTAGATGCCTGCTTCAGTCCATATATGGATCGTCGAAGCTTGCATACTTTGGTCTTATCAACCGATGTCAAACCTTCAGGTTGTATCATGTATACATCCTCAAGCAGGTTTCCATTAAGGAAAGTTGTTTTCACATCCATTTGCCATATCTCATAATCATAATGAGCTGCTATGGCTAGGAGCATCCGAATGGATTTAAGCATAGCTACTGGCGAATAGGTTTTGTCATAATCAATTCCTTGTTTTTGACGGTATCCTTTTGCCACTAATCTAGCCTTAAAGGTAACAACATTATCTTCCATGTCAGTTTTCTTCTTGAAAACCCACTTGCACCCTATGGGCTTAATCCCTTCAGGTGGGTTAACCAAGTCCCATACTTAATTTTCGTACATGGAATCCATTTCCGACTTCATGGCCTCAAGCCATTTGTCCCTTTCTGAATTTTTCAGAACATCTTCAAAACTGATAGGTTCATCATTGCTTATGAGTAACACGTCATTCGATTCACTTATGAGAAATCCGTATCTCTCTGGAATATTGCGTGTCCTATCAGACCTACGAAGAGGTGGTGTTGTTTTAGGTTCAACTGATAGCTCATCACTATGAATTATCGGTTGCGGGTCTAGACTATGTGTCTCTGTAATGCCTATTGGAGTTTCTTGAACTTCATCAAGTTCAATGCCACTCCCACTATTTTCTTGTAAAAGAAATTCTTTTTCTAGAAATACAGCATGCCTTGAAACAAACACCTTTTGCTCCAAGGGATGATAGAATTGGTAACCCTTCATTTCCTTAGGGTATCCAATAAATAGACATTTATCAGACTTAGCATCTAATTTGTCTGATACAGTCCGCTTCACATAAGCGGGACAACCCCATATCTTAAGGTGAGTTAAGTGGGGTTTCTTACTATTCCATGTCTCATATGGAGTAGTAGAGACTACCTTGGTCGGGACTCTGTTTAGCAAGTAAACAGCTGTCTTAAGTGCATAACCCCAAAAGGATTTTGGAAGAGTTGCATGATTCATCATAGACCTAACCATGTCCATCAAGGTTCGGTTACGCCTCTCAGATACACCATTATGCTGTGGTGTATACGGCGGAGTCCATTGAGACAATATCCCATTGTCCCTTAGATAATCTTGAAATTTTTGACTCAAGTATTCACCACCCCGATCGGATCGAAGTATTTTAATACTTTTGCCAAGTTGTTTCTCTACTTCATTTCTGAACTCTTTGAATTTCTCAAAAGCTTCAGATTTGTGTTTCATCAAGAACACATACCCGAATCGTGAGTGATCATCGATAAAGGTAATGAAGTAGCTATAGCCTCATTGTGCAAGAGTTGACATTGGTCCACATACATCAGTATGTATTAGACCAAGCAATTCTCCCACTGGATTACCCTTTCCGAAAAAGGGTAATTTGGTCATCTTGCCTTTTAAGCAGGATTCGCATGTATCAAATGAACCGGGTTCAAATGATTCCAGAATTCCACATCGGTGCAATTCGGTCATGCGTTTCTTGCTAACATGGCCAAGACGGCAATGCCAAGTGTAGAAGTCTATTCGATTATCTATTCAAGCACGTTTGTTGCTAACTTCGATATTGAAAACGTCACTGGATAAATCTAACGTGTAGATGCCATTGGACAAAGTTCCATTCCCATAAAGAACGCCATTTAAAGTTATGTAACAACAATTGTTACTAAAAGTTAAATGATAACCCTTTTCATTCAAGCATGAAATAGATACAATGTTCTTTATTAACGAAGGAACGAAATAACAATTATCCAATTCTAAGACACGTCCAGTGGGGAGCTTTAGCAAATATGTTCCGATGGCAACAGCAGCAATCTTTGCTCCGTTTCCAACTCGTAAATTCGCTTCTCCTTTGACGAGTCTTCTTCTATTCCTTAGCCTCAGTATGTCATTACATATATATGAGCTACACCCAGTATCAAGTACCCAAGTGTTTGAGGAAATAGAGTGACATTCAATAACGAAGATACTTGAAGAGGATGGGGCATCGGATGCCTTCTCTTTCAAGGACTCAAGATAAATCTTGCAGTTTCTTCGCAAGTGACCCTCCTTGCCACAGTGATGGCAAGTGCCTTTTAGGGTATTTTCAGTCTTTTTGGCCCTTTTCTCCTTTCCCTTATTCTGTTCTTTGGCCTTCCTCTTAGAACCTTTCTTCGAGGAACCAACTAATAGTACCGTCTTTAGATCCTGCTTCACAGAAGGCTTTAAAGTCTTTAGCAGGTTGAGCAACTCAGGAAACTGGTCTGGAGTTGCACTTTCGGGAGGACGGTTGGGAAGTTGATCTTCAAGGACATTAGCAAGCTTCTCTGCCTTAAGGACTATCCTTAGGTTTCGAAGCCAGTCCATGTAGTTTGGCCTAGTCAGTTTATTGGTGTCCAAAATGGAACGCAAGTTTAGAGAAGACATGATCGAGTGATTATCCTAGAAATACAAATTGAGCTTATATGAGAAGAATGATTAAAGAATGTATCAACATACATAAATAAAATCCTATTTATTTTTCAAATTGAATTACCCTTATTATCAATTCGGGAGATCGTAGGAACATCTCCAAATAGGTTGATATCCAACCATAGATAAGAACAACCATGACTGTGGCCATCATGTTTTTCTTAGCTATGAAGGTAGGTAATTACACCGATTACATATCACATATATGTAACTATCACTTTATGCTATCAACTAATTGAATGTTTGCATAAATCATTGGGTTGTTAACTCATTAACAAGTATGTAACATTATACATAGCACCCAATTGCACCTCTCTTTACATCGACCTTGGCTGTGGCACAACAAATCGATGCTCCAAGCTTAAGACTGACCCATTAATCAAGAAATAGTTTTAATATGGTTGGAGCTCATTCAACCGTTTAGTCAGGCTTGGATGTGTCCAACAACCAAAACTAAGGATTGACCTCTGACTCCAACTATATTATTCATAAACTAATTCCATGGTTTGAACATGTTGAGGTTCAAGTCGGGCATGGATGTGTCCATCAACCCAAACGAGAAACAAAACTCCGGTTCTAACCATATTAATGGAAGGTGTTGGCATTAATATTTTGTAAGGGGTTTTGGGTCTCATCTTTTCTAAGCACATTCATGACATATGTCATGACTAACGATTTCCTTAATAAAGTATGTATGTGACTTAAGTTATCAAGTCTCATTAATTGAATTAGGAACCGGATTTCCTAATTCTAATTTCATACTTTATTAAAGGAATTATTTTGGGAAACAATTTCCTAAATTGTCATAATCAATTTCGGAAATAATATGTTTAAGACTTTGATTTCTCTAAATCAAATCTTATTAAATTAAGAGGCAATTCCCTTAATTCAACGACATATTATTTTCATGAAAATCTCAATTAAGAAAACTCTATAGGAAACCATTTTCCTAATTAATTTTGGAGACAACAACATGTAAGAGCATCACCTCTTAAATCATGTTTTATTCATGGATTTAATTAATTACAACAAATCGTTTTCTAAGGGTGGCTCCCCGAGGCTCAGATACCCAAAGAAAAGTAATTTGTCATAAATCCAATTTGGTCCGTTTCGGAAACGCAACCAAATCAAACATGACAATTTCATTCAAAATTGGGAAATTAAATTACAACAACTAACTTTAAATTGGACGGCTCCCCGAGGCTCAATCCAAAATAAAGAATTTTGTTAATAATTTAAAGCCAATTCAAATTTGAAATTGTCAACTAATTATCCATAAATTTGTCTAGACTTTCTCAAAAGAAAGTGCCCAAAATTGCGAGGTTTCATAATAGATTTTCAGAATGGTTGTACGTTTCTGGTACAAAGAAAACTTACATATTTTCAAAATTGGAAAATTTCTAAAATTAGAAAAATTTCCAAAATTGGAAAGTTTCGAAAGATGGGAAGTTTTCACAATTATTATAAAATTTCATAAACTAGAAAATTTCAAAAGTTTGCGAAATTTCATGAGGATTTCCAAACTTTGAAATTCCTAAATCTAAAATTGATCATAATTGGAAAGTTTCCATAATTGAAAAATTTTCCAAAATTGAGATCATGACAAAGTGTTCCGCAAAACAATTATATGATTATGTCGAACACTAACTGGCTCTGATACCACTGTTGGGACCGGGTGCATGTCGACAAGGATACGGGTTCGTAAAATTTTAAATTTTTACGTGCAGCGGAAGAATTAGCATAAAATAATTTCCTAAATTATTTTAACCACGTATCTAGCATGCAACCTTATGGTGTGTGGACATAATCATAAATTAAAACTTTACGGAAAAGTAAACTAATTTACTAAGTACCTCTCATAACTCGAAGTAAGGGACGAGATCCAACCGTAGCGTCCCTTGGAAGCTTCGCCTCTATTCGCGTCCACACGGAGTTCTCTTCGGGATGACTTCGCAAAGCCATGAGTTTTGTGCCGACGAGAACTACTAGATTCTCTAAAAGCACAACTAGAACAACAAGAGAAAAGAATGGAAACTAACCACCAAGAATCGGAATCGAATTCCGAGAAGGAAGGAGATGTGATCCGCTTCTTCTTCTTCTTGGTCGGCTTCTCCTTCTTCTTGATAGCTTACGGCAACCACCCTAGGGTGTGCTAGGGGCGCCGGCCCTAGGTGGGATGAAGGGGAGCCAGCCCTAATGGGGAAGAGAGAAGAGAAGAGAAGAGAATAAGAGAGAGAGGGAGCTTCTAATCTTTTGATAACTCAATTATCAATTAGGAATTAAAGGCTTGCCATTGGTTCCTTATATAGTTGCTTCTCCCTTGCTAAGTCTCCTCTTTAACGGAATTTTACATAAGAAATTTATCCTATAAATTCTCTTATTAATTATTCCGTTTAAACCAAGTTTTATTATAACTAACTTTATAATAAAACAAATACCTTCTCTCCTTTTATTATGGAATAAATTTTATAAGAAATTTATAAACTTTCTTATTATGAAAAAATCAATTCATAATTAATTTTATAAAATTAAAATAAACCAATTCATGGATTATTTTAACTTCCATAAAAGAATAAATTTCTATAAATTTATTTATATAAATTTCTTTATACAAATTTATTTATCCATAATTTATAAAATAAATCGTGCTAGATCTATTTTATTAATTAAACCAAATAAAATGGTTTTCTCCCTTTAATGTGGCCGGCCAAACCAAAGAAGGTGGGCACCCTCTTTGGCCGGCCATTTCAAGCCCCACCAATCGCGAATTAAACTCATTTAATTCGCCCAACAAGCCTTCAAAAGACTTAGCCAATTTTAGCTTCCATTGCGCCTCTGATTAACTCAGATTCGACTTATATCTCTTGATCGAAAAATTTAATTTTCAACTCGGTTTAAATCCCTCGGATTACTCGTAGTGCGTGTGACTAAATAGGCTTTCGATTTATGTTAGTCGTCTATAATCAACTAATTATAGAACGATCATGAGTGACACCTAGTAGTACATCATGACCCCCAATTAATCGAAAGATCAACGGTTTGACCTCAGAAGTAATTCTGAAACCGTTCAGCAGCTCTAATGAATCGTGCCCCATTCCCTTCACCACCTTATACCCACTTGGTTCAGGACATGGTCTGTTTGTGTCAGTCCCCACTACACTGACTACGTCACACCTAGCCCAAGTAGTGTCTTTCTCGTCCTTTGGATTTCTAATTACTCTCATGTATTTAAGAGACTCGCACTCTAAACATGATATACTCTGGCCAGAGGTTTTGATTAACAATCCGACGATAGGCCTGGGTATACATCTCCTCGCAAGGAGTGGTGAATCCTTTATAGGCTGTTCAAACGTCTTCGGGCACTTCGGCTTATACCCAATCATCCTGGGTCCACACCTCCTTGGAGATGCTTGCTTAAGATGTTAAAGTATAAGTCTTCATGACCAAGATGACTTGAACACCGCAAGTCAAAGGAACATCGCACTTAAGCTGCAGTAAGAACTTCATTGACATATCTACATGTAGATTCCCATATGAAGTCTTACAGCTAGTCACTCCAATGAACTAGTTCCCTTAACTAGCATCCATGTTTATCTCCAGACATCCCAATGTCACCTGCCAGTGAGAATCAGCTGATTAAAGAATAACCCATGCTAGTCTCAACAGAATTTATAGTGTCCGTTTTTATCAATTTATCGACTAGGGATAATTTCAATACTTCACAATTGCACATTTAGAGATAATCACTATTTGTGATCCCATCACAAATTCTCTTATGCTGTGAATTGTATTGCGGACATTCAGTAGATGAGTTTAAGATCTCAATCAAATACACAAACATGTATACTCAAATAGTGAATTATCATTTATTAGAATAAATGTTTACAATCATAAGGCGATTGCCTTAGGACACTTCTCTCATATTACTAACAGGTTGGGCATGAAGTCTTGATTCGAGGAATTGGGCAATAAGTCCTGGCCGAGGGTTTGACACCAAAGTCCTATCATAGGGTTGGGCAATAAGTCCTGGTTGCGAACTTGGCACGAACTCCTGATTCGAGGAATTGGGCAATAAGTCCTGGCCAAGGGCTGGGCACCGAAGTCCTAGTGAGTGAAGCTGGGCAATAAGTCCTGGTCATAAGATTGGGCAAAAGTCCAACCGGAGGAGTCGGTTGGCAAACTTCTCCTGAGAGGAGTATGCAAAAGGCGCGTTCCCCGGGAAGGGAACGCTAGGCATTGTTGAGGCAATCTGTGGTCCGGAGTGACCAAGTGTTTTGATGTTTGGGCAAAGGGTTTAAGTTAGGTTTACCCTTGTGTTCTTATATGTGTATGTTGAGTGTGCAGGTTGTACAGGGACACATATGGAGTTGACTGGACGGCCTCGGTACGGTGAAGGGTGGCATGGAGACAAGCTGGAGGCTTGTGTGCACCCGAGGGACCTTGGAGAGCAGGGACGATGAGTTGATGGGCGCGGACTTCGAGGCGTACGTGAAGGGTGGCATGGAGACAAACTGGAGGTTTGCGTGCGTGTCCGAGGGACGACGGTCGAAGACGAAGAGGGCGCGAAGGCAATAGTCGAGGCTGCAGAGGAGGAGTCAGTCGAGTCGTAAGGGTACGAGTGCGGTGTGATTGTACTCGGGAAGGGTTTAGCTGGGGACCAGTCGATTGCTCTGGGAGTCGTCGACTGGTAGGTGGCTGATGAGTTGGCTGAGAATTCGAACGTTGGGGGTGCAACGGTCGAATTCCAGTGGCACCAGTCGACTGCCCCAGGGGCAGTCGACTGGTGGCGAGGGTTTCAGCCTAAGTCCTATTTAAAGAGGACATCGTGGTGGTTGAGATTTTGGACGAATCTTATCCTGGTTAAAGGCAGAATAGTAGTCTGTGTGCTCAGGTCTTCTAAAGGTGTTGTGGTGAGGTTTCTCCACCCAGAAGGAGCGACAGAGCTAGCCGGAGGTTATCCGGGGAGTGATCCACCGACGAATTCTTGGATTAGTCACCCGTCCGGGGTGGATACCAAGTAAATCTTCCGTGTTAGCATTGGTTAGTATTTGTTTGATTGTTTTTATTGTATATTCCGCTACGCTAACAATTTTGTAGAGAACAAAGTATTCAAAAAATTGCTATTCACCCCCCCCTCAAGCAACATATTCGATCCATCAGTTGGTATCAGAGCAAAGGACCGCTCTTGATCAGACTAACCGCTGAGGGAGCACACGCTAGAGGAAAAAGAACATGGAAGAAAAATTCGGGGATGACATCTATACTCCGCGCGGCATACGACCATGAAGATTTTGGGTATTGGAAGTCACGGATGGAGACGTGATTCGCGATGGAGTGGGCATGTCGAATTGCGCTTGAAGAGTCGTTCGAAGTTCCAAAGGACAAGCACGGAAAAAGGCTTCACCCTAGATATTGGGACAAAGAGCAACAAGAACAATTTTGGGCCAATGAGAAGGTAATTAGTATTTCGAAAAATATTTTGCCTAATAAAATTTTGAGTGATGTAGGGGAATACCAAAACGCATATGAATAATGGGATAAGTTGAAAAGATATCATGAGAACCCTACATCAATTCAAAGAGTTGAAGATCCCAATGAAGTGTTCTCCATGACTCAAGAAGAGGAGAAAATTGAGTCATCTACATCTTCAAGTGAGGGAGAGAGTGAAAGATCATCAACCTCCTCAAGAGAAGAAGAGGAGGTATCGATTTCAAGAATTGAGGGGGAGAGACCCTCAATCATACAAGAATAAGAAGAAGCCTCCACCTCCACCAAAGCTAAATCAAAAGAGCACATCACATGCTTTGGTTGCAACGAAAAGGGACACTACAAGGACAAGTGTTAGAGATATGAGAGAAGTGTCCTAAGGCAATCACCTTATGATTGTAATCATTTATTCTAATAAATGAATATTCACTATTTGAGTATATATATTTGTGTATTTGATTGAGGTCTCAAACTCATTTACTGAATGTCCGCAATATAATTCACAGCATGAGAGAATTTGTGATGAATTCACAACTAGTGATTATCTCTACATGTGCAATTGTGAAGTATTGAAATTGTCCCTAGTCGATGAATTGATAAATACGGATACTATCAATTCTGTTGAGACTAGCATGGGTTATTCTCTAATCAGCTGATTCTCAGATCTTAAACTCATTTACTGAATGTCAGCAATACAATTCACAGCATGAGAGAATTTGTGATGAATTCACAACTAGTGATTATCTCTACATGTGCAATTGTGAAGTATTGAAATTGTCCCTAGTCGATGAATTGATAAATACGAACACTATCAATTCTGTTGAGACTAGCATGGGTTATTTTCTAATCAGCTGATTCTCACTGGCTGGTGACATTGAGATGTCCGGAGATAAACATAAATGCTAGTTAAGGGAACTAGTTCATTGGAGTGACTGGCTGTAAAACTTCATATGGTAGTCTACATATAGATATGTCAGTGAAGTTCTTACTGCAGCTTAAGTGCGATGTTCCTTTGACTTGTGGTGTTCAAGTCATCTTGGTCATGGAGACTTATACTTTGACATCTTAAGTAAGCATCTCCAAGGAGGTGTGGACCCAGGATGATTGGGTATAAGCCGAAGCGCCCGAAGATGTTTGAACAGCCTACAAAGGATTCACCACTCCTTGCGAGGAGATGTATACCCGAGGCCTATCGTCGGATTGTTACTCGAAGCCTCTGGCCAGAGCATGACATGTTCAGAGTATGAATCTCTTAAATACATGAGAGTAATTAGAATCCGTAGGACGAGAAAACATTACTTGGGCTAGGTGTGACGTAGTCAGCCTAGTGGGGACTGACACACATAGACCATGTCCTGAACCAAGTGGGTATAAGATGGTGAAGGGAATGGGGCACAATTCATTATAGCTGCTGAAGGGTTTCAGAATTGTTTCTGAGGTCAACCGTTGATCTTTCGATTAATTGGGGATCATGATGTACTACTAGGTGCCACTCATGATCGTTCTATAATTGATTAATTATAGACGACCAACATAAATCGAAAGCCTATTTAGTCACACGCACTACGAGTAATCCGAGGGATTTAAAATGGGTTGAAAATTAGATTTTCCAATCAAGAGAGATTAAGTTTGGTTGAGCTAAACGATAAGCCGAATCTGAATTTTTCAGAGACACATCGGAAGCGTAAAATTGCTAAGTCTTTTGAAGACTTAATAGATGAATTAAATAAGTTTAATTCATTGGGGCTTGGCTTGGATAGGCCGGCCAAAGAGGGCCTCCATCCTCTTTGCTTGGTCGGCCACAACAAAGGGAGGGAACCATGTTTTTTGGTTCAATTTATAAAATAAACCAAGTGTGGTTTGTTTTATAAAATTATGGATGATATAAATTTTTTTATATAATAAACCAAGGTTTGGTTTATTTTTCATGGAAATTAAAATGAACCATGGATTGGTTTATTTTATAAAATCAATCATGGATTGATTTACCATGATAAGGAAATTTATTCCATAGGAGAGAAGAGACTTAATTGATTTTTATCATGAATTAAAATATGATTTTAACCATGATATAAAATCAAACTTGGCATGATGGAATAAGTTATTCCATATTTGAGAGGCTTGATGGTTGAGAGGCCACTATATAAAGGACCCAAGGCAAGGCTTGGGTGATAATCATAGAGATGAAGGCATAGGCTCTCTCCCTCTCTTTCTCTCCTTCTCTTCTCCCCTTCTTGTCGTGCCCCAACCAGCTCCAAGAAGGAGCACCAGCCGGCCGCCCTTGCCCTTTCCCTGCCGACCACCACCTGCTGCCGGAGAAGGAAGCTCCGACCATCTCTTGGCCGGAAGAAGGTGCAGCCGGTAGAGTTTGTCGCAAGGATCCTTTTTGCCGCAAGCCTCTTCTTTTGCTTCGCCGAAATTTTGATTCCGGCCATCCTTTTGTGGTTAGTCTTCTGACTTCTCTCTTGGTTTTTCTCGTCGCGTTCTCGGAGAATCTAGTAGTTCTTGAGAACACGAAACTCGTGGCTTTGTGAAGTCATCCCGAAGATACTCGGCGTGGACGCGAATAGAGGCGGAGCTTCCAAGGGATGCTTACGGTTGGATCTCGTCCCTTCCTTCGAGTTACGCGAGGTAATACGTAAATTAGTTTATGTTTCTGCAAAATTTCAAATATATGATCATGTCTATACAAGATAAACTTGCATGCTTAGATGTGTGGTTAAATGATTTAGAGAAATTATTTATGCTAAACCTTCCGCTGCACGTAATTAATTTTGAAATTACGAACCCGCATCCATGTCAACATGCACCCGGTCCCAACAGTGGTATCAGAGCCGAGGTTTGTGTTCGACATAATCATATAATTGTTTTGCGGAAAGCTTTATCATGATCTCAATTTTGGAAAATTTTCAATTATAGAAACTTTCCAATTATGGTAAATTTTCGATTTAGGAATTTCAAAGTTTGGAAATCCTCATGAAATTTCGCAAACTTTTGAAATATCTCAGTTTCTGAAATTTTATGATAATTGTGAAAACTTTTCATTTTTGGAAACTTTCCAATTTTGGAAATTTCCTATTTTGGAAAATTTCCAATTTTCGAAAAACGTAAGTTTTCTTTGTACCAGAAACTTACAATTATTCTGAAAACCTTTTATTTTTGGAAACTTTCCATTTATGGAAAGCTCGCAATTTTGGACACTTTCTTTCAAGAAAGTCTAAACAAATTATGGAAATATTAATTGACATTTAAATTTATAATTGAAAATTAAATTATTTACAAAATTCTTTATTTTGGATTAAGCCTTGGGGAGTCGTCCAATTTAAAGTTAGTTGTTATAATTAAATTTTCTAAATTGAATTTAAATTGTCAAATGTTTAATTTGGATTGAGCCTCGGGGAGCCATCCAAATTAAGTTATTGATATTAATTTTCCATAAATAAAATATGTGATCAAATCTTAGAAATTTTTGAGGTGATTCTCAAACGATAATTTCCTTATTTGATTTATGAGGTGATGCTCTTATATATTATTGTCTCCAAAATTAATTAGGAAAATTGTTTCCTATAGAGTATATTTCCTTAAATAAGATTTTCATGAAAATAATATGTGGTTGAATTAAGGGAATCTGTCTCTTAATTTAATAAGATTTGATTTAGAGAAATCAAAGTCTTAAACATATTATTTCCGAAATTGATTATGATAATTCAGGAAATTGTTTCCCAAAACAATTCCTTGAATAAAGTATGAAATTAGAATTAGGAAATCCGGTTCCTAATTCAATTAATGAGACTTGATAAATTAAGTCACATACATACTTTATTAAGGAAATCGTTAGAACATGACATAATTATATGTCATGAATGTGCATAAAAGAAAAGGATGAGACCCAAAATCCCTTACAAAATATTAAGGCCAACACCTTCCATTAACATGGTTAGAACCGGAGTTTTGTTTCTCGTTTGGGTTGATAGACACATCCATGCCCGGCTTGAAGTTCAACATGTTCAAACCATGGAATTAGTTTATGATTAATATAGTTGGAGTCAGAGGTCAATCCTTAGTTTTGGTTGTTGGACACATCCAAGCCTGACTAAACGGTTGAATGAGCTCCAACCATATTAAAACTATTTCTTGATTAATGGGTCAGCCTTAAGCTTGGAGCATCGATTTGTTGTGCCACAGCCAAGGTCGATGTAAAGAGAGGTGCAGTTGGGTGCTATGTATATTGTTGCATACTTGTTAATGAGTTAACAACCCAATGATTTATGCAAACATTCAATTAGTTGATAGCATAATGTGATAGTTACATATGTATAATATGTAATCGGTATAATTACCTACCTTCATAGCTAAGAATAACTTGATGGACTCTAGCCATGGTTGTTCTTATCTATGGTTGGATATCAACCTATTTGGAGATGTTCCTACGATCATCCGAATTGATAAAAAGGGTTATTCAATTCGGAAAAATAAATAAGATTTAATTAATGTATATTGATGCATTCTTTATCATTCTCATCACATAACCTCAATTTGTATTTCTAGGATAATCACCTGATCATGTCTTCTCTGAATTTGCATTCCATTTTGGACACCAATAAGCTGACTGAGCCAAACTTCATGGACTGGCTTCGAAACCTGAGGATAGTCCTCAAGGTATAAAAGCTTGCTTATGTCCTTGAAGAACAACTTCCCAACCATCCTCCTGAAGATGCAACTCCAGACCAGTTAGTGGCCTATCAGAAACATGTGGTCAATTCTGAACTTGCGAGTTGCATCATGCTGGCCGCTATGGTACTTGAGCTACAAAAGAAGCATGAGCATATGAATGCTCATACCATCGTCTTCCATCTTCATGAGCTGTTTGACGAGCAGGCGAGATCCGAAAGGTTTGAGGTCTCCAAACTCCTCTTCACCTCTAAGATGCAGGAAGGCACTTCTGTTTCACAGTTTGTGTTGAAGATGTTGGGGTACATTGAGCGACTAGGCACACTCGGATTTGCAATGGATCACGAACTAAGTATTGACTTAATTCTGCATTGTTTGCCCAAGAGTTACTCATAGTTTGTGATGAACTATCGGATGAACAAACTGGAGACTACCATTCCTGAGTTGCTTAACCTGCTGAAGACTGTAGAGCCTTCTGTAAAGCAGGATCAGAAGACGGTACTGTTAGTTGGTTCCTCAAAGAAAGACTCTAAGAGGAAGCCCAAAGAATAAAATAAGGGAAGGAAGAAAAAGGCCAAAAAGATTGAAAAGGCACCAAAAGACACTTGCCATCACTGCGGCAAGGAGGGCCACTGGCGAAGAAACTGCAAGGTTTATCTTGAGTCCTTGAAGAAGAAGGCATCTGATGCCCCATCGTCTTCAGGTATCTTCGTTATTGAATGTCACTCTATTTCCTCGGACACCTGGGTACTTGATACTAGGTGTAGCTCACATATATGTAATGACATACAGGGGCTACGGAATAGAAGAAGACTCGTCAAGGGAGAAGCGAATTTGCGAGTTGGAAATGGAGCAAAGATTGCTGCTGTTGCCATCGGAACATATTTGCTAAAGCTCCCTACTGGACTTGTCTTAGAATTGGATAATTTTTATTTTGTTCCTTCGTTAATAAAGAACATTGTATCTATTTCATGCTTGAATGAAAAGGGTTATCATTTAACTTTTAGTAACAATTACTGTCACATAACTTTAAATGGTGTTCTTTATGGGACCGAAACTTTATGCAATGGTATCTACACGTTAGATGTATCCGGTGACGTATTCAATATCAAAGTTAGCAACAAACGTGCTCGAATATATAATCAAATAGACTCCTATATGTGGCATTGTCGTCTTGGCCATGTAAGTATGAAACGCATGACCAAATTACAACGATGTGGAATTCTGGAATCATTTCAACCCGGTTCATTTGATACATGCGAATCATGCTTAAAAGGCAAGATGACCAAATTACCCTTTTCCAAAAAAGGTAAACTAGTGGGAGAATTTCTTGGTCTAATACTGATAAATACTATTTTATTGATTATTTGAGCTGCTAAAATCCATGTTTGACCTATATTTTTATTGCTTAATTGTGAAATTGCCCTAGTTTTAGAACTTATTTATATTTTGGACTTAATTGCAAAATTACACATATTTGAGTTAATTGGCCACTAAATTCTTGATTTATTTTTTGAAGGCATAAAAGGTTCATGGACCTAGGGCATATTGGGTCAAACTTGAGTCGGAAGTGGGCCGGATCGAATTATCAAGATTATGATTTAATCTGGGCCGTCCGATTCAAGAGCGGCTAGATCTGAGCCATCCGGGATCATCTGAAGCAATCCGAG